>CM022298.1:454766540-455255238 GCA_011799875.1 Thinopyrum elongatum | reverse complement strand
AGCAGCAACAATATCTTCTTTCGGGGCCACTACCAGGGAAAACATTATTACACAGTAGCTTACCAGTAGCGCTTTTTCAGGGTAGTACTGCTACTATTTAGCAGAGCGCTTGGGCCCCAGAACGAGAGCGTGCTACTATGCACATAGCAGTAGCGCTGTAGTGATAAAACACACTACTACTATCAATTGCACCCCCCCCCCCCCCCCCCCCGACCGTTGCCGGCCAGGCTAGGTATTACTAGTAGCGCCACAAATAACTAAAAAGCCTACTGCTTATTGTACTTAGCTTATAGCGCTTTCCTCCAACCAGCGCTACTGCTAAATTCCAGCTCCCTCCTATGACCAAAGTTTAGTCCACTCGCTCCGCGAACAGAGTTACCGGCCTTAATATGTGCTTCTCAAACTATCACAACCACTTGTCTTCATTGACTCTATGTGTAGGATTATTGTGGCCAATATGAATCTTCGTCGGTTCCTAAAACCGGCAAAGATTCAAACTGACAATTAAGATTCTACACAAAAAAGATCATTGATGCACAATGCTTTTTTTAGTGATGTTTTTACATGCTAAGATCTAGCCTTAGTAGTGCGCTGGTATACAAACGCTACTGATAGTCATAGTAGTAGCGCTTGCGTAACAAGCGCTACTGCTTGGATCATTAGCAGTATAGCGTTTTTGCGTAGAACCAGCGCTAATACTAGGCTATGATCATTAGCATGTAAAAAGCACAAATTAAAAAAAGCATTGTCATCAATGATCTTTTTGTGTAGAATCTTAATTGTCAGTTTGAATCTTTGCCGGTTTAGGAACCGACGAAGATTCATATTGCACAGATCCTACACATAGGACAATGAAGACCAAGTGGTTGTGATAGTTTGAGAAGCACCATATTTAAGGCGGTAAACATTCTGTTCGCGGAGCGAGGTGGGACTAAACTTTGGTCATAGGAGGGGACTGAATTTAGCAGTAGCGCTGGTTGGAGGAAAGCGCTATAGCTAAGTACAATAGCAGTAGGCTTTTTAGTGATGTGCGCTACTAGTATACCTAGCCTGCGGCAAGGTCTGGCAATTATAGTAGTAGTGTGTGTTTATAACTACAGCGCTAATGCTATGTGCATAGTAGCAGCGCTCGTTCTGCCCAAGCGCTACTGCAAATAGTAGCAGTGCTACCCTTGAAAAAGCGCTACTGTAAGCTACTGTGTATAAGGTTCCCTGGTAGTGGCCCCGAGAAGAAGATATTGTTGCTGCTCACAATTTTCATTGGTGGCGTGTGTTGAAAGTTGAAGATTGCAGTGACGAATATTCGGTCTTCGTATCGTCAGTTATTGAAACATTCACAGGAAGAAAAATGCGCTCGGTATGAGAAGGATGCTGAGCCACATTTTGGATGATGAAATGAACGAAGGACGCTGGGCCGGCGCTGATAATGTACGTTGTTTGTTTTTTGTCCTTTTTGAACCTCTTTCGTGTATTATGTGGACTGCTCCTCAATCTTTGTTTTTTTGTCATAGGCTGGAGTGGAATCTTCTGGTGTTCATGGATCTAGGTACGATGGAATGGTCAGTACAAGTATTCTCCCATGCCTGTTCTGCCATGTGCTCCTCTTCTTGGACTGTTATTTTTTTTGCTTTCCATTTTTTTGTGACCTCACGATTGTAAAATGTGTATGCTGTGCAAGTTAAGTTTTTCCCCCTTTTTTTGCTTGTTACCATCTTATTTCATTTTATTTTGTTCTATGTCGCTAGACTGGAGTTGCTACTTGTGATTGTGCACAAAGATTCCTACGACGGCCCGAGAGGATGAGGACTGGCTGTTGCATCATCTCCTCCAGATGTTGTATTGATAAGGTTTAGTGGAATTACTTCTTCTGTTAGTGGGTTGTAATCTAATTTTTGTTGTTGTTGTAAGCTGACGTACGCTGTTCTGTTCACTCATATGCATTTCTTTTACATATGCGAGCTGCTAGTTTTACATAAGCCATTTCCAGAAAACGGTTGTGAAGTCAACTGAAGACAAGCAGATTGCAAAGTTTAGACATAATTGAACTGCTGTCTTTTTGCATATGTGGACTGCAGTTCTTTGACTAAGTGGGTGCAGTCTTGACATAAGTGAACTCATACTGTTTTACATGTGGGACTGCAGTTCTTGACATAAGTGGACTGTAGTCTTTGACATAGTGAACTACTATTTTTTTGCATATGTGGACCGCAGTTCTTTGACATAAGTGGGCTGCTTGTCTTTGAAATAAGTGAAAGCATATGTTTTACATATGGGGACTACAAGTTCTTTAACATAAGTGGGACTGTGTGTTGTTTGTGTTAATTATTCCTTCGCTCATTGTGTCATTTTGTCTTTTTCAAACTTTTTAAGCCTCAGCCTTGAGATGAAAACATAGAAGTTCGTTAATCGGTTGGCGCGTGTTCTGATGATGTGAACCATGGGGATTGTGCTGTTGCCTGGTGGTGGGCATGTTGATGCTTCTGTTCGGTTGCTGTTTTGGAAGTGAGATCCTTCTGTAGCTCAGGAATCACCATGCTGTTGCCCCTAGTCGGCACGAAGATTCTGATGTTGGCATTGAAAAGCCGCTGGAGAATGTCGTTTCTGCTGGGTGTAGTGTTGCTGCTTCTCCTGTTTCTAGTCCAGCGATGTTCTTGATGTATTCAAAGTGGAGCCTCATGTTGCTGAAGTATCTAAGGACGTTGCGGTTGACCAGACTGTTGAAAATCCAGAGAATGCTGATGTTGCTACAGTAGGGAAGTCCAGTGAGGCTGTGGTGGTTTCGTCGCAACCTAGCCAAGAAATTCTTTTGGTTAGCTCTGAAGAACACAGCTGAAGACTCTGACACTGAAGGCAAGTGTTTTGTTCGAACAGTGAAGTTGAAGTTTTTCTCATTCATTTTTTTAATTACTATGGTAGCAACATTTAGATGTTGGTGATTTTCAAATAGTTTCTAGCTAGCAGAATTTCCTTATCTTACAATTGAATTATTTTTTAAATAAGTGAACTTCATTTTTATTTGTTCCCTTTTTCTTTTTATTACAGATGACGAAACTTCCCTTGTGACAACCGTAGCATTGATCCAGCTCGTCTCCAAAAGATACATGAGTTGTACATGCGCTGTTACAGGGCTCGGAGGGACAAAAAGAGAGTATGGCTTTTATAAATTGTTTTGTTCATATGTATTTTCTAATCGCAGTCTTTGCCCTTTCTCGTTCTTGTTGTTTTTGTAGTATCTTATGTTTTAGTTTTTCAAAAAAAATCAGGGACATGATTGCTTAAAACTGAGGTGGTGCCGATATTACCATTGGCGAAGTTGTCAATCTTTTGGGATAAAGGGATGCTCACTACAGGCTTTGTAGATCTCGGGGTTTCTTTGCAGGGTAGATAAGTTTAAGGGATCTCCGACGATGGTTGTCCCGTACCATATTTGTGTAAGCATGCAAAAAAATTGTTTTGTTTTTTGATTCTCTTTTTGATTTCGTGTGAGACCTATTTGCTTGAGCACTATTTCTTGTTTGGTTTGTTTTGGCAGACAAGTATTTGGCATGGTGTAGTGTAGGCAGGAGTGTGAAATTGATGTTCTCTTCAAAAGCAGAGGAGCGTGTCGATAAAAAAGATATGGTGAGTAATGTTTTTATGTGCAAAAACCATTTTTGTGTGTGGTTGGTTATAGTGTTCTGTTTCTTGTTCTTGTAATACTTTATTTATTTTTTACTTCCAACAGGTCCTGTTTGCAACATTTGATCCGCCAGGACGAGGGATGGTGTTGGTCATTATTGTGTAGTATTGCCTGGAATGTGAAGGAAAGGCGGTTTGAATTTCTTGATTGCTCAATAAACCTGGCAGCTCTGAAGCGACAGGACTTTTAGGAGGATGGTTGAAATATCAAGCGTGCATGGAAAGAAGGTAGCTCAAGTTCTGATGAACGACTAAATCCTCCTACACTTGATGGATTTGTGTTGAAACATGTGATTGTCCACTTCAGCCAATGGGATGTTCCTCGTAGCCCCTCTCCACCATACTCCTCAACTGTTCTTTTAATTTTTATGTGAACCTGATGTTTTTTGTTCTTTCATTGACGGCCTGATATGTGGATTCTATATGTTTCAATTCTTGTAGACTTGGGATGTGTTTGAGTTGCTAGTTTGGGGTGGAGCACATTGGTACATCAGAAAGGCCATGCTCTATAGTTGGCTCACATCGACAAGTGTTCCCTTGAGTTATCGTCACTTTTAATTTTTGCAGATAAAGGTTGTGTAGTGAACTTCTTTATTTCCCTTATTTTTTTGTTTACTGATTGCTTCCGCTTCTTAACTTTTTTTATTAGTGTGCTAGTGAAATGCGTGATTGATAGTGGAGGGCTATGTATGTTGTGTAAGTGAGTGCTGTTTGTAGACAAGTGAGCTGCATTTATTCAGGGCAAGTGAGCTACATTGTTCTAGACAAGTGGGCTGCATGTTCTAGATAAGTGAGCTGCATTGTTCTAGACAACTGGGTTGCGTTGTTCTAGATAAGTGGGATGCATTGTTCTAGACAAGTGGGCTGTATTGTTCTAGATAAGTGCGCTGCGTTGTTCTAGATAAGTGGGCTGCATTGTCTTTAGTGAATGCATTTTTTTATTATTGAGATGCATTTAATGTTTTTGGTTTTGTATTTGGGCTGAGTGTTCCCATGTTTTTTCTCCTCGTTGTCAGGTTTTGATGGGGGTCTTCATGGAGGATGTACATCACTGTTTGAGTCTCGGGTCTGAGGTAGTTATGGAGGATTGTGCCATTGAAATCTCTCCAGAGAATTCTGGTTCTTTGGCTGGAGATGGTTTGAACACAGATGTGGCATCTGGACCTAATGGTGGAAAGGTTGCTCGACCGCCTCTCCGCATGAGGTAGTTGATGTTGATGATGATTTTGTTACGCCGGTGCCACGCGTCACTAGGACTAGGAGTGCAGCAAAATCAATCGTCCTCCCATAGATGATGCTCAAGTATTTTCGAACAAGAGGCAGGTGAGAGGGCTTTTAAGTTGAGAGGCTCTTTAGAGAAATTGAGGCCTCCGAGGTTCAAATATATTGATGAGGCGAGGATAATAAAGGATATGTGTCTCAGCGAAGATTTTGTAACCAATACAATGAGTAAGTTTTATGTGTGTGCCCTTCATCCTTTTTGTGTTTTGTTTTTATTTATTTTTTTGATCCCATATGTTATGTTTACTGCAGCAATGCGTTCTGATGGTGAGTAATCTGTTGGTGATGTCGAAACAGTCAAAGTTGACTATATCTATAATACATTTGGGAAACGAGCTTGCATGGACTCGTATCTCATGGATTTTGTCTATAGTACTGGAAGCAAGATGACTATATCTATAGTACTGGAAACAGTCAAAGTTGACTATATCTATAGTACTGGAAGCAAGATCCTTGAAATGAATTTAGTTTATCGTTCTGGTGAACGTGTGCTACTTTCAACCTTTATTTATCACGGTAAATGTGTCTGCTGTCATGCTTTTTTTTGCTTTGGTGCATTTTTTTGTCTTGTACTGAATTTTTTATGTCCATGTGTGCATGCATGTTTTATTCTTTTTTCATGTCCCATTTGTTCTTTTTCTATGCAGTATGTTCTTCAATGGAAACGGTGTGAAGAAAAATGAGGAGGATACCCTGTGTTGCCAGTTGTGCATAACCCATTTGTTATAGAAGATGCAGTTAAGCAGTTCAAGGTTTTTGTTGGCGACGAAAACCTATTGGACGCAAAACTGGTAAAGCCATTGTTTTCCATCATTTATTTCTTCTTTGTTGCATTTCTTTTATAGTTATTTGAAGCAGTGGTCCTAATGTATGGTCGAATGAACTTTCATTTTCATTTTGTTTTTGATGCGACAGATTATATGCCGCGCGCCAAGGATGGTCATTATGCCCTATACACGATGAACCAACATCGCCAGACCATTGATATCCATGACCCTGGAAGTACACTGGCCATCCTGATTTCACACAAGTGGCGCAGGACTGACTAGCACTCAGATTGCATTGAAGTGGTATGTCATATTTTTTAGCCAACTGCAAGCTTTTTTGTGTTTCTTCCTACGTGCATATTTTTTTTAAACTGCACATGCATTTGTTAGTACACATAGCACCCACTTGATAATACAGTGCACTGCAACATATGCGACACAGAACTGCATTTCTCCCACCACCAAAATCTGTGTAAAAGAGTGATAAATGAAATCACCTCACAGACATTTAAAAGAGGAACAGTCTAGACGTTGTGAATAACTTGTATTTTTTACATCGTCTGATAGTTATTTGATCTGTGATTGTGTGTTTTTTACTTTGTGCATGTCTTTCCACCTTTTGCCAGATGAGCAGGATGACTCAGGTGTTTGAAGATGATTTATGGTGAAAGTTGTATAACTCTAAGATCACCCTGACTGGGTTAAATTGGCAAAGAAGCCACACTTACCCGGCCGTGCCAGGCTAGGAAGCCAAACAAGTGTGGATCTATGTTCTGAGGTGATGCAGGTGTATGACGGCGTGCGTCTATCGCACAAAGTTGTCAAATCCGATGTAATACTCTCTGTTTCATCTTTTTGTTACTGTTTTATTTTTTTAATGTTTTCACTTTCGTTCTTACGACAACCTTTTTGTAATCACTGATCTGCATTATGAAGACATGCCGCGAGCTACGAGATCTGATTGCAAGCATCGGGCTTACTTTCCCTGTCACAGTCGCAGTCGCTAGTAACAGTCATTGGCATATTTTCTGGATAAAGTCCTGTGTTTGGACAAGGGCTAGGGTTATGGTGTTACTGTGTGCTGTCTAAGGTAGATAATGTGTATGAAAGGCTACTTTTCGTCCTTGTGTAGCGTCTGCTTTTGCGGAAGTGTAAATGGTTGAAACTATTCGTGTGTTTTATTTTTATAAATAAATATATTATTATATATATACACACATGTGAACCCTGTTTTAGGTATTTCTTTTTTCACCTTTTTTATCTGCGTATAAAAACTTTTTTGCAGAATGGCATGCATTCATGTGTACAAATGAACTGCCCATCATGGCTAAGTTCTTTTTATAGCACAACTTTCCTTTTTTTATCCAGCTCTGGGGGTCGTCACATCCCGCCCCACTATCTATGCGCGAGGCGAGCAGGGGGGGAGGGGGTCGTGACACCCCTCCCCTCCCCCCTGGAGGCCGAGCCTGGAACGAGCCGGAGCAAGCGACGACGTGGCGTGCCGCGCATCACATGCGGAGGCGAGTCCGTCACACCCGTCGGCCATCACTATCTTAGGGGGGTGGCTCTGGGTTGCGTGCTTGTTTGGGGTTGGAAAAAAGAATAGCCGCATTGCGCCTGTCAAACCAAGCGCACTGCGGTGCGTTAGCGCAAGGCCGACAGGGGGAGGGCGGCGTGACACACCCCTCCCCTCCCCTGCGAGGCCGAGCCTGGAACGAGCGAGCAGGCGACGACGCGACGTGCCGCGGCGTCGCTGCAGAGGCGGAGTCCGTCACACCCCATGTTCCACTATCTATCTTAGGGGTGTGGCTCTCGGGTTTGCGTGCATGTTTGGGGCTGGAAAACAGAATAGCCGCACTACGCACTCAACCAAAGCGCACTGCATGCGTTAGACGAGGGCGCGAGCAGGAGGAAGGGGGGTCGTGATCCCCCCTCCCTCCCGCTGCGAGGCCAGCCTGGAAGAGCTGGAGCAGGCGCTGACGCGGTGTGCCGCAGCGCCTGCATG
Source organism: Thinopyrum elongatum (assembly GCA_011799875.1). Classification (NCBI taxonomy): domain Eukaryota; kingdom Viridiplantae; phylum Streptophyta; class Magnoliopsida; order Poales; family Poaceae; genus Thinopyrum; species Thinopyrum elongatum. The sequence continues at coordinate 455,247,507 of CM022298.1, read as the reverse complement.
CGGAGGCGAGTCCGTCACAACCCGTCGCCAATCTATCTTTAGGGGTGTGGCTCTGGGGTTGCGTGGTGTTTGGGGTTGGAAAACAGAATAGCCGCACTGCACCTGTCAATCAAGCGCACTGTGCGTTAGCGTGGAGGCCGAGCAGGGGGAGGGGGTCATGGCTCCCCTCACCTCCCCTGCGAGGACGAGCCTGAAACGAGCCAGAGCAACGACAACGCGCCCTGCCGCTCCGGCAATAGCAATGCGGGGGCGAGTCCGTCAGACCCCGTCGCCCCACTATCTATCTTAGGGGTGTGGCACTGGGGTTGCGTGCGTGTTTGGGTTGGAAAACAGAATAACCGACTACGCCTATCAACCAAGCGCACTGCGTGCGTTAGCACGAGGCAAGCAGGGGGAGGGAGGGGTCAGACCCCCTCCCTCCCCCTGTGAGGCCGAGCCTGGAACGAGCGGAGCAGGCGCCGCACGCGGCATGCCGCGGCGTCACGCTGCGGAGGCAAGTCCGTCACACCCTGTCGCCCCACTATCTATCTTAGGGTGTGGCTCTAGGGTTGGTGCGTGTTTGGGCTTGGTAAACAGAATAGCCGAACTGGCCTGTCAACCCAAGCGCATGTGTGTGCATTAGCGCGAGGCCTGCAGGGGGAGGGGGGTCGTGGACACCCCCCCTCCCCTCCCCTCTGCGAGGCTGAGCTGGAACGAGCCGGAGCAAGCGACGATGCGGCGTGCTGCGGTATCTCATGCAGAGGCGAGTCCACACAACCGTCGCCCCGCTATCTATCTTAGGGGTGTGGCTCGGGGTTGCGTGCTGGTTTGGGGTTGGAAACCAAGATAGCCCACATGGCCTGTCAACCAACCGCACTGGGTGCGTTTAGACGAGGTCCGAGCAGGGGGGAAGGGGGTCGTGACCCCTTTCCCATGCCCCCTCGTAGGAAAGTGCCCTGTAAAGAGCCGAGAAGGCGATGACGCGGGTGCCGTGGCGTACATGCGGAGGCGATAGTTCATACCCGTCACCCCGTCGCCCCACTATCTATCTTAGGGGGTGGGCTCTGGGGTTGCATGCGTGTTTTGGGTTGGAAACCGAATAGCGCCCGCTGCGCATGTCCCAAGAGCACTGCTTGCGTTAGGCGAGCCGAGCAGGGGGGAGGGTGTCGTGACCCCTCCCCTCCGCCTGCGAGGCCGAGCCTGGAACGAGCCGAAGCAGGAGAGACGATGTGGCATGCCACGGCGTCGCATGCGGAGGCGAGTCCGACATAACCTGTCGCCCCAATCTATTAGGGGTTGTGTTGGCTCTGGGGTTGCGTGCATGTTAGGGGATGGAAAACAGAATAACGCACCGCCGCTGTTCAACCAAGCGAATGCGTGCTTTAGCACGAGGCCGAGCAGGGGGGATGGGGTCATGACCCCCCTCCCCTCCCCCCAGTGAGGCCGATCCTCGAACAAGCCGGAGCAAGCGACGACGCGGCGTGCCGCGGCGTCACTTGCGGAGACGAGTCCGTCACACCCCGTCGCCCCACTATCTATCTTAGGGGTGTGGCTCTGGTGTTGCGTGCGTGTTTGGGGTTGGAAAACAGAATAGCTGCACTGCGCCTGTCAACCAAGCGCCCTGCATGCGTTAGCACGAGGCCGAGCAAGCGGGGAGGGGTGTCGTGACCCCCCTCCCGTACCCCCCTGAGGCCGAGCCTGTAACGAGCCCGAGCAAGCGACGACACGGCGTGCCGCGGTGTCACATGCGGAGGCGAGTCCGTCACACCCCGTCGCCCCACAATCTATCTTAGGGGTGAGGCTCTGGGGTTGCGTGCGTGTTGGTTGGAGAAGGACGTTGGAAAACAGAATAGCGCACTGGGCCTGTCTACAAGCGCACTGCGCGCCCGTTATCGAGAGCAGAGTAGGGGGGAGGGGGGTCATGACCCCCTCCCTCCCCCAGACGAGGGCCGAGCCTGGAATGAGCCGGAGCAGGCGACGACGCGACGTGGAGCGGCGGTCGCGCATGCAGAGGCGAGTCCGTAACACCCCGTCACCCCACATATCTATCTGGGGGTGTGTGGTGGCTATGGGGTTGCGTGCGTGTTTGGATTGGACAACAGAATAGAGACGACTGCGCTGTCCAACCAAGCGCACTGCGTAGTTACCGCGAGGCCGGAGTAGGGGGAGGGCGGTCGTCGGACAACCCTCCCATCCCCCTGCGAGGCCGAGCAAGGAACGAGCCAGAGCATGCGACGACGTGGCGTGCCGCGGCGTCCCATGTGGGCGTGAGTAGTCCGCACATACCCGTCGCCCCACTATCTATCTTAGGGTTTGGCTCTGGGGTTGTGTGCGTGTTTTGGGGTTGGAAATAGAATAGCCGCACTGCGCCTGTCAACCAAGCGCACTGCTTGCGTAGACGAGGACCGAGCAGGGGGGAGGGGGTCGTGACCCCCCTCCCCTCCCCCTTTGAGGCCAAGCCGGAACAAGCTGGAGCAGGCGATGACGCGGCGTGCCGCGGCGTCACATTGCGGAGCGGTGAGTCCGTCACACCCCGTCGCCCCACTATCTATCTTAGGGGTGTGGCTCTGGTGTTGCGTAGTGTTTGGGGCTGGAAAATAGAACAGCCGCACTGCGCCTGTCAACCAAGCGCACTGCGTTCGTTCGCGCAAGGCCGAGTAGGGGGAGGGGGTCGTGACCCTGTCCCTCCCCTGCCGAGGCCGATCTGGAACGAGCCGGAGAAGGCAAGACGCGAACGTGCCGTGGCGTCGGCATGCAGAGGCGAGTCCGTCACACCCCGTCGCCCCACTATCTATCCTAGGGGTGTGGCTCTGTGGTTGCGTGTGTGTTTGGGGTTGGAAAACAGAATAGCCGCACTGCGTCTGTCAACCAAGCACACTACGTGCGTTAGCGCGAGGCCGAGCAGAGGGGAGGGGGGTTGTGACCCCCCTTCCCTCCCTACTGCGAGGCCGAGACGGGAACGAGCCGGAGCAGGCAACGACGCGGCGTGCCGCGACGTCGCATGCGGAGGCGAGTCCGTCACACCCTGTCGCCCCACTATCTATCTTAGGGGTGTGGCTCTGGGGTTGCGTGCGTGTTTGGGGTTGGAAAACAGAATAGCCGCACTGCGCCTGTCAACCAAGCGACTGCGTGCGTTAGAGCAAAGCCGAGCAGGGGGGAGGGGGTCGTGACCCCCCTCCCCCCTGCGAGGCCGACCTGGAATGAGCCGGAGCAGGCGACGACGCGGCGTGCCACGCATCGCATGCGGAGGCGAGTCCGTCACACCTTGTCGCCCCACTATCTAACTTAGGGCTGTGGCTCTGGGGTTCCGTGCGTGTTTGGGGTTGGAAAATAGAATAGCCACACTGCGCCGGTCAACCAAGCGCACTGCGTGCGCTAGCGCGAGGAAGAGCAGGGGAGGAGGGTCGTGACCCCCCTCCCCACCCCCCTGCGAACACAATCCTAGAACTAGCCGGAGCAGGCGACGACGCGGCGTGCCACAGCGTCGCATGCGGAGGCGAGTCCGTCACACCCCGTCGCGCCACTATCTATCTTAGAGGTGTGGCTCTGGGGTTGCGTGCGTGTTTGGGATTGGAAAATAGAATAGCCGCACTGCGCCAGTCAACCAAGCGCACTGCATGCGTTAGCTTTACACGAGGCCGAGCATGGGGGATGGGTCATGACCCCCCTCCCCTCCCCATGTGAGCGATCCTCGAACCAGCCGAGCAAGCGACGACGCGGCGTGTCGCGGCGTCACTTGCGGAAACGAGTCCGTCACCCACCCGTCGCCCCACTATCATCTTAGGGGTGGTGCTCTGGTGTTGCGTGCGTGTTTTGGGGTTGGAAAACAGAATAGCTCACTGCGCTGTCAACCCCAAGCGCCCGCTGCGTTTACGACCGAGCAAGCGGGGGAGGGGTTCGTGACCCCCCTCCTCCCCCCCTGAGGCCGAGCCGAACGGCGCCGAGAAGACGACGACCGGCGTGCCGCGTGTCCATTTAGCGAGGCGAGTCCGTCACACCCCGTCGGCCCACTTCTATCTAAGGGTGTTGGCTCTGGGGTTGCGTGCGTGTTTTGGGGTTGGAAACAGAATAGCCCCTCCCCCTGCGAGGCCGAGCCTGTAACGAGCTGGAGCAGGCGACGACACGGCGTGCCACGGGGTCGCATGCGGAGGCGAGTCCGACACACCCCGTCGCCCCACTATCTATCTTAGGGTTGTGGCTCTGGGGTTGCGTGCGTGTTTGGGGTTGGAAAGCAGAATAGCCGCACTGCGCTTGTCAACCAAGCGCACTTCATGCATTAGCACGAGGCCGAGCAGGGGGGAAGGGGGGTCGTGATCCCCCACCCCTCCTCCTACGAGGCCGAGCCTAGAACGAGCCGAAGCAGGCGACGACGCGGCATGCTGCGGGGTCGCATGCGGAAGCGAGTCCGACACACCTCGTCGCCCCACTATCTATGTTAGGGGTGTGGCTCTGGGGTTGCGTGCGTGTTTGGGGTTGGAAAACAGAATAGCTGCACTGCGCCTGTCAACCAAGCGCACTGCATGCATTAGCGCGAGGCCGAGCAGGGGGGAAGGGGGGTCGTGATCCCCCCTCCCCTCCCCCTGTGAGGCCGAGCCTAGAACGAGCTGGAGCAGGTGACGACGCGGCGTGCCGCGGCGTTGCATGCGGAGGCGAGTCTATCACACCCCGTCGCCCCACTATCTATCTTACGGGTGTGGCTCTGGGGTTGCGTGCTTGTTTGTGGTTGGAAAACAGAATAGCCACACTGCGCCTGTCAACCAAGCGCACCGCGTGCGTTAGCGCGAGGCCCAGCAGGGGGGAGGGGGTCGTGACCCCCCTCCCCTCCCCCCTGCGAGGCCGAGCATGGAATGACCCGAAGCAGACAACGACGCGGAGTGCCGCGGCGTCGCATGCGGAGGCGAGTCCGTCACACCCCGTCGCCCCACTATCTATCTAAGGGGTGTGGCTCTGGGGTTGCGTGCGTGTTTGGGGTTGGAAATCAGAATAGCCGCACTGCGCATGTCAACCAAGCGCACTGCGTGTGTTAGCGCGAGGCTGAGAAGGAGGGAGGGGGGTCGTGACCCCCCTCCCCTCCCCCCTGCTAGGCCGAGCCTAGAACGAGCGAAGCAGGCGACGAGGCGGCGTGCCGCGGCGTCACCTGCGGAGGCGAGTCCATCACACCCCGTCTCCCCACTATCTATCTTAGGGGTGTGGCTCTGGGATTGCGTGTGTGTTTTGGGTCAGAAAACAGAATAGCCGCACTGCGTCTGTCAACCAAGCGCACCGCGTCCGTTAGCGCGAGGCCGAGCAGGGGGGAGGGGGGTCGTGACCCCCCTTCCCCTCCCCCCTGTGAGGCCGAGCCTGGAACGAGCCGGAGCAGGCGACGACGCGGCGTGCCACGGCGTCGAATGCGGAGGCGAGTCCATCACACTCCATCGCCCCACTATCTATCTTAGGGGTGTGGCTCTGGGGTTGCGTGCGTGTTTGGGGTTGGAAAATAGAATAGCTGCATTGCGCCTGTCAACCAAGTGCACTGCGTGCGTTAGCGCAAGGCCGAGCAGGGGGGAGGGGGGTCGTGACCCCCTTCCCTCCCCCCTGCGAGGCCGAGCCTGGAACGAACAGGAGCAGGCGACGACGCGTCTTGCCGCGGCGTCGCATGCAGAGGCGAGTCTGTCACACCCTGTCTCCGCACTATCTATCTTAGGGGTGTGGCTCTGGGGTTGCGTGCATGTTTGGGGTTGGAAAACAGAATAGCCACACTGCGCCTGTCAACCAAGCGCACTTCATGCGTTAGCGCGAGGCCGAGCAGAGGAGGGGGGTTGATGACCCCCTCCCCTCCCCCCTGCGAGGCCGAGCCTAGAACGAGCCAGAGCAGGCGACGAGGCGGCGTGCCGCGGCGTCGCCTGCGGAGGCGAGTCCGTCACACCCCGTCGCCCCACTATCTATCTTAGGGGTGTGGCTCTGGGATTGCATGCGTGTTTGGGGTTGGAAAACAGAATAGCCGCACTGCGTCTTTCAACCAAGCGCACCGCGTGCGTTAGCGCGAGGCCGAGCAGGGGGGAGGGGGGTCATGACCCCCCTTCCCCTCCTCCCTGTGAGGCCGAGCCTGGAACGAGCCGGAGCAGGTGACGACTTGGCGTGCCACGGCGTCGCATGCGGAGTCGAGTCCGTCACACTCCATCGCCCCACTATCTATCTTAGGGGTGTGGCTCTAGGGTTGCGTGCGTGTTTGTGGTTGGAAAATAGAATAGTTGCAATGCGCCTGTCAACCAAGCGCACTGCGTGCGTTAGCGCGAGGCCGAGCAGGTGGGAGGGGGGTCGTGACCCCCTTCCCTCCCACCTGCGAGGCCGAGCCTCGAACGAACAGGAGCAGGCGACGACATGGCGTGCCACGGCATCGCAAGCAGAGGCGAGTGAGACACACCCTGTCGCCCCACTATCTAACTTAGGGGTGTGGCTCTGGGGTTGCGTGCGTGTTTGGGGTTGCAAAATAGAATAGATGCACTATGCATGTCAACCAAGCGCACTGCGTGAGTTAGCGCGAGGCCGAGCAGGGGGGAGGGGGTCGTGCCTCCCCTCCCCTCCCCCCTGCGAGGCCGAGCCTGGAATGAGCCGGAGCAGGCGATGATGCGGCGTGCCGCGGCGTCGCATGTGGAGGCGAGTCTGTCACACCCCGTCACCCCACTATCTATCTTAGGGGTGTGGCTCTGGGATTGCGTGCTTGTTTGGGGTTGGAAAACAGAATAGCCGCACTGCGCCTGTCAACCAAGCGCACTACATGCATTAGCGCGAGGCCGAGCAGGGGGGAGGGGGGTCGTGACCCCCCTATGGATCGGCAATGGAAGCGGGGATGGCTTTTTTGTGGCATGGTTTGGGTCGTGGAGGAGGCGGTTGGACGCGGACTCGACGTGGTATTGGGGGTAGTGGATATGCGCTCGCCGTTTTAGTGCGTGGAAAAACAACCGTCTATGCGAACTGCAATGCTTAATTGACAGCACATCTTGCTTCCACACACCGAACTGCATTCTTTGGGTAAGCGGACTGCATCCCTTTTATAATTTTTTAGCTTCCTGCATATTTTTTACATGCGAGCGAACTGCAGTTTCGTGCTAGTTGTGGGTCATGGGGCTTGGTGGTTTGGGCCGTGAGAATGTGTTCGGCCCGTTGGGTTGTAAGACGCATTCGGCCCAAGTCGGCCTTGCCTTTGCTGTACGGGTGCTTTGCTCTTGCGCTGTGTGTATGCGCTAACGTTTAGTCCCACCTCGCCTGTCGAGAGCGCCCACGACCGGTTTGTAAGCGCTGGCGAGGCCATTGTCTCAAACTCCTCTGGTTACTGATTTGGCGCTTATACAAGGTGCTCTCTACACTATATCCCCCTGACCTGTGGGCCCTTGTGTGCCGGCCCATGTATTGTGGCTCAGAACAGACTTGCCTACTGTGGGCGCAGACTTACTACGAAACTGGCTGGGGCATGGTTGCACCTGGGTGGTCAATTTTTTTTATTTTCGTATTGCAAGCATTTTTTCTTTTGCACTACATGTATTCATGGCAGTACAAATGATACCATTTGTACTGCTTGTACCAACGTTGCGCACTGCACTAAGTGTACTAAGTCTGTGTATTATGCACTGCACGAAAGTGGATGCAGTTCCTCTTGTGCTTCATTTAAGCATGTACTACACTTCATGTACACACGTTGTGAACTGCCTGCTATCACTTTGGTGAACTGCATTCACCTTTGTTTAGAATGGTCTTTGGATTATAATTTTTTAGAAATATAAATATTAATGGTCTTCCTTTAATTACTCTTTTGGACTGCATGTACACACCTTGCGCACTGCTTATGTTTACTCTTGTGAACTACATTCATCTTCCCTATTAGGTAGGAGTTGCAGTCAGAGTACTTAGTTTTTTTTTGTCATCCCTATTTGTTGGAACAGTTTTGTTGAACGATGTTTTTGAATCTGTTTTGTATGTGTGTAGTATGTTTTGGTGTCACACATCAGATTTTTCAAACTTGTCTGGATACTTGTTCTAATACAAACTCAACAATCAAAACCTAGTACAATGACATTGTTTTACAAAGAAACATTCAATATGAAGCAACGGACATAAGCAAAACCTAGCAAACAGGAAACAAGGAACAACACAACTAAAGTAAAATGAAACTAAACATAGCCCTGTTCATTTCTAGTTGTTGTATGGGATTACAGCCTTGTTCTTCTTCTTCGCTTCTTTTTCTCTTTTTGCCCTGTCTAGTCCCATTATGACATCGTAGATGATTCTCCATGACTCGTAGGTTGCGAATGCATCTATTGTTGCATACTTGATAAGCTTGTTTGGCAGCGGGCAAAACCCCCATAGAGTATGGTCTTGCTTGCGGTTGATTTTGTTCTTCATGTCACGGTAGTGAATGTCGATCAGCCTGCCGGCAACATCACCCAAAGAGTCAAAATTCTTTTTCTTGTATGGGTCTCTCCATTCCACTTGAATATCAATGTAGTTGTCGGAGTTGATCTCCAAGCCAGATAGCTTCAGCTTGTTTTTGTCTCCTTCAATGGCAAATCCGGCGAAGGTGTATTCATCATTCATGAGGAATTTGTCCAGTTCCATTGGCCTGCAAGATGTTTGTACAGACTGAATATAGTGAGACAGTACCAGTTATTTTGAGAACCACCTGAATATCAATGTTTTTTTGATTTTCTGAACATAACTACAATATGAATCCCTGAATCTGTTGCAGTGAGCAGCTGCTAATACTTTGTACAGCATAACTATTAAATCTAATAGTAGATTCCAGAAACAAATGCATGTTTCTTGTCTTGAATTGAATTTCATACATGTTTCAGATAGATTGGACTATGATCTTTTTTACCTCCAAATCCATACATGATTGGAAGTAGGCAGTAAAAATGCAGTTTTCTATTGTTTAGGCAGATAATTTGTATTTGGTAAAACAAAATAAAACTGTGTGGATCATCTAATTCAAGAATTGAACACATAAGTTACATGGAGCCAGCCGAAAACTGTCAATGAATTCCTATGCCATGCTTTTTAAAAATGAGAACCCAAGTTTATATAATGGCATTTGCGATGAAGAAAATTTAAAATCAATATTGACAACCAAGAGTATAGATTGATAATTATTGTCACCTGTCTTTAGCTGCAGAGATGTGGTAGACAAGGCACTCTTTTTCTACGCATAGCTGGAGCACTGCTGCCCGTTGTGGCTTCACATAGTGTGTGCACTCGACATCAAGGCCAACTAGTTTGACGGGCATTCTGCCGAGCTTCCTCCTGAGCGTGGACAGCATCTTGTCCACGTCTCGACCCTTGCTTGTGCAAACGACGTGGAGCTTGTGGTTGCCGTGGAGGTCGACATCATGGAGCTCCCTGGTGTACCTGCGGTGCTGCTTGTACAGAGGTGCATCCGCCATGACTCTCCTCTGCTCTCTCGCATTTGTTCTGGAGAGAGAGATTAGTGAAAGGAAGTGGGGGAGAAGAAGCTGCAATGGGGTTTTTGGGGGACGAAGCAGTTGTGGTTTCTCCTCTGTTCTCCTCTGCTCTCTGTTACAGGACATGGGAGTGGTGGAGGGGGTGGTAGCATGGTGGGGTTGTGTTTTCAGTTATGTGGCATCTGCAGAGAGGTTCTACGATGTGGAGGTTGTCTTAGTGCGTTGGAAATCCGAAACGTCGTCGCCTCTTTTTTCGTGACTACTTCAGATATGCACGCAACTTTCAAAAAATGAGATGATTGTGTTTTTGGTGAATTTTCTTACGAAGTGCACTTCTTGGGTATCATGATAGAACTGCCTATGTCCATAACTTATACTGCATGCAACTGATTTTATTCTTCATATACTATATTAGATCGGATCAAGATTCATGCAGATGTAAGCGCATTACTTTTTTTATGGAGTGCTTTTTTATTTTCTCCTTTTTTATAAATGATGGTGATGCATCTTTTGTGGGGATGGAGGGTTGTGTTGGTAGGTGTATCGGACTGCTTTGCTTAACTAACGGGGCTGCATTTTTCATTTTAACCAAACTGCAATGCAGTACAAAGAGAACTGCATTTCAGAAGTAACAACCCTTCCCGCTTCCACATGACGAACTGCATTGTTGTAGGCCGTGGACTGCATTTGTACATTGACTTTGGGGTTTCCTGTATTTATTTATGAGAGCGAGCTGCAGTATCTGGCACTGCCCACACACATTTTTTTGTTGTGGTTATTCATTGAAAAAAACTTTTTAATTTTTGTTGCTGTTTTATTTTTATTTTTTTATTTTTGTAGTCACTGTTTTATTTCAGTGGGCCGTGGTATTTTAACCACTCTCGCGTGTTGGGCCCATGTTGCTGAGCGAAGACGCATTCGGCCCAATTAGGCCTGCCGACATGGCTGGTTCGCTGTGCGTGGTGTGTATGTGCTAATGTTTAGTCCCACCTCGCCTGCCGAGAGCGCGCTGGACCGGTTTATAGGCCCTGTCGAGGCAACGCTCTCGAACTCCTCTGGTTACTTATTGGGCGCTTATACACGGCGCTCGCTGCTCTGTCCTCTCTGACCTGTGGGCCCTTGTGTGCGCGGCCCCATGTATCGTGGCTCAGAACGGACTCGCCTACTATGGGCGCAGACTTAGTACGAGACTGGCTGGGGCCTAGTTGCACCTGGGTGGTCAATTTTTTAATCTTTTTCATTTTTGCATGCAATTTTTTGTTTTGAACTGCATGTAGATGCATTTTTTGTATGCACCATTTTGTACTGCTTGTTTCAATGTTGCGGACTGCATTGCGCGTTGTTTACGGACTGCACTGCGTGCACTAAGTCTATGCGTTGTGTACCGAAAGTGCATGCACTTCCTCTTGTGCTTCTTCTAAGCATTCACTGCATGTACACACCTTGTGCACTGCCTGTTTTTACTCTTGTGAACTGCATTTTATCTTTGTTTAGAACGGTTTACGAATTATATTTTTTTAGAAATATAAATATTAATGAGCTGTGGTTAGTGGGTGGGAGGAGCTGCAGTCTAAGAACACCTTTTTTTTGTCTTTCTTTTTCTTTGGTAACATAAGCCTTTATTGATTGTCCTTCATTCTTGGTAACATAAGTTTCATTAACTCTCATTTAATTTTCACTTTTATTTTCTGCGTGGCTAGACCTTCGGCATTCCTCTTCTATATATGTAGGCCAACTTCTAACCTTCGTTTGCAGTTCATTTCTCCTCTAGCCGCAACTTCTCTCCTTCCTCCATATTCTAGGTTTTTGTTGCGATGGCTCCAGGCCCCTGCGCGAATCTCTCCTGCTGCGGCCATGGTTGCGGCGTGCCGACGGACTGCGATTGCTCGGCTTGCTCGCAGGCCCGTCGTGCTCGCCGTGGGGGCAAGGTCTTGTGCCGAGCTGGGCGAGCGGAGCAGCTTTCATATGGCACAATATTCACTGAGGGATTGGATATGGGCCATATCAACGTTGTTGCGTTCTATTCCGCCCTGCTTCGCCGTGGCCTTGGCCACACAAGTCCTTTTGTCCATCAGCTGACGCCCACAAACATGGAGACTCACTACAAGATGGTAATTTTCGCTTGATCTAATTTTTTCTTTGTGGCTTTTATTTTTTTGTATAGTTCCATACTAGTCTGAACTTCTAGTATTTTAGGAAGGCACTTCTTTTGTTTTATTGAAGTGTACTGCACGGTGTAGTTATATCTTGTTTTTATTTTTTTGCTTGTGTGTATGGAGCTCGTGTTTTTGTTTACATGGTTACAATATGTGAACTACTTAGGGATTAGATGAGCACTACTAGTTTTCACAATTTTCCCGCGTGTACGGTGTGTACTACATGCAACTATTCTCAAGAACTGCATGATAGTTAGAAGCGTACTGCATATTAGCATGTTCCATACTGCATATACCACCCTTTGTATAAGAGGTTCGTGAACTGTGTGTGCGTTTTATCTGTACTGCTTGTTGGACTGTTGTGCACTTCATCTAGCTCGCGTTTGTACTATGTGCAGGTTTTTTCTGCTGTGTGCACAATATGAGAATTGTACTGCTAGTATCGTCCTCAAACACTTTCAGTATTTTTTGCAGAAAATCCCCCAACGAGCTGTTAGGTATCTCCGACTCAAGAAGAAGGGAATTCTCCAAGTTGTTCTCGGCAATGGACACCTGAAACCAGCCAAGTACCATGTAGGTGTTGATAGGCGGCTGTATCTGCAGAAAGGCTAGAAGGAATTTGTCATTGAGAGTGGCCTGAAGTCTCAGCAAGTTGTTGTCCTCAACTTTTTTGAACTCGAGGATCGTATGGTTAGAATCACGTTTGACATGATTGGTTAAGGTTATGAGGTTGATTGTAATAAATACTTTTGCGTATCGAATGCTTCATCTTTTGACGTGATTGTAATAAGTACTTTTGTGATCTGAACCGCTTGGGTTATAAGTCAGAACTTCGTGCTATCTATGAGCTAACTGCATTTTTTTATGGGTTGTGGATCAAAGTATGTCAAAGTTTATTCCAGACTGCTATATATATGGTTTTCTCTATACATCATTTCTCTCGTATGGTTTAGTGGAAGAACTCAAAGTCAGCGGGAAATTCGTGTTTACACAAAATTTAAACTGATACATAAGTCATACAGATATGCAAACTGCTATATATATGATTAATTTATTGAACTGCATCTATTTGGTCGTTAATCTGCTGCTTCTTCGCGGTGACTGGACTGTGTCTAATGTTGCACTTTCTTTTGTTTTCCGTGGCGGTGTTGTTGCTTCTTGTCTTTGCACCGTTGTGTTTGTAGCCCCTCGCATGCTGGTTGATGGCGGTTTTTGTTTTCCAGCACTATGAACTGCAACCTTCTTTGCCCCTCGTGTGCTGTTGATGGCGGTTTTTGTTTTCCAGCGCTGTGAACTGCAACCTTCTTTGCTCCTCTCATGATGGTTGGTGGCGTTTTTTGTTTTCCAGCGCTGTGAACTGCAACCTTCTTTGCTCCTCGCGTGCTGGTTGATGGCGGCTTTTGTTTTCCAGCGCTGTGAACTGCATCCTTTCGCACTCCTACCTTGTTTTTTGTATGTGGTGTCGTTCTCAGTTGTTTCTGTACAGCAGCATTCCCTTCTGTTTTCTGTCTTTTGTTTGGTGGTCTTGTAGGCATTGTTTCATCATGTTCTTCGTCCTCTTCACTCTCTTCTTCCTCCTCCTCCTCTTCTTCATCTGCTTCTTCATAAGCCACTTCTTCTTCAGTTTCATCATGTTCTTTGTCCTCTTCACTCTCTTCTTCTTCCTCCTCCTCCTCCTCTTCTTCTTTTTCCTCCTCCTCATAAGCCACTTCTTCTTCAGTTGTATCACCATCTTCTTCTGTGATTTCATCTTCTTTGTCTTCCTCGTTTTCTGATCTTGTTCTTTTGGGGCAGATTCTTGAATTGTGTCTCTTCCTTTTTTGCATATGCTGCAACATCTCGGTTTCTTCCATTTCTTAGTGTTGTCAGTGGAATCTCTGTTTGGTTGTGCATCGCCATGTCCATGGTTTTCTTGTTCATGTCTTTTTTTACATGTCCTGGAATTGTGGCCGCTGATGGCATTACATGTCTTGCACCTTCTTATTCCCAGTGGCAGACCATCATTGTCCAGCTCAGGCTGTGGCTTACTGTTTTTCTCATCATTTTTCTCCTTGCATGCAGCCTTTTTTTGGGTTGCATCGCCCCCTTTCTTCCTTCCTCTCGTGTTTGAAACAGGAGGTGGAAGAATTGTTTCTTTTTTATTGCAGCAGTTGTGTTGTGTTCGGCATTTTCTACTTGCTCGGTAGTCTTGTCAAGCTGGGAATTCTCTGCTTGTTTTTTTGCTGCTTCTTCTTCTTCGTTGAGCACATCAACTTCCTCGATCAGTGCCCTCATACGAGACAACGCCCTGTGTCACCCGGCGTCAGACCTTGTCGCTCTGTTTGCAAGGTCCATTGCTGTTTCTAACAGCAATTTTCTATGGCAAAATAGCGAACTTCCATCTGGTCCTGTTTGTTCGTAGTCTCTTCTGTCAAACGTTGCATTTGATCTTGCGTTCCGGGTGTATCTTTTCGTGATGTACACCTCAGGAATCTTTAGTACTCTCAAGTGACAAAGCATGCATACCACATGGACGCAAAAGAAGCCTGCTGACAACACATGTTTCTTTGTTTTGTAAGTGAACCACATGAAATTAATAAACACATTTTTTTTGTTATTTGTTCATTTTAAGGAAGCGAAGTTCACCTGGTTTTGTCAGTTACTCATGCATGTGGACTTTTAAAGTTCAGTAAGAGAGCTTCATGCATGACTTTCAGAAATTAGGATTTTTTTGTGCTAGCGAGTCGCACCTGTGTGTGTCCAGAGTTTGCACTCACATTCGTAGACACCTTTATGCTCATCGGCAACCACTTGGAAATCATGCCTTGCCCAATTAAATGCATCCGATCTGTTGTAGTGGTGTACGAGGTACTTTGTCGAATTCTCAGCACACCGTTCTGCTCTGAATGCAGTGCTGCGGTAGTGTGTTTCTTTGAAATCTGCAAAAACTAGCCTTGTATACACTTTTGATAGCTGAACTTCAACCCAAACTTGGTTGTTGTCTTTACCTCTGAATACATGATCAGAAATGCAGCATTACAAATCAGAGAAATGAAAAAATTGTTTGTTTTTGTAGTTATATTTAGCAGTTTTTGGTGAACATTTTGTTTACCTCATTTCCTACTATCTCTGCGTGCTCGACGGCCTTCCTGGTCTGAATGCACTTGTCCACCTGTTGAGCAAATAGATGGAGATCCTACTTCTCTTTGACGAAGTTTTTCTTCAATATGCAGTTCATGCTCACGCTTCTCTGCGTGGAAGTCATCCGAGCACAAAAAATTTCCTTGTAGTAAGCCGAGATCCACTCGTGCCTATCATCCCACAGCGAATTCATCACTTCGTTGTTTTGCAAGTTGTATTTCTGCATGAGGTCCTTCCATACCCGTTCAAATTCTGACGGCATTAGTGGGTGGTTCAGCATTGCAGTGAGTTCATCCTTGAGTTTCTCGTGGGCCTTATATAGCAAGGCGAGGTGGCCTTTGTACTTCTTCATGATATGCCACCGACACAACTTATGTAATGTATCTGGGAGGATAGTTTTAATGCTGCCTTCATCGAAGAACATTGGTCTGAGAGGCACAAATAGTTTTTTTTATTAAGTTGTTTGTGTGTAAGAAAGACAGAAGAAATATAAGTGTACCAAACAAACGTAAGTATACAGGTGTTGTTTTTTTGTACCTGTGAGCATGCAGATTGGCCGCTTGTTGTTCATACACCTCAAGAATGTTTTGAAAACCCACTCGAATGACGGTATCAGTTCATCTCGCATGAGGGCGACAGCAAATATGGTGCTCTGTAGATGATGGTTCACTCCCATGAAGACTCCCAGCGGCATCTGGAATTTGTTAATTTTATATGTCGTGTCAAATGTAACGCAGTCTCCAAAATCTTCATACGATCCTTTGCAACTTGCGTTGGCCCAAAAGACGTTTCTTACATGATTATCTGCATCAACGTCATAATCATAGAAGAACTCTGGGTTTATCTTCTACATCTTCTCGAAGTAATCCAGAAGTTTCTTCATGTCATCTTGGGACTCTTCTCTAGCAAACTTCTGTTTCCTGCATTTCAAACGCAATGCAAACTCATCTTATCAAACAGGAAATAATTACCCACAGAATGTTCAAGCGATACGTTCTGTGACGTGCTTACTTGTTGACCCAGTCGCGGCTAGTATGTCCCATGAACTGCAGACCACCAGACATACGCGACAGCGTTGACATCATCTATGAGTGCGCGTGGTTGTCCAGCTGCATGTCCTTCACCAACTGGTCAATCAAAGGATCGTCTCTTTTATGCGAGCGCATGTGCAAAAGCATCCCGGGGCTTTCTAGCATCTTGTGATTGTGGTTGAGTCAACCATTTCTATCAAACATTTGCCATCCTTCGTCTTTTTGACTCTAACTAGCTGAGTGACCCGCACATTTGCACGGCTAGATTTGTTCGTTTTGTAGTTATCTAGATTCTCTAAAGTCATTATTGTATTAAAATGTGTGGTATAAATATTTTCTCTATGTAATGACGCATGGATAACAGCAACTCATTTTTCATCTTGTAAAATCATGTGCTTTTGCCAATTATTGCTACCTAAGATATTTTTGTATTTCCTTCAAATGAAAAGTTTAATGTACAACTGCAACATAAGAATTATAGGAAATATGAAAATTATTATTCATTTATCTCTAGGCTGTACGATCTTTCTAGAATTCCAATCTCATTTGTTAGTATTTTTTTCAACCTTCGATTGTCTTGAGTTTTTCGCCTTTCTTGTTAGATGTAAATGTTGAAAATACATAAATGTTCTTGTGGCAACCATCAAATTTTCATAGTGGGTAAAAGTTTGCCAGACCAATGGCACATGGAGGTGTTAAGCCATTATTCATCAACTTCTTTCGTTGAAGAAGAAACGATAACGATATCTGAGGAATAAGGGTAGCTAACACTTACCTAATACCCAGAATAAGATATGGGATGCAAAACTTGCTGACATACATACCCACTATTGAACGTACGATCATACATACATATATACTATAATTACATACACACAGTGTTTTTTAACCAAGTGTACTTAATTTATTGGTTTTTCATTTCTAGACTGTCTGATGTTTCTTGAACCATAACTGTGTCTCTTAAGCCTTGTTTTAACAACCATTGGTCTTTATTTTTGTCATGTTCCTGATACACAGAACTGATGAAACTTGAAAAGACATAATTGGGGTCGTGACAATCATGAAGCAATGATGAATCCCCTTGAATGGTATAGTGGATCGGCGAAGCATTGTCTACCTTTGCATGATACCTTGCATGTTCTTCTTGGTTGTGATAGAAGCTGTACATTCGCCTTATGCATGCAGACATGAGTATGCTTGCACGATACATCTAGTATTTCCATTTCTAAATCTAAAAAACAGAAAGAATTGTAATTAGGACTCACCATAGCTAATCGCTAGATTGCTATCACTTTGTATCGTTGAATATTTCCAGTCCATATGTCCCTATTTTGTCCCTGTTATGGTACCACTATTCCCAATGCCTATTTTTTTAAGATGTTATTTTATGAACATTTGTGAGACTGAAATTTACCAAATCTCAACTTTGATTCTCTGCAAGAAAACTCAACTTTGGGTTAAGCCAGTAACATGTTGATTTGTTAATTTTGTTTGAACATAGATACATATTGGCCCATTTAGGACATCAT
Source organism: Thinopyrum elongatum (assembly GCA_011799875.1). Taxonomy (NCBI): domain Eukaryota; kingdom Viridiplantae; phylum Streptophyta; class Magnoliopsida; order Poales; family Poaceae; genus Thinopyrum; species Thinopyrum elongatum. The sequence continues at coordinate 455,230,258 of CM022298.1, read as the reverse complement.
CCATAGTAATATCCACCCATATAATTAGGACAACAATCTATTCTAATGATGTTAGTCTAATCTACCCTTTTATATGTCAAGAAATTGTGCCCTGGAGCTTGCATATTTTTTTTTCTTACTGATGAATCTCAACCATTATAGTTGGGTCCAACTAATATGATGAGGCATATTTTTTTGTTTATCTTGACTCGCGCATTTGCACGGTTGTGCATGTCATTTTCTGTCTCGACAGGATGTTCATACATGACTTTGACCAATGGGTTTCATATGGATTTTGTTGTATAAATTTAGAAATGACAACAATCTGTTCTAATGACGTTAATCTAATCTACCCTTTTATATGTCAACAAACTGTGCCCTGGAGCCTGCATAGATATTTTTTCTCACCGATGAATCTCAACCATTATAGTTCGGTCCAACTGATATGATGAGGCATATATTTTTTTGTTTATCTTGACTCGCACATTTGCAAGGTTGTGCATGTCATATTATGTATCGACACGACATTCATACACGACTTTGACCAATGGGTTTCATATGGATTTTTTTTGTATAAATTTACAAATGGCGGAATTAAAAAGCAGTAGTGAAACAATATACAATGTTTCTACTTGTTCAATTCAAATTTATATTTTCGATTTATTCACTGTTTTATGGACTATATTTGGATTCCATATCATAAACTTTATTGTTTATTTCAGTTAAAAATTCATATACATAAAGAGTTGTAATATTTATCCACCTAATAAGATTTTTCTGTATAAAATTTTTATTTCGATTTTATCTATAAAGAACTTTATGTGGAATTTGAACAAAACTAATTTGTTAAGATTTTGTTGTTATTTTTTTACTTCCTTGAGTAAACGTATTGTTGTATTCCTTACATGCCTTTCACAGTTTTTAGACTTATTTTATTAAGTATTTCGTATTGACTTTCTACTCGAACCAAACCACAATTTTTTGCTAATAAGGACTTTCTAATATTACAACTGAGTTTACATGGAGTTCATTCAAATAAGAAAATCCTAGCATTTTTTCTAATTTGAATTTTGTAAACTAAAGATATATAGGGTTTTTCTATTGATCTGGTGAGAGCTACCCGTCAATGTTGGATGGATGTGTGTGTTACGGCCTTTTAGTATTTTTTTATTACCATGTCACTAATTTCTTTATGTTTCGCTGGCCCATTTTCACTTCATTGAATTTCGGCCGATAGGAGCCAGGTTGGACAACACGTAGCGTGGCTGTCCTTTTTTTTACGGAAGCGTGCCTGTCTTGTTTGGTTTTCTTCTGTTAGAGTCCAAATCGGATCTGATTATGTGTATATTTTTTTGTGAACCTGAATACATTCCTTTTTACGTGTCCCTTATTACCACGTATAGCGTGCTGTGGTGGCATAGTAAAGTTTTATTTGTCTTTCTCATGTATGTGACTATGCGTGCACTTTCCATCATATATGTACGTGACAGGTTGTGCATGCGCAATATATATGTCCGTAAACAATATTTGTTTGTAATGTTACATCTTTAAATCTTAGCCGTTTATATTATAAAGATAATGGTTGAGATAATTTAATCTGTGTCGACGAACGTGATGGCTTGTTTGCCTCTTGTCTTAATTATATAATAGATTCTTGCCTTGCAGCTAATCCTTTTTGATGTCTTCTCACGTTTCCGGTCAAAATCTGACACAGTCTGCTTGTGCGTCCCTTCTCTTGAGCAGACAATGTAGGCATTTGTCTTGTGTTTTGCCCTCTTGCATATGCCAAACCCTGCATATCTTGCGTAAGTGTTGTAAAAGTCCCATGCTTTGTCGTACGTGGTGAACTTCATTCCAGCGGCAGGTATGAGGTTCAGCGGAATGTTTTTATCCTGCATCAAGTGCAATGCTCTATGAGACAAAGTGTTCTGTTCTGTTTAAATACGAGGACTGCATACGAGTTTAATAAAACACTGCAATGTTACCAAGTTTTCGGAAGAGTCGACTGTATTAGATGTTAGGCCAAACTTCACAGGAAATATCAGTGTGCACTGCAATGTTATCTGAATGGACTGCAAATATTATTATCTTTCCAGGACATAAAACTTACATGTGTGTAATGTCATTCTTCCGATGGTGTTTGTAGCTCACCGGGTTGTATTGGACATGGTGGGGTTATAGCAGACCTGTATAGTTGAGGATCTCGCGACAGCAATAGTGAGGAGGATTTGTACCTGCCTTTGCCTTCTGACCGAGGCACCCTTGGTGGCACTACAAGAAATATGTCAACTTGCGACCTTCTGTCAGTGACCCTGGAAGAATTGGTCATAAATTTATGGCCATTTGAGACCAATTGGTCAAAAGCTGTTCGGGGGACTCCAAACCCTAAACCATAACGACCATTTTGGTCAGAAAGGTCTTAATTTCCTTACACGAAATGGTCGTAAAGCAAACTGCACTGGTCCGCTGCCTTATTTCTAGCTGATAACGACCAATATAGATGGTCATAGCCTTGTAAATTGTAGTGCATTGCTATGACTAGGCGCCACCTCATCAGTTTTGCATATGTGTCATGTCTATGTGTCAATTTTTGCCCTAGGTTGTGAAGCAGCCTATATTTCTGTCATTCCCAAAATTCCCAAAAAAATTGGGCATTCTTTACTATCCAAATCATTGCCTCATGACAATATTCAGCTCCATTTGCGTGGTAAATCTTCCTCGGCAAATTTCCAAAGTTTTTGTTTAGCTAGAACCGTTGTGAAGGAAGTACTAGCTATGCATATCCTAATGAGCAGAATTTTTGCAATATCTTCTATATTCCCAAATCATAGCTCTCCACGAAATTTGAGCCCCATCTAACAATCCATGTGATCTCACCATCCAATCTTTGTTTCTGATAATATTTTCAGTTTGTGAAGCAACTATATTTTATGTTAACTTATAATTGCTGAAAATTTACCAGGACATGACCCTGCCCATTGAACCTCCCACCACGAAATTTTAGCTCATTTATTCTAGCCAATTTCCCTCAGCATTTTTCCCAATTTTTTGTTCAGTGGAGAGCACTGTGAAGGAAGTACCATTTTTATTTATCCAAATGGTATGAAATTTTTACAGTGCTTTTATATGCCCGAATTATCATCCTCCTCCAAATTTCAGATCAATCCATTCATTCATTTGGGTCCAGCTTCAACATTCATATTTCTGTCCATTGTGGTATTTTGCAAAGCAAGTGATACCTAGGCTCTTCCATTTGAGCTGCAAATTTTCCAAGACAGTGTCCTTAGTAGATGATCATCCTCGGCCAAAACTCACGCCCATTGGGCATGTGCATTTTTCCCACCACTAATCAAACACTTGGCTGCTAATTCATGTTTGAGCTTAGTTAAGTCTCCTCGTGAGATTCTTCTATTGCCTTCTTCTTCCTAACACCTACCGGGGGAGTGCCCAACCAACTAGACATGCCTAGGCCATCCAGAACACGTGGCAACGCCACAGTCACACGGTGACCACGCGGTGGGCATGCGAATTTACGTGCTCTGGAGTTGGGGCCCTCGGCCATCGTCCAAACCTCGACGTATCGCCACCAAACCATCTATTTCTGATTAAATATATACTTATGTACCTAGAAATGATTTTTGGAAAAAATTTAGACCAAACTATAAGGCAGCTGCAGTTCAAATTTGAGCCGCTTCCAACTAAATCGGTGGAAATTTGTCTTTTTCGCAAGAGGTGGATCAAAGCTTTTGACCCCCAACCATTTTGTCAATTGTACATTAAATATGGCCAAATATTTTAGAAAATTGATTTGGTCCAATTTTGCAACAAATATATGGTAGGCCCTTCACAAAAAAAAACTCATTTTGGGCACTCAAAAAATGGAAAATGAATTTTCGTCCAAAGAAAATGAAAACTTCATTAGGCAACATTATTTGCCATTCCAAGATGCAACCTTGTGCACAATATGAGATCATTTGAACAAACTATGACATGAATGTGGTCATAAGATTGATCATTTGGCTTGAAAGTCATGAATCTTCACACATGATAGCTCATTTCTGAGAACACTTTTTTAAACTAATTGTCGTATTACAAGTTTATTATTTTTCCTGGCAACTTGGTCACATATAATGACACAATGCGAATGTTTTCCAATATTTTGAATTTTTCATGCCCATTTCAAAATGCGGGCAAAACAGCAAGCATGACCATTCCGAGCTAGTGGTTGAATCTTGGAAAACTTTTGGTATTTCTCTGATTAAATAGATACTTATGTACCTAGAAATGATTTTTGGAGAAAATAAAGAGCAAACTATGAGGCATCTGAGTTCAAATTTGACCCGGTTCCAACTGAATCGGCAGAAATTTGTCTTTTTCACGAGAGATGGATCAAAAGCTTTTTACCCCCAACCATTTTGTCAATTGTACATTAAATATGGCCTAATATTTTAGAAAATTGATTTGGTCCAATTTTGCAACAAATATATGGTAGGCCCTTCACAAAAAAAACTCATTTTGGGCACTCAAAAAATGGAAAATGAATTTTTTTGTCCAAAGAAAATGAAAACTTCATTAGGCAACATTGTTTGCCATTCCAAGATGCACCCTTGTGCACAATATGAGATCATTTGAACAAACTATAACATGAAGGTGGCCATAAGATTGATCATTTGGCTTGAAAGTCATGAATCTTCACACATGATAGCTCATTTTTTAGAACACTTTTTAAAAATAATTGATGTATTACAAGTTTATTATTTTTACTGGCAACTTGGTCACATATAATGACAGAATGCGAAGGTTTTCAATTTTTTTTTAATTTCTTATGCCCATTTCAAAATGCGGTCAAAATGGCGGGTATGACCGTTCGTATCTAGGGGTTGAATCTTGCAAAACTTTTGGAGTATCTCTGAAGAAATAGGTACTTATGTACCTATAAATGATTTTTTGGAGAAAATAAAGAGCAAACTATGAGGCGTCTGTAGTTCAAATTTGACCCGGTTCCAGCTGAATCGACAAAAATTTGTCTTTTTCACGAGAGGTGGATCAAAAGATTTTTACCCCCAACAATTTGGTCAATTGTACATTAAATATGGCCTAATATTTTAGAAAATTGATTTGGTCCAATTTTGCAACAAATATATGGTAGGCCCTTCACTGAAAACTCATTTTGGGCACTTGAAAAATGGAAAATGAATTTTTTGTCCAAAGAAAATGAAAACTTCATTAAGCAACATTGTTTGCCATTCCAAGATGCACCCTTTTGCATAATATGACATCATTTGAAGAAACTATGCCATGAATGTGGCCATAAGATTTTTTTTTTGAATTTTTCATGCCCGTTTCAAAATGCGTTCAAAACGGCGGGCATGACCGTTCCTAGCTAGTGGTTGAATCTTGGAATTTTTTTGGTGTTTCTCTAGTTAAATAGATACTTATGTACCTAGAAATGATTTTAGAAAAAAATAAAGAGCAAACTATAAGGCAGCTGCAGTTCAAATTTGACCCACTTCCTACTGAATCGGCGGAAATTTGTCTTTTTCACGAGAGGTGGATCAAAGCTTTTAACATGCAACCATTTGGTCAATTGTACATTAAATATGGCATAATATTTTCTAAAAATGATGTGGTCCAATTTTGCAACAAATAAATGGTAGGTCCTTCACAAAAAAACTCATTTTGTGCACTCAGAAAATGGAAAATGAATTTTTTGTCCAAAGAAACTGAAAACTTCCTTAGGAAACATTATTTGCCATTCCAAGATGCACCCTTGTGCACAATATGAGATTATTTGAAAAAACTATGCCATGAATGTGGCCATAAGATTGATCATTTGGCTTGAAAGACATTGATCTTCATACATGATAGCTCGTTTCTAAGAACACTCTTTTAAACTAATTACCGTATTACAAGTTTATTATTTTTCATGGTAACTTGGTCACATATAATGACACAATGCGATGGTTTTCCAATTTTTTGTTTTTTTAATTTTTCATGCCCATTTCAAAATGTGATCAAAACGGCGGGCATGACCGTTCGTAGCTAGGGGTTGAATGTTGGAAAACTTTTGGTGTATCTCTGATTAAATAGATACTTTTGTACCTAAAAATATTTTTTGTAAAAAATCATGAGCAAACTATGTGACGGATGCAGTTCAAATTTGACCCGTTTCCTGTTGAATCGGCAGAAATTTGTTTTTTTCACGAGAGGTGGATCAAAGCTTTTGACACCCAACCATTTGGTCATTTGTACATTAAATATGGTTAAATATTTTTTTTAAATGGTGTAGTGCCATTTTGCAACAAAGATTTGGTAGGTCGTTCACAAAAAAACTCATTTTGGGCACTCACAAAATGGAAAACGAGTTTTTTATGCAAAGAAAATGAAAATTGCCTTTGGCAACATTGTTTGCCATTCAAAGATGAACCCTCGTGCACAATATAAGATCATTTGAACACATGGAGTTTTTCACGAGAGGTTGTTTGCCATTCAAAAGAGTTGGTTCTCTTAGCCAAAGAGATCTGCACTTTATTTTTAGCCGATTACGGCCTACTTAGATGGTCATGGACGTCGCACACATGTACTCTTTTTTGATTGGCTCACAACCATGTCACGCGGAACGTGGATCGAGCACCGTCCGATGCTCCCGGATCCGATGGCAGCGCTCCCCCCTCACCCTCTCACACCACCTAGCCCAACAACCCATAGGCCACAACCCCGCACTCCTCCCTCGTCCCCCTGGCTGACTGGCTCTCTCCCTCGGCGAGCCCCTCAAAACCTAACTCAGATCCATCCATCCACCCGCTGCCGATTTAGATCCATCCATCCACCCTCCGCCACCGCTGCCGCCCCATTCTCCCCCCGACCAGGCAACCACCTGCCGCCGCCCCACCCTCTGCATCAACCGCGCTCTGCTCCTCCTTGCCGCCACCACCTCCATCGCTCGATCCCGGCGACCAACACACCAACATGACTCCCACGCTCCACTCCTCCCTCCTGTCCGGCGAGATCCGGCGAGGGATTCGTTCGCCGCCTCCCTCTCCCTCCGCCGCCGCCCCTCCTCCCCTCCTCCCCGATCCAGATCCCATATACACACATGCACGCGCCCGCACGCCTCCCCGCCCGCACGCCTCGATCCCATCGGCCCAGCGCCCGCACCGCCGCCATGGACTCTGCCGCGGGGATGAGGGACTCAACGCTCGACCTGCTGGCAGCGCTGCTACCCTGTCTACGAGTTCATTGCCTCCGACCCCGTCTACGGCCCGCAGGTATCTCCTTGCTCTACCCTCTCCGGCAACCCGATCCCGATCTCTCTCTTCCTACCCCTCTCTATCAATCTTGATTCTTGCCTTGCACGCGTCGTTGTTACTGTTGTGGCTGATCAAGATGCGGTGGGGAATTGATCCGTAGCTTACTGCCTTGCCTGCAGGTGTCGTGCTTTCGACCGGGTTCGGAGCGCTCACTGGCGTCGTGCTCGGATCGAAGGTGGCCGAGCACTGGTACGAGCTCTACAAAATGGACAAGCAGGGGGCCAACCTCAGGTTCATCTACTGGTGGGAGGACAATGTCTCAGGTGTGTTGCTTTCTTCTGGCTTCATTCCACATACTACTTCCTTCTGTTTATCCTCATTGTGTGATTCAATTCCAAAAGGCAGCATGTTGCATGTTAATACATGTATGCCATGCCATTTTGTGTAAGAGAACATTATGATAGTGATTCCATAGGTTCCTGGTCAGAAGTTTTGACTATGAGGTCTTGATGCTATGCCACATGAGTGAATGTGGATTTTCGGCTGTGATTATGTGGTATTAATGATATGCCGTTTGAGTGAATTGTGTTTTGAGACTGCAATTATGTGCTGTTGGTGAAGTGTTGTCTGAGTGAACTAGGAACGCTACAAGGATATGATGTGGTTGTATCAGTTTCAGCATGATGATTCTCATCAACTTGCACCTAATCATAGTCCAGTAAATGCATGACAGTTTTTTGTTCAATTATATTATATAAGAGTTACTCGTGTAGTATGAATTGTCATGGTCAAGTAGCTGCGTACAGCTGCATGCCAATATTTCATAAGAGTGACTCGTGTAGTACGAATTGACAGTGTTTTATGATAGGTGGTTTGTCTTGGCAATTTGCAGTTTGTTAGTGTGCACAGCGTGCAGTATGTTTGTTAGTCAGACACCTAGGCCACTTTGCTGGAAGAAGATGCAGTATGTGTGTTCTGTGTTAGACAGTGGCATTCATGCAAGCGCGGTCACGTCATGTTCCATTCCGCAAAAATGTGTGTTCTGTGTTTGTGGTTACCCTTTCTCAGAGATCTGTAGTGCTGCAAACTGAAATGTTACTGATTTGACTTATGGATGCACAATCTGAAAGTAATTTTAAGCCAGCATAGATAAATCAGTCACCTTTGGCGATTGCTACAGTAGAAATGTGACTTCCTTTGTTAATTAGCTTTGGAAAGCAGTTGCGATCTAACTATCATGTGTGTAATTGTGTATGCTTATATGATGTCTGGCACATTTCCTGTACCTACAATATAAATTTGTGAGCATAGCTTCTGTTGTCAATGCAGAAAACTGTTCCTTGTAATGTACATACTCATACTGCATCTTTTGGAGTGTCATTTCTGTTTATCTTGTGTTGATGCTACTTAGTATGTACTCACATCTTCATGTTGGAAGGATAATACTGTAGGTAGACCATTTACTATTTTTTTCATTTTTGAATATGGCTAACACTGCTTCCCCCCATCTGCATATCCTCTGTTCTGAGGGAGTGCTGCTTAGTTTTAATACTTATGACGTTCAAGTAAATATGATATTTGTAATGCACACTCTCAGGGAGATGAGCCTATCCTTGAGGATGATGATGACGACGATGAAGATGATGATGAGGATGAGGATGAAAAAGATGACAATGACGTTGAGGGTATGATGAAATTATGTAGTTCCTTCTATTCAGTTCAAGTAGCTACTTAGTATCTCTCTCATTATCTCTCTCTCTATCTCTCTCTACAGGCACCCCCCGGAGGCGAGCTTCTGCGGGAGGTGGAGCCCTGCACGGAACCGGCGTCTCTGACCTCGGCTACAGCGGATGGCGGTCACTACGGTGGTGGCATGAAGCCCCACCGCTTCTCCTGTCGCCATCAGCCTGCATTCAACGGAGAAACGCAAGCCGCCTGCAACATCACCAACTCGTGCAGCTCGTGCTGCGGTCGGTCGTCTCCTCGAAGGAGGGGATGGCCGTGTTCGTCGTAACCCACCCTATGTGCTCATGGTCCTCTTGTCGGTGTCAAAACCGGCAGATCTCGGGTAGGGGGACCAAGCTGTGCGTCTAAGGATCGATGGAAACAATGGACAATGGGGACACGATGTTTACCCAGGTTCGGGCCCTCTTAATGGAGGTAAAACCCTACATCCTGCTTGATTGTATTCGATGAGTATAGGGGTTACAAGAGTTGATCTACCTCGAGATAGTAATGGCTAAACCCTAGTTGTCTAGCCTATGATTATTCTGATGGCCTCTATGGACTAAACCCTCCGGTTTATATACACACCGGAGGGGCCCAGGGTCATACAAAGTTGGTTTACACAGGAAGGAAAGAGTACATCCGGACACCAAACTTGCCATCCACGCATACATGAGTCCCACCTGGACACGGGGGATAGTCTTCTGCTTTATCTTCACGGCCCATCAGTCCGGCCCATATCGAATAGACCGGACCCCCGAGGACCCCCTAATCCAGGACTCCCTCAGTAGCCCCTGAACTTGCCTTCAATGATGATATAGTATCCGGCTTATGTCTTCGGCTTTGCAAGGAGGGTTCTTCATCATATCCAGATTGACGACAGTCCGGTTTTGACCTCCATGTTCTGCCTTTATGATTCCTTCTTGTCGTCGCCTCGATTTCCATGCATCGGTCGAATGTGAACAGTCCATAATTTTTTACAAATAAGCCCCTTATCATGCAAGGGCGGTATCTATATAAGGCGGTTAGATCTCCTAATGCCATCCCATATCGCGCAAAGAGCATCAAAGCAAACCACGAAAAATCAAAACATGGTGAGTGTTCCAGGCTCTTCCTCGTGCCCTCAAACGGGTGATTGGCGAAGCTGCTCAGTGTCTCACCCTCAGCTGAATCAACTTCAGACGCAGGGATATCTCCCTCCTGCAGATCTAGTCTCCGTGCGGGCGGGATTGGCCTCGATTGGCCATGACGTGCTAGCACAGAACTTCCCCAATCCCAACAAGGAGGAGAGGGTGTGCTTCGTCTTGTTTCTTCTGAGGGGCTTAGGATTCCCAATCCACCCCTTCCTCAGAGGTCTATTGGAATTCTATGGGATCCAGCTGCACAACCTCACACCAGGTTCTATTCTGCACATTTCTGGTTTTGTCGCTCTCTGCGAACTATTCTTAGGCTGCGAGGCTCATTTTGAACTATGGAGAAAGTTCTTTTGCCTCGTCCCTCGTCACAAAGGGGGTTCTATATTTGAAGTGGGCGGCGCCGAAGTATGGCGCATAGCCGGATCAGGTTACCTTGTCAGAACTCCCAAGAAGGCATCCGAAGAATGGGCTTCGGAATGGTTTTATATCGAGGATGTTCCCCTTCCGGACCCAGTTCGACATGGACTCCCCGAATTCTCCAGTGCTCCTTTAAAGAAATGCCTCAACTGGCACCCCCGGAGCCCCAAAGAAGAAGACAGTGCAGACGTAAAGAGGTTGGTCAGCATGGTCAGGTTACTTGCCCATTTCGGACTCTCGATAATCGAAGTCATGGCTATCGTGATAAAGCGATGCATCCAGCCCCTTCAGTCCAGAGTGACCCCTTTATGGTGTTACAACGGGGAGGACGACGCATCTCGCTATAGGCGCGAGGGCCCCGGATACCCCCGCCGCTCTGGCCGCCATTCTGGCAGATCTTTATAAGGGGGAGAAAGAAGAATTCCTCCGTTTAAATTGTCAGGAAGGTTTCTCCATGTATAACCCCATTGAATGGGTGAGTTTTTTGATTATCAGCATTGTCCGACCTCATTATCGAGGCATACTAATCGAATTGTTCTGGTCGTCTTTAAAACAGACATGGAGGAAGGTCGTCGAACATGTGCACTGCCCCTCTCCACAACCAGAGGACTATGCTCGCCACGAAGATCCCGACCTATGCGAGGATCCGGATATATTTATAGAGTTTAATGACGGAGTCTTTTATCAAGCAAGCCATGATGGTTCGGAAGTGGCCATTATAGCCGACTACCCCGGCCTTCTCCCTTTCTCTAAGGTAAGTATTCAGAAATCATCCTCAGAAAGAGGAGTCCCCCCTTGCACCTCACCCATCACACTGAATCGTGCTTTATAGGATCGGCGCTCGGCGAGCCGTACTCCTTCGAGGGCGGCCCCTAGGAAGGTAGCATCTGCACAGGGTGAGCCTTTAAAACAAAAGGAAGCCGGGAGCGCCGTCGACCCCCTCCTTCATCAAAGAGGTATAACCTTTATTATATGCCTAGGCATAAAACCAGATTATCATATTTCTCCTCCCATCTCATTCCAGGAGGAGCACACGGTGAACCGTGTCCAAAATCCCTGTTAGCCGATCATCAGCTAATCCGGCACCAGGCTCATCAACCAGGACAAGAGCTAATACGGATGCAGCGCCAACTCATGCACCTCATGAAGATTCGGATGACGTATCCGTCACAAATTCTGAAGTAGAGAGCGTGATGAATCATCGACGACTGAAAGAGACCATGCGCACTCCAGCTTTTACGGAGCAAGAATTTAATGCCCTCAGCACCGTGGATGCATATATCCGGGCCGCCCGGGACGGACTTGCTGGAGTTGCCCACCTGTTTTCAAAAGATATGCAGGTAATGGTTTCTGTAAATTTAATAGATATATGCCAGTAGCTCCCGAGACTTGAAGCGGTTTAGGCCAACCGATTTAAGGATCGTTATGACTGCAGGTCCTCAAAGAGAAGAATAACGCACTGTCCCAGGAGCTTGAAGCGAGCTAGACAAAGCTAAACGCAACCAACACAGAGCTAGAAGAACTGAAGAAGGTCACGATGACCGTTGATCAAAAGAACAAACTGGAGGAGAAAAATGATAAGCAAGCCGAAGAGATAAAGAGCTTAAAGGCTCAATTATGGGACGCTCAAAAAAAAAAGTTAAAAGGCAGCATATTCAGTATGAGCTTTGAACCATCCAAGTTGCTCATATTATCCCGTAATTCGGAGTGTTATAATGTTGCTCGTGTAGGTCTATTAACCGGGCGTCATGAAGAAGAAGTATCCGGATTCCGAGGCGACGTTTTAAAAGAGCTGTCCGTAGTGCATGAGCGAGCCCGGAAAGCCAGGAGAAGTGGCTAAGGCCTTGTGGCCATCTGATGCCCCTCCAGAAAGTATGGAGGGGTTGGCAAACCTATTCAAAGGTGCCCGGCGCCGTTTTGAGCTATGGAAGATGTCAGCATGCCGGGAAGGTGCACGAGAGGCATGGGCAATGGTGAAGACGCGCTACACCAGGCTTGATCCGAATCGTATTGCCCAAGTTGGACCGCAGGGACCGGACGGAAAAGAGATTCCCGTGAACTTGGTATATGACCAAGTGATGATAGCTGCGAAATATTCGCGAGAAGACTGTAGCTTAAGCAGTCTTATAGATGACATAGATAAAGAGTAGGCGTTCAATTCGATGTATCAATGTACTTTATCATCAAACTTATCTCCAACCGAACGTGTCAAATTTTGTCATCGCAGGCCTTCGGCTTCAACCTCCAAAACAAGAAGTTGGAGTGTTTCCGGATACCATGTTAGAATGTAATAAACATTCACTATGTCCGGAAACCAGGCAAACCGGTCATGTTGCTCGAACAAACAAATTTTGTTCGGGGAGTTATGTTATATTACTTTTTAACATAAGAAACATCTTCTAGGGAAAATAGTTCCGTTAAGGGTTCCTTTCCTTGGGTCGGCACGCTTAAGTATGCATGCCTAGGCTTTGATCCAAGTTACGGGCAGCCTATCCCGTATTTGTTAGAAGAATTACACAAATGTAAATAATCTATCGTTGCTTGCCGACCAAGTATTCCCTTAAGAACGCTAGCTTTCGGCTTCACCCGTCTGAGGTACAGATCCGGAGTACCCGGTTGTAACAATCGCAGAGGTGCACCCATTACACCCTAGCCGAACAATTAGGAACGTAGGGTGTAAACACAGGAGCGAGGCAACCCATCTTGGCAAAAACTTAAGTCATAGTGGTGCATATAATGGCAAAAGATGTATAGAACAAAACAACGTAAACAATGTAAGCAACAAGCTTTCATTAATAAGCTTCATCAAAGAAGCCCCTAGTTATAGTGGGGTGTATACATTTAAAGATGTGTACCCCTAACAGTTCGGTAGATCCGAACATACCCTGGGACCAAAGAAGGAAAAAAAAGAGGAGAAAAAGGAACCTAATCAAAAAAGAAAAAAGGATGCGACCGAACTATCCGTAGAATCGTCGGAGCCAAGCAGCGTTCCATGGATTTGGCTCAAGGCGATTATCCGATGCGTTACGAAGGCGATAGGCTCCTCCTGTGAGAACTTCATCGATGATGAAGGGGCCCTCCCATCTTGGTTTGAGCTTATCCTTCTTCTTCTCCGGGAGACGCAAGACGAGTTCACCAATGTTATAAGTCTTGGCCCGCACTTCTCTGCTTTGGTATCGCCTGGCCTGTTGTTGATAAAGTGCGGAACGGGCTTGTGCAATATCACACTCCTCTTTGAGACCGTCTAGGTCGTCCTGCCGATCGAGCTTGGCTTCTCGCTCTTCGTACATGCGCACTCGAGGTGAGTCATGAATAATATCGCAGGGCAGAACAGACTCCGCGCCGTACACCATGAAGAAAGGTGTGTATCCGATTGTCCGGTTAGGTATAGTCCGCAGCCCCCAGAGCACGGAATCGAGTTCCTCAACCCAGTGTTTATCTGACTCCTGTAGGGAGCGCACCAGTCGGGGTTTGATGCCGCTCATTATCAAGCCATTGGCCCGTTCAACCTGACCGTTTGTTTGAGGGTGGTAGACGGATGCATAGTCGAGTTTAATGCCCAATTTAGCACACCAGTTTTTCACCTCATCAGCTGTGAAATTGGAGCCATTGTCAGTGATGATACTGTGCGGGACACCATAACGGTGTACCACGCCGGATATAAAGTCAATCACTGGTCCTGCTTCAGCCGTTTTTACTGGTTTGGCCTCTATCCACTTAGTGAATTTATCCACCATAATCAGTAAATATTTCTTTTTATGGCTTCCCCCTTTAAGGGGTCCGACCATATCGAGCCCCCAGAACGCAAAGGGCCAAGTAATGGGGATTGTTCTTAAGGCGGTGGGAGGCATATGACTTTGATTGGCGAAAAGCTGACATCCCACACAACGCTGGACAAGGGATTGTGCGTCTGCTCTGGCCGTTGGCCAGAAAAAACCTGTCCGAAAAGCTTTGCTTACGAGGGCCCGAGCTGCGGCATGATGGCCGCCCATACCAGCATGTATTTCAGCCAAGAGTTGCCGTCCCTCCTCTTCGGAGATACACCTTTGGAGAACTCCGGTAGTGCTTTTCTTGTACAGTTCACCTTCATGAACTTTGTAGGCTTTAGAACGCCGAACTATGCGACGGGCCTCATTTTGATCATCAGGAAGCTCCTGCCTATTAAGGTAGGCTAGGAAGGGTTCAGTCCATGGAGCAATAACGGCCATGATCTCATGAGCAGAGGGTGTTATTTCGGTATCCGAACCCCCAATGATACTTGTATCATGTTCGGCTGATGGGGGTGTAATCAAGTCCGTACTTGCGTCTCCGCTCTTGTCCTGCCATACCACGGATGGCTTGAAGAGCCTTTCCATGAAGGTATTAGGCGGGACGGGGTCGCACTTGGCGCCCATGCGAGCGAGTATATCCGCTGCCTGGTTACTGTCCCTAGCGACGTGATGAAATTCGAGCCCCTCGAACCGAGCTGATATTTTTAATACGGCGTTTCGATATGCCGCCATTTTTGGATCTTTTGCATCGAACGTTCCATTTACCTAGGATATTGCGAGGTTTGAATCATCGCGCACCTCTAGGCATTGTATGCCCATGGAGACAGCCATGCGGAGACCATGTAGCAGTGCCTCGTATTCGGCTGCGTTATTGGAGTCCGTATACATGATTTGCAGCATGTAGCGGATTGTGTCCCCCGTAGGGGATGTCAAGATGACGCCAGCCCCCAGTCCGGCTAGCATTTTAGAATCGTCGAAGTACATGATCCAGTTGGAGTAGGAACTATACTCTTTGGGGAGCTTGGCTTCCGTCCACTCTGCAATGAAGTCCGCCAGCACCTGAGATTTAATAGCTCAGCATGGCTTGTATGTTATTTCAAACGGTCAGAGCTCAATGGCCCATTTAGCTATGCGGCCAGTGGCGTCCCTGTTATTTATAATGTCGTTAAGTGGTACTTCGGATGCCACCGTGATCAAACACTCTTGAAAATAGTGTCGAAGGTTTCGGGATGCCATAAAGACCGCGTAAGCTATCTTTTGGTAGTGAGGGTATCGGGATTTGGAGGGTGTAAGGACCTACGATACGTAATAAACTGGCTTTTGGATGAGGAATTTATGTCCCTCTTCCCCTCGCTCGACGACGAGTACAGCGCTCACTACCTGGTGAGTTGCAGAGATATAAAGCAGCATAGGCTCGCCAACACTTGGGGTGGCTAGGATTGGATTTCCTGCTAATATGATTTTTATTTCTTCCAATCCGGCTGTGGCCGCTTCCGTCCATTCAAAGTTGTCGGTGCATCTGAGTAGTCTATAAAGTGGTAATGCCTTTTCTCCTAATCTGGAGATAAAGCGGCTCAAGGCCGCTACGCACCCTGCTAGCTTTTGGACCTGTTTAAGGTCTGTTGGCGTAGCCAATTGCGACAAGGCTCGGATTTTGGCTGGGTTTGCTTCAATTCCTCTGTGGGAGACAATGAACCCTAATAGCTTTTCGGCTGGAACGCCGAAGACGCATTTTTCCGGATTCAGCCGTATGTCGTATGCTCGGAGGTTGTAAAATGTGAGGCGGAGATCGTCCACCAATGATTCGACGTGCTTGGTCTTGATGACCACGTCGTCCACATATGCTTCTACTATCTTGCCGATTTGTTTTTCCAAGCATGTTTGAATCATGTGTTGGTAAGTGGCACCAGCATTTTTGAGCCCAAAAGGCATAGTGTTGAAACAGAAAGGCCCATACGGGTGATGAATGCCGTTGCGGCCTGATCGGACTCCTTCATTTTAATCTGATGGTATCCAGAGTAAGCGTCGAGGAAACACAATGAGTCGTGTCCCGCGGTCGCATCAATAATCTGGTCAATGCGGGGCAATGGGAAAGGGTCTTTAGGGCAAGCCTTATTGAGGTCTTTGAAATCGACGCAAAGGCGCCATGACTTGTCCTTCTTCGGCACCATGACCAAGTTGGCTAGCCAATATAGGTGTTTGATTTCTCTGATGAACCCAGCCTCGAGTAGTTTGGCAAGCTCCTCCCTGATGGCTTGTCGTTTGGGTTCAAAAAATCGCCATAGCGTTTGCTTGACTAGTTTGAACCCCTTAATTATGTTGAGACTGTGTTCGGCCCGTCTACGTGGGATACCGGGCATGTCCGAAGGGTGCCAGGCAAAGATATCCCAATTTTCACGTAGGAAAACTCATAAGTCGGCATCTACCGTCGAATCCAGCTGTGCTCCGATGGACGCTGTTTTGTTAGGATCCGTCCTGTGCACTTGAAATTTAACTATTTCATCTGCTGGCTTGAAAGAGGTGGATTTAGGTCTCTTATCGATAATCACATCATCCCTGTCCACCGTGGATCGTAGGGTGGTTAACTCTTCGGCTGCAAGGGCTTCGGAGAGTGCCTCAAGGGCCAAGGATGCGGTTTTTTTTTCGGCGTGGAGTGCTGCATCCGGATCACTTGCAACTGTGATTATTCCATTGGGCCCCGGCATTTTAAGCTTCATGTACCCATAATGGGTACGGCTTGGAAGCGTAAAAAAGCGCCCCGCCCTAGAAGGGCGTGGTAGCCACTATTCAAGGGAGCGATGTGAAAGAGCAGCTCCTCCGACCTGTAATTTTTAGGCGTGCCAAATACTACGTCGAGTTTAATTCTCCCCGAGCATCGTGCGTACTGCTTTGCTCGATGCGTGTTCTATCGATCTGCATTTTGTCGAGCGTGTCCTCGTAGATGAGGTTAAGCCCGCTGCCGCCGTCCATGAGCACTTTGGTAAGCTGAAAGCCGTCCACAATTGGGTTTAGGACTAAAGTGGCTGGTGCTCGGACTGATCGGGCCCTTGGTTCGTCGTCAGCGGTGAAGGTTATTGGCGCGTCGTTCCATGGGCTTACTGCGGTTACTTGGTGGACTTCAGCGAGGTCGTGGAGTGCCCTCTTTCGCTGATTATTTGTGGAGAAAGTCTCGAAGACCATAAGGACGTTAAAATCGTCATCCTCCGGAGAATGCTTCTCTGGAGTGGTGGTGGTGAGGATGGCCTCGCCACTTTTAGCTACCTGCCGGAGTACCCAACATGCTCAAAGGCTGTGGGTTGAGTCAGTGCTTGGCGTTGTATGTACCAGACAGGGCTTATCGAGGAGTTCATCAAGAACGGACCTGTATCCAGTAGAGGGTTTTTTCTTGCCGACGGGCTTATGGTCGGATGCCTCGTAAGGGTGTATCCGTTTTGCCCGGGCAGTGCACTACTTAAAGGCAGCAGGTTCCAATTGGGTTTTCTTTGCTTTCCAAGTGCTTTCCATCGCACAATACTTCCGTACTACGTGCGATAGCTCCGTGAAACTCTGTATGCGATGGCGGTTGAGGGCATTCCGAATTCCCTCGTCGGTACAATTGCGATGAAAGACCGAGACTGCGTCATCATCACAGCAATCTTTAATCTTGTTTTTGACAAGTAGGAATCTGACCCAGAAGTGATGGACCATTTCCCGAGGTTGCTGCCGTACATACATTAGGTCACATATGTCTGGAGGGCCTGAATTACTTGGAGAGTATTGATTGTGGTGGGTGGGTGGGCAAAAACTCGAATCTCGACCCAAGAGCCTGTAAAATCTCCGAAGTCACCAGTTCGGGTCCAGGGAGATCCAAGTGCTCCCCGGACCCAATGTCCGACCCTAAGTTCGGGGGACGCGAATTCTCATCCAAAGGGAGGGTGTCCGAGCCAAGAGGTTCGGAGACCCGAACATAGCTTGTCTTTAGTTTAGGGGAAGAATTGTTTTCGGCTCATTCCTCAACGACCGCTACCAGGTGGGTGATCGGCGGGGAATTAATTTCCCTCTGGTCGGGTTTGAGCCCGATCCGATCGTAATCCGTTGAAAGCCCCAGGGCGGCGATGCGATCTAGCAGCTCGTTTAAGGACGAGACGTCCGCCGGATCCATCTTTTGGGAGTATTCGAGACCGATGCGGGGGTGATGTTTGGCAATCACGGGGGGGGGGGTGGGGGGGGGGGGGGGGGGGGGCGGGGTTTTTTTGTGTTTTGTGGGTTTTTGTTTTTTCTATTTTTTTTTTTTTTCCCTCTTTTCTTCTTGATGGCCATGCCAGCACCCACGGTAAAACTGCCGAGCTGGAGGACCTGTCCTGAAGTTAGGCTCCTTCAAGAGGTGATATCTTTGTTGATGACAAGGCGAGCCATAGATCGCTTCTCGCGACTACACAGCGGAGCTCTCAATGAAAGCACCAATGTCGGTGTCAAAACCGGCAGATCTCGGGTAGGGGGGCCAAAGCTGTGCGTCTAAGGATCGATAGTAACAATGGACAATGGGGACATGATGTTTACCCAGATTCGGGCCCTCTTAATGGAGGTAAAACCCTACGTCCTGCTTGATTGTATTCAATGAGTATAGGGGTTAAACGAGTTGATCTACCTCGAGATCGTAATGGCTAAACCCTAGCTGTCTAGCCTATGATTATTCTGATGGCCTCTACGGACTAAACCCTCCAGTTTATATACACACCGGAGGGGCCCAGGGTCGTACAAAGTCAGTTTACAGAGGAAGGAAAGAGTACATCCGGACACCAAACTTGCCATCCACGCATACAGGAGTCCCACCCGGACATGGGGGATAGTCTTCTGCTTTATCTTCATGGCCCATCAGTCTGGCCCATATCGAATAGACCAGACCCCCGAGGACCCCCAAATCTAGGACTCCCTCACCTCTCCCTTGACGAATCAGTGCAGGTCTTTTAGCGATCCTGATGCAATCCCCTTAGCGTTCCAAGTCTGATATGCCTTATTCTGTTATGGTTTTATTGGTTGAACGACACCCTGGTTGTTATATGTTTAATAATTTATCCATGCTTAATCTGTATCTGATTCCACTGTTTGATTCCTCCCTAGATTTGTGTCTAGTTTAAACATTACATGGAATATTTATCAGCAGTCTGATAGGCAACGATGATATCCATATAACAGGTTATCTTAGCTTGTTAATGTGTGATCAATGAACTATATGAGCTCTCTTTACTGCATCTTGTATGCTCATACATTAGCATGAAATAGTATCGCTCATACACTACATGGAATATTTATGAGCATAATTTTTTTTGCCATATCCATTTCACACCTGGCATCTGCCATTGTAACTTCGTACTGATGTAACATGTGAATCTATTGGTTTTGCTTATTGTCTTTAAAGAAGTGAATGGACCTACCTATTTTTGTGCTATGTTATTATCTTTGATCAGTATTAGTTGTGTCTCTCTTAAGAGACACTCCTACCTTTTCTGACTCGAGTTGTTAACTATGGTTCCATACTTCTGTTAGCTACAACAAAAAATCTTTGAATTTGGTACTGCATGAGTTTTTACTACTGCTAACACAGAGAGTATTTGCTACTAGTAAAACAGAGATTTTGTATGCACTGCTACCTGATGAGTGCTTTCTTTGTACTATTTCACCTTGGCATGCATATGTTTATTTGGTTTGAACTTTGCATGACATGATATAATTATTTTCAGTGTTTTTCTCAACTTGTTTTCATTGCCACTTGATATATACTTAGCTTTGTACTTGAAGCTATGGGTTAATGTGGTGATTTTGTTCTACTTGGATGCATTGGTACCCCCATAATCGAGCGCATGGATGCAATGGCAAGAATATCATGGCAGTGCGCATCATCAAGCACACCATGGAGATAATCGACCTCCTCACTAATGGTAACTCAATCCAGATCATCGTTGACGCTATAATCCAGAGGTATCTCTCTCGGTTCCCTTTATACTCTCCTACCTTTGTGATGTTAGTATGCTTCTACTGACTAGTATTGTTAGATCTTGCTAGTTGAATGTATGGCCATGGTAGTAGAATGGTATTTTGTTTTAGGCGCAATGTGTTGCAGTGAAGTCTTTTGCACGATCTGCACTTCTGCAATGCATATTTGTCTCTGTTTTCTTGTATGAATGAGTATCTCATTTTAACTAGCTGGTGAACACAAAGCATGGTACTAGCTGAATTTGCGTTGTCATTCTAAATAACTGTCCTTTTTTGAATGGTCAATTCATAGTATATTGGCTTCTGTTGTCTGATTCTTCTCTGCCGATTCATGTAACAGGGCGACCATGGAAGGCATGTCACCGTTCTGTTAGCCCAGTCCTGACTATGGTTGTCCAGTGAGTTCGGCATGTTGTTCATGATAGGAGAAGGTGCCTAGTTTGTGATCACTATCGAAGGAGCTCCATGCTGAAGAACATAACACTTGTAGAGTTTGTGATAGATATCTAGTATTACACTTTTGGAGCTTGTAACTATGATTGCCATACTTGTAGAGCTTGTAAAGTACTCCGTATATGTTAAGAGCTTGTATCATGTGTTATTTGTACAATAGGAGCTACTTACTGAATCAGGCTGATATTATTTGATGTATTATGTGGTCTGTGCCAATTTAAATACTGGTTATTTATTTACTGTTAAATTGAAATATGAAGAGTATGACTAACATCTCGGACCCACTGATCATAACCTGACAACTGTGGCCCATCTGACTAGTGGACCTCCTTTAAAAAAAAGAAAAACCGAGACTATTGAGAAATAAGGCCAGGCCTAAAAATAAAAAGGCTCCAATGATGGGCTTGGCCCATGTAGCTGACGAAAATTTGACAGAGTTTTTTTAAAGAACCTGAATTTGTTGGGCTCGGCCCATGTAAACACCGAATTGTACCGGGCAGATTCTAATCAACGACCTTTTCATTTGGTCGCAATTTTGCCACATCAGCTTGCCATGTTGGATCCGACGTGGCCTGGGCAGACAACCAGCGACCAAAACAAAAGGTCGTTGGTTCAACGACCTTTTGTTTTGGTCGTTGCCTTCTACGACCATATCATAGAGAAGGTCGTTAAGTTTCATTAAGGGCGGTCAGCTTTTGGCCAATTGTTTTTGGTCATAAAAGGGTCGCAAATGAAAAACAACGACCATTCAGCAACCAATAGTGATGGTCGCAAGTTGACATATTTCTTGTAGTGTGGTCGCAGTGTTGAAGTTGATGCAGCAGGTCTACTCGGAGATCTGTTTTTCGGTGCAGCAGGTGGGCGGTGAGCTCTGTTTTGTGGTGCAGCAGGTGGAGGCGGTTGTAATCCAGTGTTGTGGTGATGTCTCACAGGATTGGTTTGAAATTTTTGGAGCGGCATCACATCATCATAATCATCATCTTCTGCAACATCATGGTCAACAGCATCATCGTTGTCTGTTCGGACATGCTGTCCAAATGTAGTGACCTCGTGCTTGTACTCTGGGTTGAGAACTGTTATTGGCTCATCTTCATCGTCATCATCTTCATCATCCTATCGGTGAGTGCCCTCCCACATGAAGGTGACATCATCGCCATCTTCGACTACCTCTTCTTCCTGAAAAAAATCTTCTTTCGAAGAGTATTGCACCCTGTTTGTTGTCGTGAAGAATCCTCGAGGAATCTCAGGGGTAACCCAGCCAGTGTCTCTTCCGGAAGAAGCTTTACTCTTCTGAAAGTTGATGGTCCCTGGGTTGTCAATTATGCGCGGCATTTTGTATCTGCTGAACGTCATTTCCTGCACAAAACGCCCGAGATGCATTGTCAGGTAAAATGAACTGAATCATACAAACTGCAATGTGTTTGAAAGGGTACTGCAAACTAATGCCCGCTGACTGCATCATCTCGCAGGGTGAACTAAAGTAACCGCAATGCATTGTTGTCCGTAGTGAGCCTATACAACCGTACTGCAAACCGAGCAACTGCACTGCATTTTTTTCACGGTGAACTGAAGTAACCGTACTGCATCATTTTTGGAGGCGTACTGGACTACGTGTACTGCTTTGTCTGGAATAAGTAAACTGAGATAGTTGATGAAGTGTACTGCTTACGTCGTGTTGTAGTGCTTTGTTGCGTTTGTAGGAGGAAGTTCCCTTCTCGTCCGTCTGCATCACTTTTGCATTCACCCGTGCAGTCCACTTGCCCTTCAAAAGTTCATGAGCGTTTTGGACGTTGCTCAATGTGAGTGGAGACGGAGGATTTGCTCTGAAGGTCGTTGCAGCCATAATCCAAGAAGCTGTCGTGGATGAAGGAACCTTGCGCACAGTCCTCCTTCCTCGAATTGGTGTTATGTCGAGGCAGCACCAATCCACATCTGATGAAGGACGTGTAATTGAAGACGCACCGCTCAATGCCGTGGAAGAAGGCCCAGAGGAGATTGGCGGCGGCCCTGCCGAGCTGCTGCCGTGGAAGAAGGCCGATATGCGAGCGGGGGAGGCACTGCTCAGTTGCTGCCGCGGAAGAAGGCCGAGAGGCGATGGGTGGTGGTGCTGCTTGGCCGCTGCTGCGGAAGAAGGCCGCGAGGGGAGGGGCGGCGTCGCTGCCGGCCGCTGCCGCAGAAGAAGGCCGGGAGGCAATGGGCGGCGGCGCTCCCAGGCCGCCGCCGCGGGAGAAAGCGGGGAGTGGGGCGGCATCGCTCCCAGGCCGCTGCCGCGGAAGAAGCCGGGAGGGGAGGGGCGGCGGTGATCCCAGGCCGCTGCCGCGAAGAAGCCGGGAGGGGAGGGGCAGCGGCGATCCTAGGCCGCTACCACGGTAGAAGGCGGGGAGGGGAGGGGCGGCGGCGCTCCCAGGCCGCTCCCGCGGTAGAAGGCGGGGAGGGGAGGGGCGGCGGCGCTCCCAGGCCGCTCCCGCAGTAGAAGGCGGGGAGGGGAGGGGCAGCGGCGATCTGGTGGGGGATATGCAGAATAAGGTGGGTGTTATCAGAATATATATATATATATATATATATATATATATATATATATATATATATATATATATATATATATATATATAAGGATTCGTGTGTATGCAAGCCCTCGAACTTAGGTCTCGAATCTCACCATGATCGACGTACGACTATACAGAACGCAAACCAAGAGAAGAAGAATCCACCCTGGTAACCTCTCTCGCGTTGTTGGTCGAAGTGAAGGACGTCCACGCGGGCCCACGAATATATAGGTCGTCGATGATAACCAAGCGAGGGAGAGTGTCCAAAGACAACCACTGCATGCATGTGCCCCAAACATATGTATGGACATGCGTGATGCATGCATATATGTTTGAATACCAAAAGCACAGCATTTAAATGTGGCGCATGCATGCGTCGAAAATTGGACAGTCCCCACACAGATCTGATTCATGATGCGTCGCGTGCTTGCCCCCCCCCCCTCCCCCCCCCCCCCCACTTCGACCTGGTGGGAGGGATTCGTGCATACACAAGTGCTCAAATTATAATATGTTATCTCTCACATCATGACATGCATGTACCGTACCGTATAAGATGAACCAAAATTTAATCCCCTCCTAATTATAAGTCAAATTAACCTCGATCGTTGTCGATCAAAGTGATCGACCAAGCGGGCACACACAGATGGAAGAATCATCTCGCCGATAACCCCTTGAGTGAGTGCTAGAGGACAACCGCCATCGCTTGCTTGTGGGCCAAACACATGTATGGAGATGTGTGGTTGTGATGTTTGAATACCTAATATATATGCAGAACTTTGATGTTGTTTGGGAAATGTTGCATGGAAAACAAAAAAAAATTCTACACACACGCAAGATCTATCAAGGATATGCATAACAATGAGAGGGGAGAGTGTGCCTACGTACCCTCGTAGACCGTAAGCGAAAGCGTTTGACAACGCGGTTGATGTAGTCGAACTTCTTCGCGTTCCAACCGATCGAGCACCGAATGTACGGCACCTCCACGTTCAGCACACGTTCAGCTCGATGACGTCCTCCGCCTTCTTGATCCAGCAAGACGGCGAGGTAGTGGATGAGTTCCGGCAGCACGACAGCGTGGTGACAGTGATGGTGAAGCTATCTCCGCAGGGCTTCGCCTAAGCACTATGAAAATATGACCGGGGTGTAAACGGTGGAGGGGGGCGCCGCACACGGCTAAGGGATTGTTCTGGATGTGCTAGGCGCCCCCTCCCACATATATATAGGTGGGGGGAAGAGGGAGCAGTCAGGTGGGCGCCCCAAGTAGGCCGAATCCTACTTGGGGTCCTCCCCAAGTTATTCGATCGTCGGTATCTCTATACCTAGTTTAATCTCGTTACCGGCAAGTCTCTTTACTCCTTCCATAATAAATCATCCTGTAACTAACTCATTAGTCACTTTGCTTGCAAGGCTTCTTATGATGTGTATTACCAAGAGGGCCCAGAGATACATCTCTGATACTCGAAGTGACAAATCCTAATCTCGATCTATGCCAACTCAACAAACACCTTCGGAGATACCTGTAGAGCATCTTTATGATCACCCAGTTACGTTGTGAAGTTTGATAGCACACAAGGTATTCCTCCGGTATCCGGGAGTTGCATAATCTCATAGTCGAAGGAATATGTATTTGACATGAAGAAAACAATAGTAATAAACTGAACGATCATTATGCTAAGCTAACGGATGGGTCTTGTCCATCACATCATTCTCCTAATGATGTGATCCCATTATCAAATGACAACACATGTCTATGGTTAAGAAACCTTAACCATCTTTGATCAATGAGCAAGTCTAGTAGAGGCTTACTAGGGACACGGTATTTCTTTATGTATTCACACATGTATTTAAGTTTCTGATCAATACAATTCTAGCATGAATAATAAACCTTTATCATGAATAAGGAAATATAAAATAACAACTTTATTATTGTCTCTAAGGCATACTTCCTTCAGTCTCCCACTTGCACTAGAGTCAATAATCTTGATTACATTGTAATGAATCTAACACCCATGGAGTCTTGGTGTTGATCATGTTTTGCTCGTGGAGGAGGCTTAGTCAACGTGTCTGCCACATTCAGATCCGTATGTACTTTGCAAATTTCTATGTCTCCATCCTTAACCTTTTCACGAATGGAGTTGAAGCTTCTCTTGATGTGTTTGGTTCTCTTGTGAAACCTGGATTCCTTCGCCAAGGCAATTGCTCCAGTGTTGTCACAAAAGATTTTCATTAGACCCGATGCCCTGGGTATTACACCCAGATCGGATATGAACTCCTTCATCCAGACTCCTTCATGTGTTGCTTCTGAAGCAGCTATGTACTCCACTTCACACGTAGATCCCGCCACGACGCTCAGCTTGGAACTGCACCAACTGACAACTCCACCATTCAATATAAATACGTATCCGATTTGTGACATAGAGTCATCCGGATCAGTGTCGAAGCTAGCATCGACGTAACCATTTACGACGAGCTCTCCGTCACCTCCATAAACAAGAAACATATCCTTGGTCCTTTTCAGGTACTTCAGGATGTTTTTGACCACTGTCCAGTGATCCACTCCTGGATTACTTTGGTACCCCCCTGCCAGACTTATGGCAAGGCACACATCAGGTCTGGTACATAGCATAGCATACATGATAGAACCTATGGCTGAGGCATAGGGAATGACTTTCATTTTCTCTCTATCTTCTGCAATGGTCGGGTTGTGAGTCTGACTCAACTTCACACCTTGTAACACATGTAAGAACCCTTTCTTTGACTGATCCATTTTGAACTTCTTCAAAACTTTATCAAGGTATGTGCTTTGTGAAAGTCCTATTAAGTGTCCCGATCTATCTCTATAGATCTTGATGCCCAATATATTAGCAGCTTCACCGAGGTCTTTCATTGAAAAATTCTTATTCAAGTATCCTTTTATGCTATCCAGAAATTCTATATCATTTCCAATCAACAATATGTCATCCACATATAATATCATAAATGCTACAGAGCTCCCACTCACTTTCTTGTAAATACAGGCTTCATCGTAAGTCTGTATAAAACCATATGCTTTGATCACCTCATCAAAGCGTATATTCCAACTCCGAGATGCTTGCACCAGTCCATAGATGGATCGCTGGAGCTTGCACACTTTGTTAGCACCTTTAGGATCAAAAAAACCTTCTGGTTGCATCATATACAACTCTTCTTTAAGATATCCATTAAGGAATGCAGTTTTGACGTCCATTTGCCAGATTTCATAATTATAAAATGCGGCAATTGCTACCATGATTCGGATAGACTTAAGCATCGCTACGGGTGAGAAAGTCTCATCGTAGTCAACTCCTTGAACTTGTCGAAAACCTTTCGTGACAAGTCAAGCTTTGTAGGCAGTAACATTACCATCAGCATCAGTCTTCTTCTTGAAGATCCATTTATTCTCAATGGCTTGCCAATCATCGGGCAAGTCCACCAAAGTCCATAATTTGTTCTCATACATGGATCCTATCTCAGATTTCATGGCCTCAAGCCATTTATCGGAATCTGGGCTCATCATAGCTTCTTCATAGTTCGTAGGTTCGCCTTGGTCTAGTAACATGACTTCCATAACAGGATTACCGTACCACTCTGGTGCGGATCGTGCTCTGGTTGACCTACGAGGTTCAGTAGCAACTTGATCTGAAGTTTCATGATCATTATCATTTGCTTCCTCTCTAGTTGGTGTAGGCATCATGGGAACAGATTTCTTTGATGTGCTATTTTCCAATTCGAGAGAAGGTACAATTACCTCATCAAGTTCTACTTTCCTCCCACTCACTTCTTTCGAGAGAAACTCCTTCTCTAGAAAGGTTCCATTCTTGGCAACAAAGATCTTGCCTTTGGATCTGTGGTAGAAGGTGTACCCAATTGTTTCCTTAGAGCTTATCAGGCTGAAGCCTTTTGACATAAGTGTCGCAACCCCAAACTTTAAGAAATGACAGCTTAGGTTCCTCGCCAAACCACAGTTCATACTGATTTAGACGGTGCCCTATTTAATGTGAATGCGGATGTCTCTAATGCATAACCCCAAAACGATAGTGGTAAATCGGTAAGAGACATCATAGATCGCACCATATCTAATAAAGTACAGTTATGACATTCAGACACACCATTACGCTGTGGTGTTACAAGTGTCGTGAGTTGTGAAACTATTCCACATTATTTTAAATGAAGGCCAAACTCGTAACTCAAATATTCACCTCTGCGATCAAATCGTAGAAACTTTATTTTCTTGTTACGATGATTCTCCACTTCACTCTGAAATTCTTTGAACTTTTCAAATGTTTCAGATTTTTGTTTCATTAAGTAGATATACCCATATCTACTCAAATCATCTGTGAAGGTCAGAAAATAACGATACCCGCCGCGTGCCTCAACACTCATCGGATCGCATACATCGGTATGTATTATTTCCAATAAGTCATTAGCTCGCTCCATTGTTCCAGAGAACGGAGTTTTAGTCATCTTGCCCATGAGGCATGGTTCACAAGTATCAAATGATTCATAATCAAGTGATTCCAAAAGTCCATCTGCATGGAGTTTCTTCATGCGCTTTACACCAATATGACCTAAACGGCAGTTCCACAAGTATGTTGCACTATCATTATCAACTTTGCATCTTTTGGCATCAATATTATGAATATGTGTATCACTACGATCGAGATTCAACAAGAATAGACCACTCATCAAGGGTGCATGACCATAAAAGATATTACATAAATAGAACAACCATTATTCTCCGATTTAAATGAATAATCGTCTCGCAATAAACAAGATCCAGATATAATGTTCATGCTCAACACGGGCACCAAATAACAATTATTCAGGTCTAAAACTAATCCCGAAGGTAGATGTAGAGGTAGCGTGCTGACGGTGATCACATCAACCTTGGAACCATTTCCGACGCGCATCGTCACCTCGTCCTTAGCCAATCTTCATTTATTCCGCAGCTCCTGTTTCGAGTTACAAATATGAGCAACCGAACCAGTATCAAATACCCAGGCGCTGCTACGAGCATTAGTAAGGTACACATCAATAACATGTATATCAAATATACCTTTGTTCACTTTGCCATCCTTCTTATCCGCCAAGTATTTGGGGCAGTTCCGCTTCCAGTGACCAGTCCCTTTGCAGTAGAAGCACTCAATTTCAGATTTGGGTCCAGCTTTGGGCTTCTTCCCGGGAGTGGCAACTTGCTTTCCATTCTTCTTGAAGTTCCCTTTCTTTCCCTTGCCCTTTTTCTTGAAACTAGTGGTCTTGTTAACCATCAACACTTGATACTCCTTCTTGATTTCTACCTCCGCGGGCTTAAGCATTGCGAAGAGCTCAGGAATCGTTTTATTCATACCTTGCATATTATAGTTCATCATGAAGGCTTTGTAGCTTGGTGGCAGTGATTGAAGAACTCTGTCAATAACACTATCATCTGGAAGATCAACTCCCAGCTGAGTCAAGTGGTTATGATACCCAGACATTTTGACTATGTGCTCACTGACAGAACTATTCTCCTCCATATTGCAGCTATAGAACTTGTTGGAGACTTCATATCTCTCAACCCGGGCATTTGCTTGAAATATTAACTTCAACTCTTGGAACATCTCATATGCTCCATGACGTTCGAAACGTCTTTGAAGTACTGGTTCTAGGCCATAAAGCATGGTACACTGAACTATTGAGTAGTCATCAGATCGAGCTTGCCAGACGTTCATAACATCAGCTTCAGCTCCTGCAGCAGGCCTTTCACCTAGCGGTGCATCAAGGACATAATTCTTCTGGGCTGCAATGAGGATAATCCTCAAGTTACAGACCCAGTCCGTGTAGTTGCTACCATCATCTTTCAACTTAGATTTCTCTAGGAACGCATTAAAATTCAGGGGAACGGTAGCTCGGGCCATTGATCTACAACGTAGATATGCAAAACTATAAGACTAAGTTCATGATAAATTAAGTTCAATTAATCAAATTACTAATGAATTCCCACTTAAATAAACATCCCTCAAGTTATCTAAGTGATACGTGATCCAAATCAACTAACCCATGTCCGATCATCACGTGAGATGGGGTAGTCAACAACGGTGAACATCTCTATGTTGATCATATCTACTATATGATTCAGGTTCGAACTTTCGGTCTCCAGTGTTCCTAGACCATGTCTGTACATGCTAGGCTCGTCAAGTTTAACCCAAGTATTCTGCATGTGCAAAACTGTCTTACACACGTTGTATGTGAATGTAGAGTCTATCACACTCGATCATCATATGGTGCTTCGAAACGACGAACTTTGGCAACGGTGCATACTTGGGGAGAACACTTTTATCTTGAAATTTAATGAAGGGATCTTCTTATAATGCTACCGCCGTTCTAAGCAAAATAAGATGCATAAAGGATAAACATCACATGTAATCAAAATATGTGACATGATATGGCCATCATCATCTTATGCTTGTGATCTCCATCTCCAAAGCATCGTCATGATCTCCATCATCACTGGCTGGACACCTTGATCTCCATCATTGCGTCGGGGTCGTCTCGCCAACTATTGCTTCTACAACTATCGCTAACGCATAGTGATAAAGTAAAGCAATTACATGGCGCTTGCACTTCATACAATAAAGAGACAACCCTAAGGCTCCTGCCGGTTGTCGATATTACAAAACATGATCATCTCATACATCAACATAAATCACATCATATCTTGACCATATCACATCACAACATGCCTTGCAAAAACAAGTTAGACGTCCTCTACTTTGTTGTTGCTAGTTTTACGTGGCTGCTACGGGCTTCTAGCAAGAACCGTTCTTACCTACGGCAAAAACCACAATGGTGTTTCATCAAGTTTGTTGTTTTAAACTTCTTCAAGGACCGGCCATAGTCAAATTTGATTCAACTAAAGTAGAAGAAATAGACACTCGCCAGCCACCTTTATGCAAAACTAGTTGCATGTCTGTCGGTGAAACCGGTCTCATGTGCGTGGACATGTAAGGTTGGTCCGGGCTGCTTCATCCCACAATAATGCCGAATCAAAATAAGACGTTGATGGTAAGCAGTATGACTATCACTGCCCACAACTCTTTGTGTTCTACTCGTGCATATCATCTACGCATAGACCTGGCTCATGATACCACTGTTTGGGAAATGTTGCATGGAAAACAAACAAAAATTCTACGCACACGCAAGATCTATCAAGGAGATGCATAGCAACGAGAGGGGAGAGTGTGTCTACGTACCCTCGTATACCGTAAGAGGAAGCGCTTGACAACGCGGTTGATGTAGTCGAACTTCTTCGCGTTCCAACTGAACGAGCACCGAACGTACGACACCTCCGCGTTCAGCACACGTTCAGCTCGATGACGTCCTCCGCCTTCTTGATCCAGCAAGATGGTGAGGTAGTGGATGAGATCCGGCAGCATGACGGCGTGGTGACGGTGATGGTGAAGCTATCTCCACAGGGCTTCGCCTAAGCACTACGAAAATATGACCGGGGGTGTAAACGGTGGAGGGGGGCGCCGCACACGGCTAAGGGATTGTTCTGGATGTTCTAGGCGCCCCCGTCCCACATATATATAGGTGGGGGGAAGAGGGAGCAGCCAGGAGGGCGCCCCAAGTAGGCCGAATCCTACTTGGGGTCCTCCCCAAGTGGCGCCCCCCTTTCCTTATTTGCCGGAGAAGAAAGAAATGGGGGAAGAGAGAAGGAAGGGGAGGCCGAATCCTCCCCCCTTTCCTTTCCCCACTTGGGCGGCTGCCATGGGGGGCGCGCCAGCCCCTTGTGGACTGGTGTGCTCCCCTCTTATGGCCCAATAGGCCCAATACCCTCCCGGTGTTGTTCGGTACCCCCTCCGGTACTCCGATGAATACCCGATGCACTCCGGAACACTTCCGGTGTCCGAATATCATCGTCCTATATATCAATCTTTACCTCTCGACCATTTCGAGACTCCTCATCATGTCTGTGATCTCATCCGGGACTCCGAACAATATTCATTCACCAAATCATATAACTCATATAACACTATATCGTCAACGAACGTTAAGCGTGCGGACCCTACGGGTTCGAGAACTATGTAGACATGACCGAGACTACTCTCCGGTCAATAACCAATAGCGGAAACTAGATGCCCATATTGGCTCCTACATATTCTAAGAAGATCTTTATCGGTCGAACCGTTATGACAACAAACATAATTCCCTTTGTCCATTGGTATGTTACTTGCCCGAGATTCGATCATCGGTATCTCTATATCTAGTTTAATCTCGTTACCGGCAAGTCTCTTTACTTGTTCTGTAATACATCATCCTGTAACTAACTCATTAGTCACTTTGCTTGCAAGGCTTCTTATGATGTGTATTACCGAGAGGGCCCAGAGATACCTCTCCGATACTCGGAGTGACAAATCCTAATCTCGATCTATGCCAACTCAACAAACACCTTCAGAGATACCTGTAGAGCATCTTTATGATCACCTAGTTACGTTGTGATGTTTGATAGCACACAAGGTATTCCTCCGGTATCCGGGAGTTGCATAATCTCATAGTCGAAGGAATATGTATTTGACATGAAGAAAGCAATAGCAATAAACTGAACGATCATTATGCTAAGCTAACGAATGGGTCTTGTCCATCACATCATTCTCCTATTGATGTGATCCCGTTATCAAATGATAACACATGTCTATGGTTAGGAAACCTTAACCATCTTTGATCAATGAGCTAGTCTAGTAGAGGCTTACTAGGGACACGGTATTTGTTTATGTATTCACACATGTATTTAAGTTTCTGATCAATACAATTCTAACATGAATAATAAATCTTTATCATGAATAAGGAAATATAAAATAACAACTTTATTATTGCCTCTAGGGCATATTTCCTTCAGATGTGGCACCTGCCTCGGAAACCTTTAAGTCCCCCACACGAACCGAGGTTCATGACACGCAGTATATATATGTTGCCCCCCTCCCCTCTTCGATGTGTAATATATACTCCTACGTACCGTAACACAACCTGAGAATAATCCTCCTTGTTCGTCAAATATAATTACCTTTCTCATTGTGTCATATATTAGATGGACGACGACCTCGCGGGCCCATGGAGGGAAGCGTCGCAGGCGAATGAGTGACAACCATCGTCTGCATGTGGCCCAATGTGTTGGTGATGTTTTTAATACCCAATATGCACAACTTCTTTGTGGCACCTGCCTCATAAACCAAAAAGTCCCCACACGGAGCGAAATCGTTCATGACGTGTGTGTAGTATGTGCTCCCCCGGCCCCCTCATCCCCTCTTCGACGCGTACTATATACTCCTACCGCAACACAACCCAAAAAGAAACTTCCTTGTTGGATCAAAGTGATGGAGGACAACCTCGCGGGCCCACGGATGGAAGCATCGCACGCGAGTGACTGTCCTACATGACGCGTAGTATATGTTGCCCCCGTCCACCCTCTTCAACGCGTACTATATATATACTCCTACCGTACGTAACAAAAACCAAAAAATGACCATCCTTGTTGGTCAAATTAACCTCTCTCACCATAGGTGTGCTGGACGGCGACCTCGCGGGCCCACAGAGAGTGTCACCCGCGAGTGAGTGTCCTAGGACCACCGCGTGCATGTGGCCCAAAGATGCATGTCAAACTTTTTCTGCAATGAACATGCGACCAAAGGAGTTTAGTGTTAAAAATTGAAAAAAAAATAGATAACATTTGTCCGTTTTTATACACTAGGAAATATGCCCATGCGTTGCAACGGGAGACAAAAAAAATTTAGCCTCCTCCCCCGACCCCCGCACACACTGGTCCATGTCCTCTATGTCAACACAACGGCCCACCTATATCGCTGATTATCCTTCCTCATGCCTCGCCTATGGTGGCAGTTCAACCTTGTGTTGGTGGAACGACGTGGGCAGGAGCCGTCAATAATGGGAGGAGATCGTCGGCGGGAGGGCTTGGTTGTGTCGGGTGGGCATCGTCGGATAGTGCCTCGCCTATAGTCACCTCCTCCATCAACTGAACTGCTGCCGGCATTGCAAATATAATATGCCAAGTAAATCTGCAATTAAAATTATAGACATAGGCACTAAGAATTGAGCGATGATTCTAAGATAGTCAGATACATACTTTCTGGAAGCTTGTTTGCTAAGGAGTTTTTTTTTTTGAAAAGAAGAAATACCCCCGGCCTCTGCATCTCTTGATGCACACAACCATATTATTAAAAATCCAAGATCCAAACAGGGTCTGAAAAGGTCTTACAAATCTCAAACAAACAAGAAAGATACGCCACAGCCGGCGAAAATAGGTTAAGATGACTAAACACTTGCCAAAAAATAAATCCTTCTAAAAGAAAGCTCAAACTTTATCAAGGAGCCCGAAAAAATAAATCCTTATAAAATAAATTAAATCATATTTTGTGTCATAAGATCAATCATACATTCGATGTGCATTTAATTTCTGTAAGAACAGCCCACAGAAAAAAATGCAACTTGAATTGTACTATTAAATAATTAGATGCGTGAATGTATATATAACTAACTTATTTCCAAAGAGTACACACTTAGTATTCCTCAAAAAAAAGCACACACTTGAGGCATTAGACATGTACATTATCCAAGATACTCCAAAGTCATTGTTATTTTAGCTTATTCGCGAGTATGGATGCCAATATTTTTTTACAGGGAAAGTATACGTGCAAAATATGTCTTCAAAACCTACACAAACTTCGACGTACAAAAAGAATTTCACAGGGAGAATTGCAGCAAACTAAAGTACTGTACCAAATTATTCAGTATATTGTTGTGAACAGTAAGAAAAATTATCAATACAAATTATGATCAAATTTATTTTGTTAAGAACATACCTTTGTCTTGAGATCAGTGAGCCGATCAAGCATATCCTATGTTTGCACGATTGAAATTGATCATCATTTTTTTTGTTGCAACATATGCTAGCTAGCATAAACTGAAGAACAATATCCAAAGGCTGACGGTGGCATTATCAAACTCTACATCTAGTAGCCTAATATATAATATCGTTTATGATCATCTACCAAAGTAGAAACACACAATAGAAATTAATAGGAAACAGCCAAAGCTACACAACCATATAAAATGAGAAGGAACAACCTGTACTATTTTTGTGGTAATGAAAGAGATAGTGCTCCAAAATTAACAGGAAACACCCAAAGCTACATAGAGACATAGAAGGATAAGGAACAACTTGTACTATCTTTGTGATAATGAAAGAGATCATATGAAAACTAATCAATCTCCCATGCCACTGCTTCATTTTCCATCTATCCAGCTTGTTGTTGCAGGTTATCACGACCAAAATGATCAATCCATTAGACAGCTTTGTGCATGTACCAGGGAGCAGATCAATCTTTTTATCACATATGTCGCTCCCCGTACAAGGTTTCAGCACCTCACATAGGCAACAAACATAGGCAGGCAGTAGCACAAAAGGCAGTCTCTCACTTTCTCTCTTCAGCAGTAGCAAACATAGGCAGGCAGTAGCAGAAAAGGCTGTCGTGGTCTGGAGCGACCTAGCCGACGACACATACAATGCCAAGGCCTCCGCCGTCAACTATTTGTTGGCGCCGCCTCCTCGCAGTGCCACTTCTTCTTCATTTCACCGCTCTCTCTTCTCTCATGGTTTCTCTCAAGAACACACACACACACACACGCAATGAAGAAACTCAGATACACACACGTATACCCATGTACCAAGGAGGAGCACCAAGCTTTGCCGAGAGTCTCATCTCCTTGGGGAACAGAAAGACTACATTTTTCTGTTGCCCTCACGGCTTCTTTCTTAGTGATTGATATGCAACATATATACAAGGAGTTGGCCTCACACACGTACTGACTAGCCGGCAGGTTCGGCCACTAACTCCACGTATCGCACGCCTAGGTAACTACCCTGGAATCCCTCCGGCCAGCTAACAACTTATCCATGCAGCCACTAACTAACCCATGCATGCATGCATTTGACAGGTTAGACAATATACTGTTGTAGCTTGCACGCACACACGGCCACATCTCTATGTGTGCACACTGCCGCAACTACTACAACCTGCATGACTCAAAGCAAAACAAATTACCAACCTATACAACAAGGTTAACTCTATCACTATTGTCTGTGACTTCGCCGGGAGCCTGGAACCTGGGAACACGCACGCCGCCTCCCACAGAGGCCGTGCACGCCGCCCACATCTAGCTAGTGCACCGTCGTTCTGCATCGCATCTGAGCCGGTGTCAGCCAAGTCAATCTTCTTGTCGAGCATGTTGGGCCTGGCGGATGAGAGTAGGAGTCGAAGAGAGCAGAGAGTCGAGTTCTGACCTGTCCGGCCAGCCCGGTCGGAGCATTCTGTCTCCATTGACGGCGCCAGGGAGGTGCGCGCTCATGGAGGTCGCATCGGCGGCCGCGGGGGAGGCTAAGCTCCTTCAAGGCGGCACAGCGGCGAGACAACTGCTAGGCGAAGCGGGTTTTCCGTAGGAGTTAGAGCAGCCCCCGCCGCGGTTTATCTTGTCACGATCGGCGGCTGGCGGAACTACAATTTGTGGTGCCGTTTGATTGTTGTTGCGTCCGTCTTATTCTTCTTTTTTATAGGGAATCCTATTCTCCTTTTATTACCCAGTTTTGCTAGAACTAATCTAGATGAGATATAATTTGGTCTTATTCATCTTTTATAGCCATTGGATGTGATGCTATAAGATGCGTGTGTGCTGACGTGAATTGTATCTGTTCTTATTTTCCAGGTGAATGAGACAATATTATATCTCATTTAGATAAGTTCTAGGTACCCTTTTATTACCTACATTCATGGCTGCTTGCAGTTGCCTACGCGGACACAGTTTAGGTTCGGTGGCTTTGTTGGCCATCTGTAGTGCAGGTGCAAAGCCCAGGCAAAATCCCAGCCGAGCGATGGACACACAGGGGAAAGCTCGTGGAAAGATTAGACGTACGACGACCGGGCCTCTTTTTCGTACCACGACGTAATGAGGTGCGACTGCTTATTAACAGGAGCAATAATTTTTCGGGTAAAATCTTTTTTATATAAAAAAGTAAATAGATCTCAGCCATCAATCTTTACGATCAACACAAAATCTAACGGATATAAATAGGTGACGGATGGAGACCTATGAAAGCCTCCATCCTTTATTATTAGGTAAAGATTGATAGATTTTCCAGGGATTTAATGTGCAAAAATCAAATTTGATCAACATGAGACCCGTGATAGTGCATGAAAATGGATTGCAAAATCATATGTGTATGTGTCCCTTGGTGCATGTTTAGTCCCCATACAAGAAATTTCTAACATCGAGAATCTTGATTTTAAAATCCAGTAAATCCAAAACTAAGTTGAAATTCATGAAACTTATCGTGGTGTCATATGGACACCAATAGACTGTGATATTTTTTTTTTCAAATTTGAGAAAAGTTTTGATATAATCTTCTTATAGACAAGAAATTATCAATAATTATCAACCAATATCGCAAACGGACTCTTTATTCGAACCGTGTGTGTTAGACCAACAATGTACGTGTCGTGCTTCGGTTAAGCAATAAAGCGGCAGAATTAATCATCAAAAAGGAAAAATCAATATAATATGTGCGGCCACGCGTCCCGTGTTCCGTACGAGCATGCGTGAGTTGACGAGACGCATGCTAGCAGTCCGCCGCGCAGGCAGACCGGGAGGCCGAGGCATGCGCGTGTTCGCTATATATGCACTCACCGTGGAGCGTGCTAGTAGCTGTGTGAAATGACGGTAGGCATGACAGCTGTCTGCTGCACAGGCTCAATGGGAGGCGAGCCAGCCCT
This sequence comes from Thinopyrum elongatum, assembly GCA_011799875.1. Lineage (NCBI taxonomy): Eukaryota > Viridiplantae > Streptophyta > Magnoliopsida > Poales > Poaceae > Thinopyrum > Thinopyrum elongatum. The sequence continues at coordinate 455,193,174 of CM022298.1, read as the reverse complement.
TTGATCGCCGCCCACCTCGCTCCCACTGCTACATATTAATGGTGCGCCCGATCCGCTGGTCATAATAGGCGGCCGCACCCCCCGTCCACAGTTGTCACGCCGCATGGAGTGTATTAAGATTTTGCCGAAGCGCACCATCGGAGGGAGTGGCGACTCCAGGGCTGGTGAAGCACCCGCGCAACGCATGAAGCTGGGCATAGAGGTTGCTGTCGTTGCCGACGAGGTCTCACGTGGGCAGCAGCGCGACCTTGACTTCGTTGCCGTCGTCGTGCCTCCCCAGCCAAAGCCGGAGGTCCACAGCTACTCCCGCAACGACTCAGTCTCCGACGGAAAACCGGTTAGTCCCCCCCTGTTGGGAATAGAAATCCTTGGTTATGTGCAACCAGTCCATGAAATCAGAGTAAAATTCGTTAGATTCGTGTAGTGTATTGATTGTTTGAATGGTATCTATGATTAGTGATTAATTGTTTGTTTTGTACAAATAATTTTTTTGCTAATAATCCGACTAGGGTTAGCGTGCGTGCTAATAATTCATAGCCAGATCTTGAGAATTGATTTTGAAAGTCCTACATATATGTTTGTGCCATTTTTTTCTTCCAGATCTTGAGAATTGATTTTGAATGTCCTACATGTATGTTTCTGCCTTTTTTCAGATTGCTATATACACAGATGAGGCTCCGGCCAGCGGCGCCGCCGGCAGTAGATCCTGCACCCGGCAGCGCGGGCAGAACCGGCCACACCCCCTGGATCCGAGGAACCCGTAGAATATTGGGCGGACCGCATCAGTGATCTCCCGGACGCCATCTTTGGGGAGATCATCGTCCTTCTCCCCATCAAGGATGGTTGCCGCACACAGGTCCTCGCATCTCGGTGGCGCACTCTATGGCGCGCCGCGCCTCTTAATCTCGACTGTTGCCGGCTATCGCTCGTTCATGATTTTGAACTCCACGGAGCCATCATCTCCTCCCACCAGGGCTCCGTTTAATGCCTATGCATCCCGGCATGTTGCCTGCTGCACATACCCTCCACGGTGGACGCCTGGCTGACATCCCGTCAATTCGAAAAACTCCAGCATCTTGAGTTCTACCATTACTATGCAAATAGCTTTCCACCAAGCATTGTAGTTGTGCCCTCACCACCAATGTCCATCTCATGGTTTTTCTCCTCTCTCTACACCGCCACCCTGGCTCGGTGTCATCTACCAGACAATCTGGTACAAATGCTTCGACTTCCACTGCTAAAAAAACTCGCGCTTGTGGTGGTCAATCTGTCGGAGGCCTCACTGCACAGCATCATCCACTCCTGCTGCCCTGCCCTGGAGCGCTTGCTGCTTGTTTTTGGAAAAGAAATCTGTATTCATTGTCTCCAAATAAAGTGGCCTCATCTTGTAAGCATTGGAATTTGCTTTAAAGGAGAGGAGCTCATATCAAAGACGCCCCTTCACTCCAAAGGCTGCTCCTTGATTATCGTTATGCACCTTCGCAAATAACTGTGGTCTTTACGCCTAAACTGGTGACCTTGGCTGTAATTCCTAGTCCGTTTGAAGGTTCCAAGATGGTGGTTGGCTCCACACTTATTTAGGTACTGTATATTATCATCAACACTTTTGTAATCATAAGCTGCATTTTTCATTTGTGTGCGTAAGTTTTATATCATCAACATTTTTGTAATCATAAGCTACAATTTTCATTTGGGCGCATAAGTTTTATATAATCTTGGAGTACACTTTTGGTACTAATATTATGTTCTATGCTCAACGAAGAGTTTGTCCATGGGTACCCTATCAATGGTGCTGGATTCTATCAAGACCTTACATATTAGTATGTGGTGTTTTGATCTGAACATGATTATCGGCTTGCTGCGATGCTTTCCATGTCTGGAGAATTTGTATATAGAGGTGATGATATCAAGCACATTGATACACTTTACTAGAACTAACCGTTCAGCTGTACTATTTTTTTAGACATTAATTGTTTTCAGTCTTCATGTCTATTTAGGCTAAAGGACATGGACAAAAAGGTATAACCAAACGGTGGCATAAGAAGCACCGGGATTTTCTCAGTTCTCATGAAATTCGTTTGAGGACAATAAAGCTGGAAGGATATGCATCCAACCATGCAAATACTAGCTTTGTCACATTCTTCCTGTTGAATGCAAGAGTACTATTGTCCATGAGGATTAAGTTTTTTAACAAAAACTTTCTCACGGATGGACATATTGAACAGCATAAAAAGAAATTTCAGGTGAACAAAAGGGCTTCTGAACGTGCTCGACTTTTATTTACAACAACTTGTCTTCATGTACCAGTAGACTTTCTGGCCCAGGATCTTGATTTTATGGATCAGACCGATCCATTTGATTGTGAGTGCCAAAAACTTTGGTTGAGTTAGTTGTTATTGTCCTATTCAATCTGGATTTTGTGTAAACCTGATGAACAATTAATCATCGTGCTTTTGTACCTTTCGTAAGCTGGAGTTAGATATTGCTGCCCTTTTCAACTCGGCTTTGACCCATATTTGCTTTCATACAAACCGGAGCTTCTATCAAGAAGCCTCATGGTTCCAAGAGGGAACTTGGTCACATGATCTGTGTGCGAAATGACATACATTGTATCTTTCGCCTTGATTTATTTTACAGAGGCAACATGCAACTGTGCTAAACATTTGAAATTATTCAGGGTTCGTTTTGACTTTTTATACATTGATTTTGCTAGGCATTTTTAACAAATAACCACCACATTATTATCGCAAACGGTACGACCGTGGGCGTTCAACTAACCATTTACTACCACAGGCAGCTACTTGATTAGACGGGACGATTGTGAGCAGTCCGCCGCGCACGCTCACCATACCGGGAAGCGAGCCGCAAGCGCTGCAATTTATTGCTGGTTTTGGACTTTTGTTTCGGCCGCGTCAGGAAGGTACGTAGAACAGTCCTCCGTACTCATCTACAAGCACCACCGCCGAGGATCTCCGCCTGCTGCGAGATGGAGACGAGCCGACCAACAAGCGGGGGCGGGTCGAGCCAGAACCGCAAGAGCCTCCGGCGAACGTGGACTTCATCAGCAGCCTCCCCGACGAGATGTTGGTAACCATCATATCCCACCTCCCCATCAAATCTGGCGTGTGGACCACTGTCCTCTCGCGGTGGTGGCGCCCCCTCTGGCACTCCACCCCCTGGACCTCATCGTCGACCACGAGTTCTACAGCGGGGAGCAGCAATGCCTGGACGCATTGTCCCACGTCCTCGCCACGCACCCTGTGCCGGTCAGATGCCTTGCTATCGGCAGGTTCAATCCCCACTGCAAGGCCGAACCAAGGTTTCACTACTGGTTCCTATCCCCAACCCTAGATCGGCTAGAGGAGCTTAGCTTTATCGCTGGGCGTCCGCGCTCGCTGCCACCGTCCGTGCTCTGCCTCACGCCCACGCTGCACCGTGCTACATTCAGGCAGTGCATTTTCCCCCGGATTGATGCCACACGTGCTCTTCATCTCCCTAAACTTAAGCACCTCGAGCTCATTGTCGTCCACATCTTCAAGGATGATTTCGAGCGCCTGCTCGTCAGCTGTACAATGCTCGAGTACCTTCGTCTTCATGCGTTGGATGGGTTCAGTAGCCTCCACATCACCTCGACGAATGTCCGTGCGATTTATGTGCATTGCTGGCACCGCCCAAGGCTGTCAGTTGAGGTGTTGCACGATATGGTCATTGAGAATGCGCCTTTCCTCAAGAGATTATATGTACTTGATAAATTAGGTCCAGCAAGAATCAGGGTCATTCACACACCGAAATTGACAGTGTTGGGCTATTCATTTGCTGAATTCAACGAACTTGTTACTGGATCATTATCCGTTCAGGTACAACAGTCTTCTTCTTCTCCTTATATATTATTGGACAGCACATTTTATCTAATTTTTGTTGATCTATATGTTCGCCTGTCATCCAGAAAATGATTCCCACAAGCTTGACCTGGCCTCTGCGCACAATGAAGATCTTGGCACTACAATCTGTCGGCCCCGATCTGGATGAAGTTGTTAGATTCCTTAGATGCTTTCCTTGCACGAAGAAGCTATACATCGAGGTGATGCTCCTTTCCTGTTAATTGTTAACCACAACGGAGCTCAATTTTTTGTTAATTTTACCCATGATTACAATGAAATATGTAGAATGATTTCTAAAGGAAATTTGCAGGATTTCAATACATATATTTTTTGAGATGCCACTGTTGTATGCGTTTTATTCCTTCGCCTGACATGCTTTCGTGATAAAAGTTTATCATGAAAGATTGAAGGTGGCATTTCACTCTTTTCGTGTATTTTAGAAATCCTGCAAATCAAAGAGGCCCGAAGTGTTCAAATCTGCAACTAGGCACTAATATATTATCTTCGTTTGTAGATACTAGCAGGCCCGAAAGTAGAAAATGTTGGGGAATATAACAATCCCATTAAATGCCTTGATCTTCATCTCACAGAAATTACTTTTAATGAGTACCGAGGCACCACATCAGAAATTAAATTCGCCAGGTTCTTTGTTGAGAAAGTAAGGTTGCTCAAGGTAATGAGGTTTGCCCTATATTTACTACACAGAAGTGAATGGATAGCTAAGAGCGCAGGCTTCTATAGCTGAATGGAAAAGGCTCTGCAGAAGCTGAATTTCAGTTTGTAACTTCATATGACAGATTATCCGGAAGTCACTGTATCGAGCCGCTATATGACTTCTTGGTGGCTGATCCTTTCGCAAAAATAATGCAAGAAAAAGATTCTAAAGAAGATGAATTTTATGTGTCTGAATAGTTTGAACCTTGTAATCTTTGAATTTGGGCCTTATAATGCTGGAACTTGAACCTTGCAATATTTATGGTATTTGTTATATAACGTAATTGGATGTTTAATTTGGTTTTGCAATCATGTCATGTTATAAGTATATATATGTTGTTCTTCTGTATACGGAGCATAGACGTTGTGCAGACAGAGCATATCACATCGCACACAGACCACACTAGGGAACCTGTCGGTGATGAATTCATCAATCGCAGACGGTTGTATACCAGCAAGCGTTTGCCCACAACACACATGGCTTATTCCATCACAAACAGCTCGGATGGATCAACTGTATGCCACGTATCACACACGCAACTCTAATCTGATTCGTGCTTGATGTCTCCGCCATCACTCGCACAGTTCATCTTATTTGCAACGTATCACTGTGCCGGCCTCTGCTCGCGTCCCTCGGCGCGCTCTACTCGCCGTTAGGCGCCGCAGCACGTTGTGCTCGCCATTAGGCACCGTGGCACGCTCTACTCGCGTCTGTCGGCGCGCTCTGCTCACATACCTCCACGCGCTCGGCTTGTGGACAGCTTTTCCTTGCGTGTTCAACTACTATATGCATATATATGGTTGCTCGCCGTTGAGGCGACCGCGGAGCGCTCTGCTCGCATCCCTGCGCGCGCTCTGCCAGCGGTTGGGGCCTGCACATGATCACGTTGGGGGCCCCATATGCATGCGGTTGCACCGCGCATATCGCCACGATGCAGTTACGTGCAACACGATGGAGTTACGTGCTGCAAATTAGAACTGCCATCCGGGCGTGCGGATATTCCAGGCCGTCTGGCTTCCCCATTAATTCCCACAGCCATTATAACCTTAGTCTCCTCAACCTTTCGATCTCGCCCCACAACACAACAAGCACACCCACGACGACACATACAGAGAGGATACCTAGTGGCGCGCCAATGGAGTTCGGCGAGCATAAAGTGGAGATGCACGCGAGGGAGACAGATCTCTCGGTGGTGTACACCATCGAGCCGACCGTGGTGGAGGACTACATCAACACCATGGAGCAGTTGCTTGCTCAAGACAAGTACAAGGTGGTCGGCATCGACCTCCAGTACACCAGCAGTCATCCCGCCAAAGATCAGAAGGTTGTCTTCGCCCAGTTGGGCATGCGCCATCATGTCCTCATCTACCACTATTGCATGGCCACAGAGCCTTGCGACTGTTTTGCCAGGTTTGTCAACAGCACCGACTACAAGTTCGCTATGGTGGAAACCTCCAACGATGTAAAAGCGCTCATGGTTACGGGCTTGGCCTGCAAGAACCTTGTCGAAATCTATGACCACTACAGGGTCTAGGGCAGCACGAAGAAGGACTCCCTGGTTGAACTCGCCTCAGCCGTCATCGAGCCCTACTACAAAAACATGAAGCAGGATGCCAACAGAACAAGTCCCGAATCCTGTCACCAGGCCTGGATGCGGCAACTGGATGAACCTCACCTCAGGTTCGTGGCCAAGAGCATGTACACATGCTACGAGATGCACAGGTGGATCGTTGACATGAGGAAGTGCCTCATTTCTGAAATCGACGAGGCCGGATCGAGCCACAAGTAGAGCAGTAGCGGCAAGCGCCACAAGAAGTAGATGAAGATCAGATGATCGTTTATCCTAGTTAATTATGCATGTAATATATAGTTTACTTTGGTGTGTGGAAATGCCATGTGTGTAGTAGCCACCTATGTAATTATGCATGTAATAGTTTACTTTGGTGTGTGCAACTGCCATGTGTGTAGTAGCCACCTATTTAATTCGATGTTTAACTTGGTTATGCAACCATGTCCTTATAAGTGTGTGTATATATATGTTGTTGTTCTGTATGCAATCCCATCGCACAACACACATGTCTTATTAGCAGCAATCATATGTGTTATTATCGGTCTTTGCACATATTTCTGATTACAGACCTGTTTGCCGCGTATCACACACATCTTGTTAAATTGAACCGTTTCTGTTCTCTTGTCTCAACGCAAACGGTTCATCCGAGTGGACTGTTTGCCCTCTATCGCACACACCTTGATCTGGCTGACCATTTCTTTTGTTCCGCCCAATCACAAACAGTTCATTCGAGTGAACTGTATGCCGTATATCGCACACACCTTCATCTGGCTGCCCGTTTTTGTTGTTCCGCCTTAGCACAAACAATTTATCCGAGTTAACTGTATGCCGTATATCGCACACACCTTCATCTGGCTGCCCGTTTCTGTTGTTCTGCCTCATCGCAAACAGTTCATTGAACTGAACCGTATGCCCGCATCGCACACACAACTAAAATCTAAACCGTGTTTGATGTATCCGCTGTCGCAAATGTTTTGCATCTTTTTTGACCGTTTTTTTTACATCATCGTTTGCGATTAATGCATCGCACACAGTTTCGGCGAAGGGTCTCTAATTGTAGTGTCGCATTAGCAGCATCCTGCAGTAGTGATATAGTGAGGATAATTATACATGCAATGAATGAGCTGAGCTAGAGACTTAATTACCGAAATAATATTTACAGACAATAGCAACTAATGATAGTTTTGTCGAGGGCGTCTTGATTGAATAACTAAAAAAATTCATCAAATTCAATGTACAACGCCTCAACTCCATTGAAAAAATGCTCATCTTTAATTCCCACGAAGATATTGTTGTTCCCATCCTTGCAGGCTTTCATGTACCACTCATGCAATTTTTGCATTTGTGTTGTTAGAAGCGGGAGGTCCTCAGGTCTGACGAGAGGCTTCCCATGCTCGAATCTAAAGGCTAACTCAGCCATTTCGATCTGTACCTCATCGCCTAAGTAATCACCAAGAGTGTAACCAGGATGAGCGGCCACTACCCCCGGATCATTAGCGATATCAGTAAACACCTTGAGCGGGGGGTACGATTGTTTTTCCTGTTCGCGGAGCTGGGGAATTGTTTTCCCACTTCTTGCACCACTGCTACTTCCCGACCGCTTCACTTGATCAAATGTCTTTACAATACAGCGACCATAGTGTGATAGTGGCGGAGGCGCTGGTGGTCGCGTAAGGTTATCCAGATAGCGGTTCACTTTTACCAGATCAATTTTCTCCTTTGGATCTGGACGTTTCGGTGCAAGCTGGCATTTCACATCGGCAGCCACGATATCGTTGTTTTCCTCGTTAGTCATGTCGTATGGTAACTTGGTAGGAGCCTTGTTAATGCTTGTACCTACTCTGGATTTCTTCGCTGTTGCACTGCTAGCTGCCGAAGCGACGGCGGCTCTCTTCTGCCGGTGCTGAGGCGGCGAAGGAGGCGGAGTCAGCTGACGCGGTTGATTCTGCTGAGGGGCCTCCTCCAGTGGAGTCTGCTGACGCGGCGAAGACAGCTGAGGCAGAAGAGATAGAGCTGGACTGTGAGGAGTCTGTTGAGGGGCCTCCTCCGGCTGAGTCTGCTGACGCGGCATCAAGTGTGGAAGCCCGATGTGTTCCTTTCTCCATAGAATGATAGTCCTTATGGCATCTTCCAGATGATTCTCCCCTTCACCTGTAGGGTACTCAAGCTCCAGCCCCTCAAATCCGTTCATAATTTCATCCACCCTGACAACAGCAAAGCCATCTCGAATCGGAGCGCAATGGAAAGTTCCATCAGGTCCACGAGGTAAGGCATAGCTGACCACCACCTTCAAGGTTATGTTAATGCATTTTGCATGTAGCTCACAATGTTCCTTCTCCGTGATATCATCCACGGGGTAGCGAGGAGCCGTGATATCAGGCCGAACGAGCTCCGTGGAAGCCATGCTGCTTTTTCGCTGAGATGGTGGGGTAGCTTCTTGGGCAGTATCGAATGAAGGATCTTCGTGCTACTGAGATGGTGGGCCGGTAGCTCGGTGACTGGTAAGTGCCTCTATTTTCTTCTCCTGCAACGCTAATCTTTCTTCTACCTTCTGCATTAGGTCTGCTTCCTCTTTCTTCTTTCTCCCTCGGCTTCTATAATCACTGCTGCCGGGAAACCCATGCTTCCACAGAACGGAGCCTGATGTGCCTCGTGTTTGTCCAAGGTGTTCAGGATTCCCGAGGGCGTGTGACAGCTCGTCCTTCTCTCTGTCGGGATGGAAGTTCCCTTCCTGCACGGCCTGGATTGCTTCCTGAATATTTTTTACGGGTGTTGCAAGTTGAGCTTTCGTATAAACACACTTCCCTATTTCTGGGTGCAAAGTTCCCCCATGCCCGAAGAACCAAGTCCTTGCCCATTCGGGCCAGTTCAATGTCTCTGGTTCGATCCCTTTATCAAGCAGGTCATTCTCAGCTTTGTCCCATGTAGGTCGGGCAACCTTGTAGCCACATGACCTCGTAACATGGTGATATAGCTTCTTTGCAGCATTTTGCTTATTTATCTGTGACCTTTTCTTAGCTTTCTCCGATTTCTTGTATGCCACAAATGCGGGCCAGTGATCTTTTATCTTCACATATTGACCAGTGAATTCTGGAGTCTCCTCTTTCTCGACAAACTATTCATTCAATCATTTCTTCCAGTTCTTGAATTGTTCTGCCATCTTCTTAAGAGCCCACGCCTTGAATTTTCGCTCTATAACTGGGTTATTTGGATCCTCCTCTGTCGATTGGCTGAAATTTGTCATGAGGGAGTTCCAAAGCTAATCATTGCACCTATCTATCCTCGACATAAGAAACTCCATCGTCCTTCTTCTTATTCCATTCTTGGATGCTGATCGGGATGCTATCCCTAACAACAACTCCGCACTGATGTATAAATCGATCTTGGGTCTGCTTGGGAAGAGTTGGTTTGCCATCTGCAGTGACTTCTTCGATCGTGAACCTTTCATTCTCGCCCAATCTTTTCTTCGGGCCTCGTCTCCTTATAGAAGTTTGGCTCGATCTGGAGGGCTAAAAGAAGAAAGAAGCGTTAATATATGTACATACAAAACAATTAATGCATCAAGTCAGCAGAGGCTTAATTAATATATATACCTCGCCGAACTTTGCAACAGTTAAGGCTCCAACACCGGCGGAGCCGTCATCTCCTCTCTCCATTCGATCACCGGAGTCATCATCCTCTCTTCCCTCACCATCGGTGTCGTTGAGAAACTGTGAGGTGATATCATCACCTCCGTCGCGGATTATATCCCCCAACATCTCTTCTTGTTCTAAGTCTCTGTCGTGTTCCATAGTTTCTGCAAATATTACAACATGGCAATATACAACCATGAGAGATAAGTTGTTTTCAGACTTAATGAAATCTGGGCATCAAAGTACACATTACATACACCAAATCACAACAAGGAATCATATGCATATGAGCAATGGATTAGTGGCAAACATCATGCAAAGTTGACAAGTTATATAACAATCAGTTTCAGACTTAGCAGTTTTTCACCAAGTGTAAAACAAAGTTTATTCATTAAATACCAGCAGCAAATAGACATTAAAATGCACCAAACACATGTACAAAGTTTATTCATGTCGATCATCGGGGACGACTCCTCCGGCGATCGTCGGGGACGACTCCTCCGGCGATCATCGGGGCCTCCTCCGGCGATCGTCGAGGACTTCTCCCCCTTCATGTCGAAGTTATACCGAAGTTATCGGGGTTATGTTTTAACGACCCCCCCCCTCATGTCGAAGTCAATGAACAACATGAAAATTTCTAAGTAAATGAACAACTTTGAATTTTTTTACATGTACTCCTGAAAAATTTTACATGTACTCCTACAACATGAAAATTTCTAAGTGATTGCTAAACTTTTATGCTTCATTTATATGAAGATCAATTATCCAATATAACTATGTTCGCGATATGAGGCATTGGACATTATCTAGAATCATATCTGATGAGTCGTCCTATCTTTCGGGAGAGGATACTTTGCGGACTGCCTCTCTCATGCCTATCCGACATACAAATCATGTTTTCATATGCCTCAAAATCAAAGTAATTGGGGTTATGTTTTAACGACCCCCCCCCCCCTCATGTCAAAGTTACGACGATATTTGTACAAGATGAATACAAGATTTATACACAAGATGCATACAACATGAATATAAGATGAATACAAGATTTATACACAAGATGAATATACAACTCAACAAATGAACCAACCATCATCCAATGAACAAAACTCAACATAGAACAAATGGACACCTTTTGTCGAACAGCGGATGGACGATCAGGGACCAACTCCACGGAGATGCAACACCACAACATGTAATTCCACCGAGTGAAAAACAATTAGGCAAACCCAAGTATGCCACTAGATAGAATGGAAGATTTTAGTTGAAATGGACCTAAAGATCATGGAAAATGGATGCACGGAACTCAAATGGTGATCAAAGCAATATGCAATGCAAATTTGTCCATTATAGCTAGATACCAATTTGAAAGCAAGGTTTGAACATGCTACGGAATTTCTACATGGCAACAAATGGCATGAAATGAATGTGTAACACAAGGCAAAACATGCTTACTGAACTAATTCAAATGACCCCTAGATCAATGGTAATCATCATGATAAGTTGACAAGTACTAACAGATTTTTAGACTGATATTTGCATAGTGGCAGAAAATAGATTCATGATGCAACCTTTGAGGCAAGTAAAATATATGCTACAGCAGTTTTTCATGGCAACAAAGAGCATGGCAAGCATGTACTAATTACCCTCAACAAAACACCCTTACTGATCATGATCCAAAGATGCACAGATTTGTTGCAAACCTCAAGGCAAAATGCAAAGTATTAATACTGCCAGATCCAGACTTAAGAGAAAAATAGCATGGCATGGCAGAAATGAATAGATAGCAAGTTTACAAGCTTGTAGTCACTCACTACAGGCCCTAACATGGCATGAACTAAAATCTACCAACAAGATGACATCAAAATTCTCCTACTTCATGTTCAAAGATTGCCCAAAAGATGCTTGCATTAAAACATACAAAAAAGACAAAATGAACTCTAATGCAAAAAAATTGTTCTTCAGTTAGTTTTAGTAACCACTCATCATATCTCAATTTTGGAGCACATCTCACATAGCTATTTAACAACATCTCAAATTGAAAAAAAAAAGCTAATGAATCTATTTTAGAAACTAAGTGTCACATAGCAAGATCATCAGTATCTCACATAACTATTTTAGAAACTAAGTGTCACATAGCAACATCTGACATCAACATCTCATCCTTTAGCAACATCAACATCAACCTCAACATATGCATCCATGAATCTAACAGTACCAAAAAATGGAAAAAAATGGAAAAAAGAGAGGCTAGCTAGCTAGCTCACAGCGAGGAGGAGGAGGGGATTGGGGCGGCGCTCACAGAGATGAGGCGAGGAACGGGGGCGTCGGGGCAGGGCGTCGGCGAGGGCGTCGGGCCGGGCAGGGAATCGGTGAGGAGCGGTAGCGTCGGGGTAGGGCGCGGTGAGGGCACGCGTCAGGGCAAGGTGCGGTGAGGGTGTTGGGGCAGGGCGTCGGCGAGGGCGTCGGGACAGCCTGGTGGCGTCGTGGTGGTGTTCGGCGGCGTCGGGGCAGAGAGAAGGAAGATTGGGGAGAAGAAGAAGGTTTGGGGAAATTTTTTCTAAGTTGTGCTTATATACACACAGCTTTAGTCCCGGTTGGTGGCTCCAACTGGGACTAAAGGCCCCCCTTTAGTCCCGGTGTGAGGCACCAACTGGGACTAAAGGCTTTAGTCCCGTTGGTGGCTCGGACCGGGACTAAAGGTGGGCCTTTAGTCCCGGTTGGAGCCACCAACCGGGACTAAATCCCTTTTTCCTATTTTTGGTTTAGACCTTTTTAGGATATTCAAAAACAGTAGCATACATGCCTATTTTGATCATAACTAGAGTTTATAAAAGCTTTTTAGTTGATTCTTTTTGCTATTGAAGAATATTATAAAATGCTTTTTGTTAACCTAATAATGTTATATTTTCTTTTCTGTTAAGTTATTAGTTTAGTATTTCTCTTTGCTGCTAAGTTTTATTTAGCACAAAAACTAGTTTCGTTAATTTTTAGTTAAGTCCTACAGTTCCGGCCCTTAGGAGTTTCTATTTGGATTTTCCTTGAAGTTTTGTTTTGCTTTATATTTGCATTATCTTATTGTTTTCTTTATTGCTTTATTCATTGATTGTATTTTTATTGCTAGAATGCTTGCTAGAGTGAATGCTTATATGAATGCAATGTTTGATTATATAGATTTTCATTAGAGAGTGACAAATAGTTATATCAAGTTATTTTTCATAGGTACCATCGCCGCAACATATCGCATTGAACAACCAGCATCAGGTGGTGGTTTGTCAATATGTTTTTGAAAATATTGTTGGTGCAATATCTGCCTACCTTGAGTTTTGGAGATTGTTGACAGAAACAGGTATGGACTAATGTGTTTGCTAGTGCACACAGATGAGAAAAGTCCATACACAACCGAAGAGAATGCTGTCTCTGGTGCTGAGTTCGAGGAACTTCACCGAAGCATATCTGCGCTGCAGAGAAGAACGAGCTACATCTGTTGAAGAGATATAATCAATAAGATTAATGTGAAGAAATCGACCCCTCGAAAGATTTGCTGTGATAGCGAAGCTTTTTGTTTCAATACTGTCGTCCGAAGAAATTGGCTGCAGTGATTGAAGTCGAAGACAAAATGAAGACATAGCATTCATTGAGTTTTCCTTCTTTCAGCCTTTTGAGTCATAGGACCTCCGTACTATTAAGAGGGGTATAGGTTCTTGTTGCTTAGATCAGTAGTGATGCTTAGCTACAACCTATGAAAGATGCGAGAGAAATCTCTTTGTGCTCCGAGTAAATACTTGCCAGCAAGAGACTATGATCTTCTTCGCTGCGAGAGATTTGCCTCGGACCGAGGAGTTAGCATTTCTTGCTCAGCAAGGAATCTTACTATTGAGCTCAAATCCGACCGTTGGAATCGTGTCGCTCGGCTATTGGCTGAGACCGATGTCCAATTTGGTCATTTCTCATCTGGGAAGGCTGCGGCTATAAATAGCCACCCCGCTCCAACGTTATCCGTTAGCTGCTCTGCTTGAGTTTTTTGAGAAGATTGATTTGAGCAACCCCTCTCTGAGTGATTTGAGTTTAAGATCCACCGAGAGAAAATCAAGAGCCCAAACTTAGATAGTGGTTTAGCATCACAGCAGATCTGAGTGAGAGTTCTTGTACCTGTTACTCTTGAGAGTTGCGCACTCTCTAGACGGATAGGTTTGGCTTCTAGTGATGAAGAGTCATTGTCTTCACCGAGCCTGATCTTCAGCAACCAAGAGTGATTGTGGTTCGCGAAGGTCGACCGAAGGTCTGGAGATCGCCGACAAGGATCTACCACGAGTGAAATCAAACTGAGTCTGATCAGCTCTGTGTTGAAGGAGAATACGTTGAAGAGAGTTTATCATCCGTGTTAAGTCACAGCCCCTCTAACCAGACGTAGCCCTTTGGCAGAAGGGTGAACTGGTGTACCAAATCTCTTGTCGCCATTGAGCACCACTGGTTATATCTACTCTACTACAATTCTTTCATTAGTTTACTTTCGTGCTCAGCGCCTCTGCTTTATCTGATCTGTGTCATTTATCCTGTGTTGTAGTATTAAATCTTTTCATTATCTTTGCCCTTATTCCTGAGTCATCATTCTGTATCCATATTATATGGTGTAACCTTGAGATTGTATTTCCTTCTGTGGTCATTATGTTTGGCTTCATTCGGGTACACTTGTTTGCTTGTTGCATTACTCTCATCGTAGTTAAACCTATTATTAATCAAGCTCGCTCTGTTATAAATGCCTTTCTCGATGAATATGCTTCTGACGAGGAAATCTGAGTCTGTGCATTTCTCTCTACACTCTATTCCGCCATGGTGTGTGGACTAGATTTCAAAGCTTTCAAAAGAAAATTTGAATCTCCCATTCACCCCCCCCCCCTCTGGTCGATATACTCTCGGTCCTAACAATTGGTATCAGAGCAGGTTCTCCCTGTCTCTGTTTATTAAAGGTCTAACGTCCTTGGAGTTTTGAGTATGTCGCTTGCAGGAAGATCCTCGCAATCTGAAAGATTTCCTATCTTTGATGGAAATGACTATCTGTACTGGAAGGAACGAATGAGAATCAGAATTCAAGCCATCAACTATGATCTATAGCAGATTGTAGAAGATGGTTATACCATTCAACACCCTGATGCTCCATCTTCTGATGACAAGGCTATGATGCGGCTCGATGCACAAGCAAAAGATACCATCTATGCAAGTATCTCAAAGAACTTGTTCATTCGGTTCCGAATCCTTAACATAGCAAAGCAACTCTGGGATGCCATAAAAAATGTTCACGAAGAATTTATCTCCAGAACAGACTCCCACTCTCAAATGCTTCGCGCCATGTTCACTGGGTTCAGAAGCCTTCAAAAGAAAAGTGTGATGGAACTCACGGATAGGCTGACTGACAATTTTGAAAGACTTCGCCAACGAGGAGTAACAGAAGTCACTGATAAAGATGTAGTGAACAAGCTGTTAAGTGCACTTGATGAGTCATTCGATTATATTGTAGCCGAAATCAAACAACGACCTGACTATGAAGAGCTTCACTATGTTGAGGTCATGACACTGCTATCGATTCACGAAGAAAAGATGGAGATGGAAAATGCAGATCAAGAATACTCTTCGGAAAGTGAAGGAGAAATTCTCTCACACTATGGCAGTTCTGAAGAAGAAGAAGAAGAAGATGTTGAGAATCAACACACTATCACAAGAGAATTGGAAATGCTCACACAATGGCTGAGTGATCTCAGAAGACATAATTTATATCTTGTGAACGATGATGAAGATGAGGTGCCTGAATCCTCAAGATAGTTACCTCCGAAAGAAATGAAGTGCTTCAAATGCAAAAAAAATCGGTCATGTTATAGCAGATTGTCCTTGCTAGGATGAAGCACCTAGTAATCGTTGGAAGCATCTTCACTGCAATGGCTTTGCTCGAATGGATTGTCACACTAAGCTCTCGAAGAAAAAGGAACCCGCTTCATCCTCATTGACGAGACCATTCACTGACATAAATGCCAGAGCAATCATTGATTCCAACATGAAGGAAATCTCTTAGTTGAACAAAGCCTATACCAACCTAACTTTTGACTCTGAAGAAGAAACAACAGACACTGATTCAGATGATGAAGAATTTTACAAAAGGATTGGAAGAAGTAATGCATATGTTGCTATTGAATCATCGAAGAAGTTCAGCGAATCAGATATAGATGATGATGCTTCAAGTGATGATGAATCAAGCGATGATGAACCAATCGCCTTTTGCCTCATGGCAAAATCCTCAAAGGATCAGGTATCTACCAAACACCTTAGGTCCATGGATGAATGCTCTCCTGAATACATATCTTATGCCAAGCTGATCAAAATTGCTAAATCTCAACATGATGAACTTGAGATGCTTGAAAGAAATCTCAGGAAAACTGAAGGATTACTGGTCGAAGAGATGGAGAAGAATCAAAAGTTGATTGAAGAGCAAGATGCTTTTTCTTCAACTATTGATAATCTTACCATTCCATATGACTCACTTACAGTTGACTACGAGAGTTTATCAAATGAACTCCTTAGCAGGAATCAAGAACTCGTGTCACTGAAAGAGTCTCATAACGAACTGGCTTTAGAAAAAGCTTCTCTATTCGCCGAGCAATCTGTTCAACTTCTTGATGGTTTTGTACCCCCTTGTTTAACTTGCCTAGAACGTAGCAATGCAGATTCTCATGCTGAAACTTCCAATACTGTGAAAGAAAACACCGCTACTTCTAAAAGGTACCACTAACCCCTCTTCCGAGGATTTTGCTACTCTTACTAAAGAAAATTGCAGGTTAAGAGGCTTACTTGAGACTGGAATGCTAAGGAGCCTGAAAGGGCATCAAACCCTGTGTGGCGTGCTCAGGAAGTCTATACTTCACAAAAAATCCTCAGAAGGAAGGATTAGGTTTCGAAAAGAAACTTAATGTGGATGGTTCATACTGGACTCCCGAACAATATCCTCGTACAACTTGGATTCGAGCAAATAGTAAAACCCTTGAACCTGAAACTCTATCTGGTTATCTTTCGCCCATTTCTATTGAAACTGACGAGTCAAATGACTCAAATTACAAACTCTTCAAGCAACAGAATGGTAAGGTTTTCGTTGATATATTGGAACTAACTGCAGGGCAGGATCTCCCAAGAAGCAAATCTGGGTGAAGAAAAATGTCATTGAAAATCTGTCTGTTACTGCTAATCTGACTGTGCAGGATAACCCTCGACAAGGAAATGGCTACCACTCACAGCCGAATCAATTATCATTCTTGAATTATTATCATCCTCGCTTGCGTCAGAAGGAGTACATGCGCATATCCTCTAATCATTATACTCATGCTTCTGAAAACAACTTCAATGCCTATTCATATGATTATTATCATAGTACTCAGGTGTCACACAGAACACACCGAAGAAATATCCCAAGCCAGGCGAAGCAAATGAGGTCATCACCTCCCACACAAGTGTGGGTTGTGAAGAAGAATGATAACCCACAAGTATAGGGGATCGCAACAGTTTTCGAGGGTAGAGTATTCAACCCAAATTTATTGATTCGACACAAGGGGAGCCAAAGAATATTCTCAAGTATTAGCAGCTGAGTTGTCAATTCAACCACACCTGAAAGACTTAATATCTACAACAAAGTATTTAGTAGCAAAGTAGTATGGAAGTAACAGTAACGGTGGCAAAAGTAACAGTAGCAGTTTTGTAGCAATTGTAACAGTGGCAACGGAAAAGTAACTTAGCAAAGATCAATATGCGAAAAGCTCGTAGGCAATGGATCAATGATGGATAATTATGTCGGATGGCATTCATCATGCAACTGTTATAACATAGGGTGACACAGAACTAGCTCCAATTCATCAATATAATGTAGGCATGTATTCCGAATATAGTCATACGTGCTTATGGAAAAGAACTTGCATGACATCTTTTGTACTACCCTCCCGTGGCAGCGGGGTCCTATTGGAAACTAAGGGATATTAAGGCCTCCTTTTAATAGAGTACCGAACCAAAGCATTAGCACTTAGTGAATACATGAACTCCTCAAACTATGGTTATCACCGGGAAGTGTCCTGACTATTGTCACTCCGGGGTTGCCGGATCATAACACGTAGTAGGTGACTATAACTTGCAAGATAGGATCAAGAACACAAATATATTCATGAAAACATAATAAGTTCAGATCTGAAATCATGGCACTCGGGCCCTAGTGACAAGCATTAGGCATAGCAAAGTCATAGCAACATCGATCTTAGAACATAATGGATTATCAAACCGTAACAAATCTAACTCGATTACATGGTAAATCTCATCCAACCCATCACCGTCCAGCAAGCCTACGATGGGATTACTCACGCACGGCGGTGAGCATCATGAAATTGGTGATGGCGGATGGTTGATGATGACGACGGTGACGATTTCCCCTCTCCGGAGCCCCGAACGGACTCCAGATCTGCCCTCCCGAGGAAGAACAGGAGGTGGCGGTGGCTCCGTATCGTAAAACACGATGAATCCTTCTCTCTGATTTTTTTCTCCCTGAACGTGAATATATGGAGTTGGAGTTGAGGTCGGTGGAGGTCCAGGGGGCCCACAAGGACAGGTGGCGCACCCTGGGGGTGGGCGCGCCACCCACCCTTGTGGACAGGGTGTGGGCCCCCTTCAGTTGATTGTTTCGCCAATATTTTTTATTTATTCCAAAACTGATCTCCGTGAAGTTTCAGGTCATTCCGAGAACTTTTATTTCTGCACAAAAATAACACCATGGCAATTCTGCTGAAAACAACGTCAGTCCGGGTTAGTTCCATTCAAATCATGCAAATTAGAGTCCAAAACAAGGGCAAAAGAGTTTGGAAAAGTAGATACGATGGAGACGTATCAACTCCCCCAAGCTTAACCCATTGCTTGTCCTCAAGCAATTAAGTTGACAAACTGAAAGTGATAAAGAAAAACTTTTACAAACTCTGTTTGATCTTGTTATTGCAAATATGTAAAGCTAGCATTCAAGTTTTCAGCAAAGATTATGAACTAACCATATTCACAATAACATTTAGGTCTCACATTTACTCATATCAATGGCATAATCAACTAGCGAGCAATAATAATAAATCTCGGATTACAACACTTTTTCAAAACAGTAATGATATGATATAATAAGATGGTATCTCGCTAGCCCTTTCTGAGACCGCAAAACATA
Organism: Thinopyrum elongatum; assembly: GCA_011799875.1. Classification (NCBI taxonomy): domain Eukaryota; kingdom Viridiplantae; phylum Streptophyta; class Magnoliopsida; order Poales; family Poaceae; genus Thinopyrum; species Thinopyrum elongatum. Next base: position 455,174,153 of record CM022298.1, on the reverse strand, counting down.
AATGCAGAGCACCCCTGAAGATCAAGGACTGACTAGACATTGTAATTCATGGTAAGAGAGATCCAGTCACAGTCATACTCAATATCAATTAATAGCAATGCATACAAATGATAGCGGTGCTCTCTAACTGGTGCTTTTTATAAGAGGATGATGACTCAACAATAAAAGTAAATAGATAGGCCCTTCGCATAGGGAAGCAGGGATTTGCAGAGGTGCCAGAGCTCGAGGTTTTGAAATAGAGATAAATAATATTTTGAGTGGTATGCTTTCATTGTCAACATAACAACCAAGAGATCTCGGTATCTTCCATACTACATACATTATAGGTGGTTCCCAAACAGAATGGTAAAGGTTTTACTCCCCCTCCACCAACAATCACACTCCACGGCTTGTCCGAAACAACAGGTGCCGTCCAACTATCAACAATCCTGGGGAGTTTTGTTTGCAATTAACTTTTGATTTGATTTAAACATGGGACTGGGCATCCCGGTTACCAGCCATTTTCTCGTGAATGATGAGAGGAGTCCACTCATCGTGAGAATAATCCACCTAGCATGGAAGATACTGATAGTCCCCAATCGCCACATGAGCGATTCGGGCATACAAATAGATTATCATTTGAAGGTTTAGAGTTTGGCACATGCAAATTTACTTGGAACGGCAAGTAAATACCGCATATAGGAAGGTATGGTGGACTCATATGGAACAACTTTGGGTTTATGGAAGTGGATGCACAAGCAGTATTCCCGCTTAGTACAAGTGAAGGCTAGAAAAAGACTGGGGAGCGACCAACTAGAGAGCGACAATAGTCATAAACATGCATTGAGATTAACCAACATTGAGTGCAAGCATGAGTAGGATATAAATCACCATGAACATAAATATCGTGGAGACTATGTTGATTTTGTTTCAACTAAATGCGTGAACATGTGCCAAGTCAAGCCACTCGAATCATTCAAAGGAGGATACCATCCTATCATACTACATCACAACCATTTTAAAAGCATGTTTGCACGCAAGGTAAACCATTATAAACTCCTAGCTAATTAAGCATGGCATGAGTAACTATAATCTCTAATTGTCATTGCAAACATGTTTCATTCATAATGAGCTAAATCAAGAACGATGAACTAATCATATTTACAAAAACAAGATAGGTCGAGTTCATACCAGCTTTTCCTCATCTCAATCATTTCATCATATATCGTCATTATTGCCTTTCACTTGCACGACCGAACGGTGTGGATAATAATAATAGTGCACGTGCATTGGACTAAGCTGGAATCTGCAAATAATTATTTCAAAGGAGAAGACAAAGTAATATGGGCTCTTTGTTAGATCAACAATAACGCATATGAGAGCCACTCAACATTTTCATCGTGGTCTTCTCCTCTCGACCCCCAAAGAAAAGAAAAGAATTTCAAAGAAGTAAAACAAGAACGAGAAAAACTATTTACACAGGAAAACTCCCAACAAGTAAAAGAAGAACGAGAAATCTTTTTGGGTTTTCTCTAATACTACAACTAAGCATGGAAAGGAAATAAGCTACAACTAATTTTTTTGTTTTTCTCAAAGTTTTTCAAACACACAAGAAGAAAGCGAGAAAAAGAAATAAATTAACATGGATAATACAATGAAAAAGTATGAGCACCGACAACTAGAATGAGTGTGTGAACATGAATGTAATGTCGGTGAGAAATACGTACTCCCCCAAGCTTAGGCTTTTGGCCTAAGTTGGTCTAGGGCCACCACTGGCCCGGATGATATCCGAAATCGTAGTTGGGGTCGTATTGTGCTGCGGCAGCTACTGCTTGGCGAGCTGCCTCCTGGAGGCGAGCAGCCTCCGCTGTTCTCTCATACTCGTTTGCCTCCTCTCTAGTTATAAAATATCCCCCCTTTACCTAAAAGTTAAAGGCAGGAGCAGGAAGGGTAATATGGATGGCACGCCGTCTATCAAAGATTAGCCGGTACTGGAGGGACTGTTCGTTCCTCTCAAGAAACTGATAACGCACCAAAGCATCATAATCAAGAAAAGCAGGTGGCAACTCCATGTCATTCTCCCTTATGGGTACTCCAAGATAATTAGCTAAATGAGTTGCATAAATCCCACCAAATAAATCTCCCTCTTTAGCATTATGATGTAACCTCCTAGCAATAATAGCCCCCAAATTATAATGCTTATCACCTAACACCGCACACTTAAGGACACTAAGATCTGGAACGCAAAGGTGGCAACGCTCATGCTTACCATTAATGCATCTACCTATAAAGAGAGCAAAATAATGTATGGCAGGAAAGTGAATGCTCCCTATGGTAGCTTGTGTGATATTTCTAGTTTCTCCCACAGTGATGCTAGCAAGGAAATCATTGTATTCAGATTTGTGAGGCTCACTAAGAAGACCCCACTGTGGAAGTTTGCATGCATCACTAAAATCTTCTAAGTCCATGGTATATGATTTATCATAGAGGTCAAACAAGACAGTATGAGTATTGCGCTTAGATGAAAATTCAAACCTCTACACAAAGGAATCGATGAGGTAATAGTATTGTCGACACTTGTCTGACACAAAGTTCTCAAGATCAGCATTCCGTACGTACGCATAAAACTCATCCTTGAAACCTGCATGAACCATGAATTCATCCGACGGCCATTCACAAGGCCGCACTTGAGCTTCCCTTGGTGGTTCAAGGTCCAGCTCACGTATCGCGAGCCTCGGTGCTTGCTTCCTCGAGGAACCACCTTGGTACATTCTCCTAGACATTTTTCATCCTCTGAAAATTTCCTGAAATTTTTAGTGACTCAAAATAAAAGTGAACCAAACTCAACAAAATTGATAGCAACTGCTCCTACAAGTGTCTAGAGGCTATATCATGCATTAAAACTACTTTGGACCATATAAATTTGACATGCAAGCTCAAGAACAAGGTCACCACAGCAGCAAAAATTTGCAATAAATAAAGCACTAGAACAAAAACTAATTGGATCATTGGAGGACAAATCTAACTCGATTACATGGTAAATCTCATCCAACCCATCACCGTCCAGCAAGCCTACGATGGGATTACTCACGCACGGCGGTGAGCATCATGAAACTGGTGATGGAGGATAATTGATGATGACGACGGCGACGATTTCCCCTCTCCGGAGCCCCGAACAGACTCCAGATCTGCCCTCCCGAGGAAGAACAGGAGGTGGCGGCGGCTCCGTATCATAAAACGCGATGAATCCTTCTCTCTGATTTTTTTCTCCCCGAACGTGAATATATGGAGTTGGAGTTGAGGTCGGTGGAGGTCCAGGGGCCCACAAGGACAGGTGGCGCGCCATGGGGGGTTGAGCGCGCCCCCCACCATTGTGGACAGGGTGTGGGCCCCCTTCAGTTGATTCTTTCGCCAATATTTTTTATTTATCCAAAGCTGATCTCCGTGAAGTTTCGGGTCATTCCGAGAACTTTTCTTTCTGCACAAAAATAACACCATGGCAATTCTGCTGAAAACAGCGTCAGTCCGGGTTAGTTCCATTAAAATCATGCAAATTAGAGTCCAAAACAAGGGAAAAAGAGTTTGGAAAAGTAGATACGATGGAGATGTATCAAAGAACTAATCATTTCTTGCAGGAAACACTCTCAGGGATATCACACTCTCACCAAATGCCCTGAGTGCAATCACTGTTGGTGCTCTTTTTTTTTGTTTCTATTCGTAGGGTTTTTGCTCTCTTTTTTTCCAGTTGTCTTTCTTTCCTGTTTTTTTCGAGTTTCCTATTCTGTTTTTCTCTCTGTTCCTCGTGTCATACACATGCACTTGATCTGAAGAAGATTTCTTTCTGACGTCCTTGGTTGTGAATTAAATCATCCTCAATTTCTTCATCTGTTTTGGTGCTTGCCCCTCCTCAAACCCTTCGGCATTTAGTTCAGTTACCGAGAATTTCATAGGAAACGGCTGACACGTGCCCACGATCTCCTCATCGTGATCTTGTCCGTTGAATGTGGAACGTCCCGATTTTCCCGTCCGTAGATTCAGGAGTGGTGGTTTGTCCTTAAGGATATATAAACCCCCGCTCTGGGTCTCTTCTTCCTTAGTACCTCTTCGTTTGGCCTCAAACCCTAATCTGTCTCTCCGCCCGAGCTCGAGCTCGAAGCAGCGTCGACGTCAAGCATTGTCGTGCAACTCCGGCGAAGCTCCGTCACCGTTGGTCGCACCAGTGCGGTATTTCCTCCTTCCCGCTCTGCCGTAGTTGATCTGTTTCGCCAAGTTAGGGCATTCAGATCCGGTTCTTGCTCTACTCAACTTCTGTTCTAGAGCAGTTCCTCCCGACGCGATTTATTCCATGTTATTTCTGTGCGGTAGATCTTCTAGGCTCTATTAGTTTTTACTTGTATGGTTTGTAGTTGTTCCTCGTACATGTCCTTTGGATTTAGGGTTCACTGTGCATGCTCTTTGAAAGATTAGAGAATCAGTTGTGTCGTCCTTAGGCATACTGGAATTTACTCGATGATATCTTGCCAGTGCGTGACTTGAATCCATCGGTTTCTCCTGTAAAACCTTCTGTTTTGTGTTAAAAGTTTCCTATGTGCATGCTTGTGACCTCAACCGTGCTTTCTTTCGCTCTTGTGTTTTTCTTCAGGAGTGGTCATGGCAAACAGTTTGGATGAGCATTCTGGTTCAGAGGAAGATATCCCTCAGCAGCCAAGGGTGGCTGCAAAAGTTATGGTGGTCAAACGAAAATCCACCAAGCCACCAAGAGCGCTGAAGAAGAAGGCCGAATCAGAATCTGATGATGACGTTGATGATGATATTCCTTCTGCTAACAATCAGCCAGAAGATGAGCTAGTCACTGATTCCAAGACCATGTTCTCAGATGGAAATCCCAAGAAGGGTGGCAGAGGAAGAGAAAGAAATACAGCAGCTGAGATGTCTGATTAGGAAACATGCAGGACTCCACCAGGTGTGGAAACAGCTCAAGACAGGAACACTAGACTGCAAAAGATTCGCCGACACTGGGCGAAGAAATGGTTCAACTACGAGAACGTTCAACGGAAATATCAGATATTGTTTACTTTCACTCCACCCTGGAATGATTGCATTGCAGAAGGCTGTCTAGGACATGAAGATGAGAAAGTAAGGCCAGCACCACCTCCCAATGCTCATGATGTAGGATCAAAAGTAGGTCTAGAGGGGGGGTGATTAGACTACTTGACCAAATAAAAATCTAGCCTTTTCCCAATTTTAAGTCTTGGCGGATTTTAACAACTTAGCACAAGTCAAGCAATCAACCTACACATGCAATTCTAAGAGTGTAGCAGCGGAAAGTAAAACATTGCATATGAAGGTAAAGGGAAGGGTTTGGAGAAGGCAAACGCAATGTAGACACGAAGATTTTTGGCGTGGTTCCGATAGGTGGTGCTATCATACATCCATGTTGATGGAGACTTCAACCCACGAAGGGTAACGGTTGTGCGAGTCCATGGAGGGCTCCACCCATCAAGGGTCCACGAAGAAGCAACCTTGTCTATCCTACCATGGCCATCGCCCACGAAGGACTTGCCACACTCGGGTAGATCTTCACGAAGTAGGTGATCTCCTTGCCCTTACAAACTCCTTGGTTCAACTCCAAAATCTTGTCGGAGGCTCCCAAGTGACACCTAACCAATCTAGGAGACACCACTCTCCAAAAGGTAATAAATGGTGTGTTGATGATGAACTCCTTGCTCGTGTGCATCAAATGATAGTCTCCCCAACACTCAACTCTCTCTCACAGATTTGGCTATGGTGGAAAGATGATTTGAGTGGAAAGCAACTTGGGGAAGGCTAGAGATCAAGATTCTTGTGGTAGGAATGGAATGTCTTGATCTCAACACATGAGTAGGTGGTTCTCTCTCAGAAAATGAGTAGTGGAAGTGTAGGCTCGTTCTGATGGCTCTCTCACTGATGGAGAGGAGGGTGGAGGGGTATATATAGCCTCCACACAAAATCTAACCGTTACACACAAATGAGCCAAGTCGGTCAGACCGAATAGGTAAACTCGATGAGACCGATCCAGTCAAAAATGTGAACGTTAGGCTTTTCGGTGGGACCGACATGGTCAACTCGGTGGAACCGATGAGCTAGGGTTAGGGCAAAACTTGATCTCGGTTTGACCGATTACTTCAACTCGGTGAGACCGATTTTAGTAATAAGCAAACAAAGAGTTGGTCAGGCAAATTCGGTGGGACCGATCGCTCCTTTCGGTGAGACTGAAATGTTACGAAAGGGAAACAGAGAGTTTGCATTGCGAACTCGGTGGGACCGATCGCTCATCTCGGTGAGACCGAAACGTTACGAAGGGAAACAGAGAGTTTGCAATCCTATCTTGGTGAGACCGAGATCCCTATCGGTTAGACCGAACTGATTAGGGTTTCTGGCTATGGCTATGTCAAGTGAACTCGGTGGCGCCGGATAGATCAAATCGGTGGGGCCGAGTTTGACTTTAGGTTTAGGACATATTTGGATATGAGAAGATGGTTGAGGGCTGTGGAGCATATCACTAAGCATTTTGAGCAAGTAGACCATTAAGCAACACCTCATCCCCTTTTAATAGTATTGGCTTTTCCTATGGACTCAATGTGATCTTGGATCACTAAAATAGAAATGTAGAGTCTTGAGCTTTTGCCAATATTTGTCCCTAGCATTTTGAGGGTCCACATCTCTAGTCCAAGCCATGCCAATCATTGAACTATCTGAAATAATCAACTTGAAAAGTTATTAGTTCAATGAGCTATATGTTGTTATGAATTACCAAAACCACCCAGGGATTAGTTGCACTTTCACATGCCGATTCTTTGAAAACAAAAGCTGATTTTCCCGAAGAAGTTGCTAAGAGGGAAAAGGCAAAGGCTAACCGTGAGGCTAGGCTTGCGAAGAAGAACCAAGTTGAGCAGCGGAATGTTGAGCTGACTCAACAAGATGTAATTGAGAGGAAGGAAAGGGCGTCTACCTGAAAAGAGAAGAAGAAGAGGAAGTCAGTTTCTCCTCAAGCTCCAAAGAAGAAGTCTATTGTGAGTAAGTCCAGAAAGGTTGCATCTGCCTTGTCTGATGAAGAATCTTCTAATAATAATGCTGGCGATGAAATACCCATGTACGATCAACGAGCATTGCTCGATAAGCCATATCACACTCCATCACCTACCAAGAAGTCACCGCCTATAAGATCTTCACCAAGACTTGCTCCTGTCCCCTCAGATAAACCTTCGGGTTCTGCTGTCCCAGCTGCAAAGAGAAAATTGGTTTCTGATGAGAAAGTTCCTGCATCCGGCAAGAGGGCGAAGAAAATCATTCCTGTTTCTATAGAGGAATATGATTTCGAATTAATATTCAACATCATTGAAGGTGCCTCTTACGATGCTGATCCAGCTAATTTGAGTAATTTGGGTCGGCCTGAAGATGTTACCAAGATGGCAGCTAAGCACTTCACTTATCTGAAGGAAATCACCAAAGAACTAAATCAAGCTGTCAATGACAAGAAGGTTCTGGAGAAGATGAGAAGAGAAGCAAAGTATGAGTCTGAAAGAAAAGACGTGAACAAGGCCATCCTTGAGCTGACCAAAGCCCTCACCACCATGAGGAATAACAAGATAGAGTGGCATTCCAAGATGAAAATGGATGTCTCCCAGCTTTGTGATCGAAGAATCGAAGAGATTAAGCGTCAGGAAGATATTGCTCGACGCAGGGAGAAAGAGGAAAAACGCCAAAGAGCTCAGGCCAGACTAAATAAGCCAAAAGAAGTCAAGCAAAGTCGTGTCAAAGCTGCTTCAACTGATGCTCCTATTGACTCAAGTGCACCACTTCAACAGAGTCCACCTTCCCCTCGTCCCGAGGAAGTGACCGAGAAACATGTTGAGGCTGTGGTAGTACCTACCTCAGTCGAACAAGAAGCTGATGTTGTGGACATGTATCTTGTCAAACCGGATGAAGTAAATGCTGCACCCGAGCAAAATGCTCCCGAAGAAAAGATCGAGGAAGAAATTGAAATGGAAAAGCAAGACCAGTTGCCAGATAAGAATACTCATGATGAACCCTCCGGATCCACCAAGGAGGGAGAAAAGGCTGAGGGGGAGCAAATTGCTACCCAAAGTACTATCCCAACGGTCTCCTCATCTGGTGCCCCTGCCCCGATGGAGGTTGACCCTGCTCCTGGTTCTTTGGCTTCACAGCCAGAACAGGAAGAAAAGGAGTTTGAAGAGCCCATGGCTCACGAAGAAAAAGATGAAGAAGTTGCACCACAAGTTCAGTCCCGCCAAGTCTTACCACCAGTGCTGCCGCAGCAGGCTGGAGAAGTTTTTGTTCCACCATCACCGATCACTGAATCACCGAAAGAAAAGGCCCTTGAGCCTGAGTCTGAGAAAGCAGCTGAAGGAGTTCCAGCGAAGAAAAATGATCAACGGTCTGATGATCCCATGCCGTCTGCTTCAGAGAAGGATATCGTACCTCATGTGCACGTACATCCCTCTGATGAGAATGCATCTGCAGCTGATGATGTTCAGCCGATGGAAATTAGCAGAGAAGTTTATCGAAAAAATCCTCAGGAATCTTTCCCGCTATTTTCATCTGAGTATGGCCCCTATGGCCCAGCCTTCAATGAGCAGCTTCACTCAGCGAAGCTTGCATTCTTTGGGGAGAGCCCTTATGAAGGAGAAAGAACATCTTTATCTCCGAGGTTCTGGACAGAGGAGCAGGCAATATATTATGCTCGGATCTTGTTTGGCAAGCACAGGATGTTCAATCACAAGATGTTAAACTTTGCCAAGCTCAAAGAAATGCCTTGCTTCCACAACGCCCTTGACCACATTGAACATGCTCTTCTGAAGGGTTTCATGCGTTTCAATCATGGATGGAACAAAGAGATTAACCTTCAGTTCTATGCCACGATGTACATCACAGGGCAGATGGAAAACACTTCAACCTAGACGCTTGAATGGATGATAGGTAGAGAGAGAATCAAATGCTCAGCAGATCATTTTCTAGCCCTGATCAATTTGCCTCGATGTGAATTTGAGAATGATAAAGAACACATATTGCATTTTTGGGAAGTATCTGATGCCCAACTCCATTTCCTGATGGATCCCACCTTGGTGGGTGATGAATGCATCGATGTTGACCCGAAGAAGTTGGCCTATGACAACAAAGTGCTATTTCACATCTTGTGCAATACCATTCCACCAACCAATCGACCCAACTCCATCAAAGGCATCGTAGGAAATGCTCTGGTGTCAATTTCTCAGGGTATCAAATTCGACATTCCTGACCTATTTATTCGGAATCTAGCATGTGCTGCAGACAGCCCTCAGTCGCTTAAGCCATGCTCCTTGGATCATGTATGCCATTGAGAAGCTTACAAATGAAAAATTCATCTGGGCCTATGCACCGAAAGTATTCATGCCACCTGTTTGTGACACTCTGCGCATAGTGAAGGAATACAAAAAGGGGAAAGAACCTGTTGACATGGATGCAAATGCTTCAGCATCCGAGAATGCATAGATGGTCAAACAAGCCAAAGTTGAAGTTCCTCGAGAGGAAAATCCATCACTATATGAAATTTGCATTCGCACACAGCAGACTCTGGAGAAGCATATCAGGATGGATAGGAAGGAAAAGATGGAATTGCTTGCTGAACTGAATCTGCTTCACAATCACACTAGGCAAATTCTTCTGGATGAGAAGGATGCAAGGAAAAGATCGTGGACCTTTCTGAGAAGGCATTACTCTCGCAAGGATCTAGCCAAGAAGGGTCTCCACAAAGACTATGACTATCTATACTTGCTTACAGTATCGCGTGTCCGAAGACAAACTCCAGAGCTCCCTCATCATTCTGTTTCAACGGATCTGTTGTTTGTCAACCACGATGATGAAATTAAAGACACAACAAGCACAAGCATTTTCAAGCCAGATGCAAATGCTTTGAAGCCCCTCAAAGCCAAGGTTGCTACTCCTACTTCCGCCTTGACCATTCCGCATTCTTCTGACTCTGGTTCTTCAAGTGGTTTCAATTCTGACTCAGAAGATTCTCCCACGGAGTAATTCCTCGTGTGTACTCTCTTTCCTTTTTGACACTTGTTGACAAAAAGGGGGAGGATAACATCGAGTGATAGTTTATCGGGGTTTGCAGGGTGTTTTGCTTCATGTTTTTATTTGGTTTCTCTTCGAACAATTTGCTTCAGAACTTATCGCACCGCATGTGGTGTTAAAACTTCGGTTGTCATGTAATGTTAATAACCCCCGCCTGCAATACTACTTGCTTCGCATTATTTGTCTGCAGGTACATCAAATATGGTTGTTATGTGAATAATATCATAGACAATTACTCTTCTTGCAGGGACACACTAATTCTCTTCAACAAACAGAGAATCATCAAATGATGATATTATTTTGATTCTTTATGTGATTCATAACTAAGGGTTGGATATGCTCTTATTGTTATCTATCATTATCTAACCTTGCAGGAAGTTAAAGTCATCTTTACGATTGACGAAGTGTTTTTCCTCACAAATACCTTTTGCATCATCTCTTTTGCAGGAAAACCATCTTCAAAGCATATCCACTCTAAGCTATGAATTATTATTCGATCCTGTTTTGATCATATCGAATATCTAACATGCAGGAAAACTATATCTCGTGTAGATTCAAATTATGCTCTGAGAAAACCCTCATGACTTATCCATGCCACAAAACTCACAATGTTGTTGCACATCTAATCCTTGTCGAAGTTTTGTGACAGGAACTACATCAGACACCATGGAGTGCACTGAAAGAACACCAGGATAAAATCTTTATCAACGACACCCATATGAAGAGAAATATATTTTCCCAAACCGAAGCATAACTTAAGGGGGAGAATATCTTATCTTCATAAATCTCTCTCATAATTCATTATTCTTCGCATTACATTCTATTCATTATCTATCATTCGATGTGATCTATTTTGTCAACAATCGTCCAAAAAGGGGGAGATTCTTGGTGCAATATCTGCCTACCTTGAGTTTTGGAGATTGTTGACAGAAACATGTATGGACTAATGTGTTTGCTAGTGCACACAGATGAGAAAAGTCCATACACAACCGAAGAGAATGTTGTCTCCGGTGCTGAGTTCGAGGAACTTCACCGAAGCATATCTGCGCTGCAGAGAAGAACGAGCTACATCAGTTGAAGAGATAGAGTCAAGAAGATTAATGTGAAGAAATGGACCCCTTGAAAGATTTGCTGTGACAGCGAAGCTTTCTGTTTCAATACTGTCGTCCGAAGAAATTGACTGCAGTGATTGAAGTCGAAGACAAAATGAAGACGTAGCATTCGTTGAGTTTTTCTTCTTTCAGTCTTTTGAGTCATAGGACCTCCGTACTATTAAGAGGGGTATAGGTTCTTGTTGCTTAGATCAGCAGTGATGCTTAGCTACAACCTATGAAAGATGCGAGAGAAATCTCTTTGTGCTCCGAGTAAATACTTGCCAGCAAGAGACTGTGATCTTCTTCGCTGCGAGAGATTTGCCTCGGACCGAGGAGTTAGCATTTCTTGCTCAGCAAGGAATGTTACCGTTGAGCTCAAATCCGACCGTTGGAATCGTGTCGCTCGGCTATTGGCTAAGACCGATGTCCAATTTGGTCATTTCCCATCTGGGAAGGCTGCGGCTATAAATAGCCACCCCGCTCCAACGTTATCTGTTGGCTGCTCCGCTTGAGTTTTCTGAGAAGATTGATTTGAGCAACCCCTCTCTAAGTGATTTGAGTTTAAGATCCATCGAGAGAAAATCAAGAGCCCAAACTTAGATAGTGGTTTAGCATCACAGCATATCTGAGTGAGAGTTCTTGTACCTGTTACTCTTGAGAGCTGCGCACTCTCTAGATGGATAGGTTTGGCTTCGAGTGATGAAGAGTCATTGTCTTCACCGAGCCTGATCTTCAGCAACCAAGAGTGATTGTGGTTCACGAAGGTCGACCGAAGGTTTGGAGATCGCCGACAAGGATCTACCATGAGTGAAATCAACCTGAGTCTGATCAGCTCTGTGTTGAAGGAGAATAGGGTGAAGAGAGTTTATCTTCCGTGTTAAGTCACAGCCCCTCCAACCAAACATAGCCCTTTGGCAGAAGGGTGAACTGGTCTACCAAATCTCTTATCGCCATCGAGCACCACTGGTTATATCTACTCTACTGCAATTCTTTTAGTAGTTTACTTTCGTGCTCAGCGCCTCTGGTTTATCTGATCTGTGTCATTTATCTTGTGTTGTAGTATTAAATCTTTTCATTATCTTTGCCCTTATTCCTGAGTCATCATTCTGTATCCATATTATATGGTGTAACCTTGAGATTGTATTTACTTCCGTGGTTGTTATGTTTTGCTTCATTCTGGTACACTTGTTTGCTTGTTGCATTACTCTCATCGTAGTTAAACCTATTATTAATCAAGCTCGCTCTGTTATAAATGCCTTTCTCGATGAATATGCTTCTGACGAGGAAATCTGAGTCTGTGCATTTCTCTCTACACTCTATTCCGCTGCGGTGTGTGGACTAGATTTCAAAGCTTTCGAAAGAAAATTTGAATCTCCCATTCACCCCCCCCTCTCTGGTCTATATACTCTCGGTCCTAACAAATATGACATAAGGTGATCAATGCTGTCAAAACCTTTCTTCCGGAATCTAAAGCCCTTTGGGTATAGCCCAACATACTCATGATGTGGGTTTGAACTCCTGATGTAAGATAATATAAAGGTGCCTGGATGTTCATAAGGTATGCCAAAACAATATACTATTCTCATAAGATTCTCTGATTTCTCAGCCCTCAACATATCATCAACTCTGCTTGCATGTTAGGTAAACATGGATCATGGTTATTTCTTGAGAGTGGCCATCTCTTCATGGTTATTTCTCGAGAATGGCCATCTGATATGTTGTCCTCAGTTTCACCAGAAAGCAACCAGAGAACTCCTCATCTGGAGACTTGGCTCGGCATAAGGGGTCCTCCGATCAGAGAAACCACATAGTACCTCCAACTTTATATCATACAATGTTTCTCTCTTATCATCTCCGATGCTTCTACTGTATTCATCTATGTCAAGACGTTTAAGCCATGTCTATATTAACCTTATTATTTTATATTGAGCTACCAACCGGGACTAACCGCGTATGATCAACCTTTTAGCCCTTTCCTGAATTTGCGATAAGAGAGCATGATTTTCATATGACGAACAGTTACTTGAACAATCCTACCATCTGATATGTTGTCCTCAGTGTTTCACCAGAAAGCAACCAGAACTTCTCAAAGGACAGGAATAATTGAAAATGCTCAGAAGACATTCATTTTTTTATTGGACATAATTGCATTGATTAACTTCTCTGTATAATTATAATACTAAAAGGACAAGAATAATTGAAAATTCATAACTTAATAAATAATTATTCAAAAAATCATGTTTCAAATGCCAGAATGCCCTAGCTCATACAAAGATTCCCTCTGGTTTGTCCCAAGTGGGAATTTCCACCTATAAGTCCGGAAACTCACTAGAGAGAAAGTCTTCACTTTTTCTTCGCGTGTGTCCCTTGCTTATTGCGCCGTAACCATGGATAATCTTCATCATTTAACATGATGCTCGGGTCAATCTTCACTGTGAAGGGAGGAATTTCATGAAACTTTTCATAATCTTCAGACATGTCTGTCTTGTCCTCCACTCCCACGATGTTTCTTTTCCCTGAAAGAACTATGTGGCGCTTTGGCTCATCATATGATGTATTCGCTTCCTTATCTTTTCTTGTTCTTGGTTTGGTAGACATGTCCTTCACATAGAAAACCCACACCACATCATTGGCTAGGACGAATGGTTCGTCTGTGTACCCAAGATTGTTGAGATCCACTGTTGTCATTCCATACTGCGGGTCTACCTATACCCGGCCTCCTGTCAGATTCACCCATTTGCACTGAAACAAAGGGACCTTAAAATTACGTCCATAGTCAAGTTCCCATATCTCCTCTATGTAACCATAATATGTGTCCTTTGCCCTATTGGTGTTTGCTGCATCAAAGCGGACACCACTGTTTTGGTTGGTGCTCTTTTTATCTTGGGCGATCGTGTAAAATGTATTCCCATTTATCTCGTACCCTTGGAAAGTCAATACAGTCGAAGATGGTGTCATGGCCAACAAGTACAGCTCATCTCCAACAATGTTGTTACCCATGAGATGTGTTTGCAACCAACCGGCTTAAGGCTGGGAATAAAGTCAACACAAAACGCAATGACCTCCTCTATTTCATGGCCCTTGGAGATGCTTCCTTCTGGCCTAGCACGGTTACGAACATATTTCTTTAAGACTCCCATGAACCTCTCAAAGGGGAACATATTGTGTAGAAATACAGGACCTAGAATGGCAATCTCGTCGACTAGGTGAACTAGGACGTGCGTCATAATATTGAAGAAGGATGGTGGGAACACCAAATCGAAACTAACAAGACATTGGACCAAATCATTCTGTAACCTTGGTAGGATTTCTGGTTCGATTACCTTCTGAGAAATTGCATTGAGGAATGCACATAGCTTCACAATGGCTAATCGAACATTTTCTGGTAGAAGACCCCTCAATGCAATTGGAAGAAGTTGCCTCATAATCACGTGGTAGTCATGAGACTTTAGGTTCTGGAATTTTTTCTATGGCATATTTATTATTCCCTTTATATTCGACGAGAAGCCAGATGGGACCTTGATACTGAGCAGGCATTCAAAAAATATTTCCTTCTCTGCTTTGGTAAGAGCATAGCTGGCAGGACCTTGATGCTGCTTTGGATGCATGTCGTCTTTTTCGTTCATACGTTGCTGGTCCTCCCGTGCCTCCGGTGTATCTTTTGTCTTCCCATACACGCCCAAGAAGCCTAGTAGGTTCACGCAAAGATTCTTCGTCATGTGCATCACGTCGATTGCAGAGCAGACCTCTAGGTCTTTCCAATAGGATAGGTCCCAAAATATAGATTTCTTCTTCCACATGGGCGTGTGCCCGTCAGCGTCATTCGGAACAGATTGTCCGTCAGGACCCTTTCCAAAGATTGCTTTTAAATCCTTGACCATATCAAATATATCATCACCAGTATGGAGGACGGGCTTCTTCCGGTGATCTGCCTCACCTTTGAAATGCTTGCCTTTCTTTCTTAAGGCATGCTTGGTCGGAAGAAATCGATGATGTCCCAGGTACACATTCTTCTTACATTTGTCCAAACTAGTAAATGAGCACGTGCAATGCACGTTGATATTAGGGAGAAAATCAACTACACGTTGATATTAGGTAGGATATCAGTTACGTGTTAATTATGAGATTAATATAGATGTTGATATTTGGTATGCTATCAATTGCACGCTCAACATGTTGAGAGCTCACCATTGGAGCAATCTAGGTCATTGGATTGACATGGTTTGATGGCCGAGATTAATTGGATCTGTCCCTTTGGGTCTTTTTATATTGGTATAGATATATACTTTCAATCTCATATAAACAGTGCATGCATGCATTATATCCCTTGTTTGTCTGTCCTGAAAGGTTACTAAGAGCAGGCCAATCATTGATGGTTACAAATAGCAACGCTCGTAGGTCAAATTCCCGTTGTTTGTGCTCATCCCACAAACGTACACCTTTTTTATCCCACAGCTGTAAAAGTTCTTCAACTAATGGCCTTAGGTACACATCAATGTTGTTGCCGGGTTGCTTAGGGCCTTGGATGAGCACTGTCATCATAATGAACTTCCGCTTCATGCACAACCAATGAGGAAGGTTATAGATACATAGAGTCACGGGCCAAGTGCTATGGTTGCTGCTCTGCTCCCCAAAAGGATTAATGCCATCTGCACTTAAACCAAACCATAAGTTCCTTGCGTCACATGCAAAGTCCGGCCACTTTCTCTCGATTTTTCTCCACTGCGACCCATCAGCGGGTACTCTCAACTTCCCATCTTTCTTACGGTCTTTTTTGTGTCATCGCAACAACTTGGCATGCTCTTTGTTTCTGAACAGACATTTCAACCATGGTATTATAGGAGCATACCACATCACCATGGTAGGAACCCTCTTCCTAGGGCGCTCGCCCTCAACATCACCAGGGTCATCTCGTCTAACCTTATACCGCAATGCACCGCATACCGGGCATGCATTCAAATTCTCGTACTCCTCACCGCAGTAGACGATGCAGTCATTAGGGCATGCATGTATCTTCTGCACCTCTAATCCTAGAGGGCAGAGAACCTTCTTTGCGTCATACGTACTGTCAGACAATTCGTTATCCTTTGGAAGCTTCTTCTTCATTATTTTCAATAGCGAACCAAATCCCTTGTCAGATACACCATTCTCTGCCTTCCATTGCAGCAATTCCAGTGTGGTACCGAGCTTTGTGTTGCCATCTACGCAATTTGGGTACAACCGTTTTTTGTGATTCTATAACATGCGATCAAACTTCAACTTCTCCCTTTCACTTTCGCATCCTCTCTGTGCATCAACAATGACCTGGCGAAGATCATCATCTGGCACATCTGGTGCCTCTTGATCTTTAGCTTCCCCCGTTGCAGTATCATCGTATTCAGGGGACATAGGATAGTTGTCATCATCCTCTTCTTCTTCATTGTCTTCCATCATAACCCCTCTTTCTACGTGCTTGGTCCAAACATTATAGTGTGGCATGAAACCCTTCTCAAGCAGGTGGAAGTGAAGGGTTTTCGAGGAAGAGTAATCCTTCATATTCCCACAGACAGTACATGGACAATACATAAAACCATTTTGCTTGTTTGCCTCAGCCACATCGAGAAAATTATGCAGGCCCGTAATGTACTCGAAGGTGTGTCGGTCACCGTACATCCATTGCCGGTTCATCTGCATGCATTATGTAATTAAGTATATCAAAAACCATTACAGAACATCATGAATAGAGAAATGACCAAATTAAAACAAGTTCATCATCACATTAAAACCAAATTACAGTAGTGATCAAATGTTATTACTGAAAAAATAAATACATAAAGTTCATACATAGTTCTCATAGAACAACATACAACTCTCTAGAACATCTAATTAAAACATACATTGAAACTAACATACAACTATGTAAAACATTTAAATGCAACAGCAAATGCGATCAAAATCGCAACTAAGATAACAATTGATCCAACAGCATAATGATACCAAGCCTCATTATCAATGGCATATTTTCTAATCTTCCTAATCTTCAAGCGCATTGCATCCATCTGAATCTTGTGTAGATCGATGACATCGGCAACATGCAACTCCAATTTCATCTTCTCTTCTTCAATTCTTTTCAATTTTTCTTTCAAATAATTGTTTTCTTTTTCAACTAAATTTAACCTCTCGACAAGAGGGCCAGTTGGAATTTCCGGTTCACATACCTCCTAGATAAAAACATCTATGTCACGTTGGTCGGCATAATTGTCATAAACACTAAATGAAACAAATAGTTATAAAAGATAATATACCACATCCGAATCATAGACCGGATGAGAGCCGACAGGGGCGGATACCAAAACCATGGCACTATATAATAACAAACAATAATAGAAGTAAGAAAATTATACAAGTAGCTATCTAAATCGTACAAGTAAGAATTTTTTTATTTTAAAAAAAAGATAAGAACAAGAGGCTCACCACGGTGGTGCCGGTGACTAGATCGGCATGGGTGATCGACGGCGGTGAAGGCGGGGACGAGGACGGGACGGCACCCTACACATGTGCAAACTCTAAGAAGTTAATTTGAGCTCAAATTGTGCATCTAAATAAAAAGAACTCCCACATACACTCCTCCACTAAAACTCACAAACCACTCTACTTCTAGAGCATTTGAAATGAGCTAAACTAGCAGTGAGAGATGAAAGGATGAAGTTGCTAACCTTTTAGAACACTGGGATAGTTGGTGCACCGCCAAACCTAGACAAATCTTGGGGAAAATGCAGCTTGGAGGTCGAGCTTGGAGAGGAGAAAGGTTAAGTGTGGCTCAGGCATTTCATCGAACACCTCATGTGCATAGGAGGTGAGAACAGAGTAGCACACACCTCCCACACGCCGGCCGGCCAAAAAACAGAGGAGAGGGCCGGCAGGGGCGAGCATATATATATATAGGCATTTTTTTAGTCCCGGTTGGTGTCTAGAACCGGGACTAAAGACTGACCTTTAGTCCCGGTTCCAGACACCAACCAGGACTAAAGGGGTTGAGCCAGGAGCGAGGCCCTTTAATCCCGGTTGGTGTCTGGAACCGGGACTAAAGGTCCCAGCCGAACCGGGACTGATGCCTGCTGAGGCCCGGCCGGCGTCCTGGTCGCTCGAACCGGGACTGATGCTTGCATTAGTCCCAGTTCGTAACACGACCAGGACTGTTGCTCTAATCTGGCAAAAACCAAAGCTCTGTTTTCTACTAGTGAGGTAGCTCTATGGTAATAGGAGGACCAGAACCAAGCCAAGTCATGGTTCTACCTTGCATATAGTTCCGCCTCGAGAGCATCTCGACAAGAGAATAGTTGTCTGCATGAGAAAAAAAATGATAGCTCCGTAATCATTCCGAAGAACCATTCTAGCACCTGCTACAGCATCAGCACATAAAGATCCATCAGAGTTTTTTTTCATCCATCCTTGATCTTGGGACATCCATGACAAAGAGTTAACTGGCAACGACACGTGGCTAGACTTGGATGGCTGATCATATGTCGAAATCATCTTGCCCTTGAATGGATCAGCACTCAGGTCAAGTTTCAAGCCTAACATGGAATCTAAGTAGCTAGCAAGGAATCTTTTAGAGGCTTCCATCGGAGGAAGAGGCTTTTTTTTGCGCGAAAAACTTTTGATTTCATCAACTATTAAGGTAGTACAAAGAAAACTACTCCCTCCGTTCCTAAATATTTGTCTTTCTAATGTTTCAACAAGTGACTACATACGAAGCAAAATGAGTGAATCTACACTCTAAAATATGTCTATATTCATCCGTATGTGGTAGTCCATTTGAAATCTCTAGAAAGACAAGTATTTAGGAACGGAGGGAGTAGAAGTAAAATTTACATCCAAGTCCGTGGACCACCTAGCGATGACTACAAGCACTGAAGCAAGCCGAAGGCACGCTGCTGTCATCCCCCCTCCCCCCCCTCCCCCCCTGACCCCCCCCCCCCCCCCCCCCCCCGCCGCCGCTCACCGGAGCTGAGCAAACCTTGTTGTAGCAGATAGTCGGAAAGTAGTCGTGCACAACCTCATTGCCTATATACCAGCAGTACCACAGGGTCATGAGAATGCATCTTTCAATCTCAGAGAGTGAATAAAACATATGAAATAACCATTCCTTCCCATTATTTTCAACCCGGTAATCTCCGAAATTCGAACATAGTCCTTCATCACTCTCGAGCTAAAGGACATCGACAAACAGGATGAAAGATGTCTTCTTTTTTATCTCCATATAATATGCGTCAAACTAGTTTATGGAGGGATATTTAATTTGTGGAGTAAAGGTGATCGATCAAGCAATATATGTGTGCTCTGTTCATCAGCTCCGTTCCATGAGAACAACATCGCACCAATTGCAGTTGCTGGACTGTATTAGATGTGTTTATTATAGTATAAATTATTTAATGTACAAAATTAGCAGTCAAATACACACTAAAATAGACAAAAAGTTAACTGGAAAAGGTAGATTACCATACTCCACCATAATGCAAAATACAACCCTACCCTTTCTCTTTTTTGGGTAATGGATGTTTAAAGCTACATTACATGACTATTTTTTAGGTGGGTGTGACTAGGTCTCAGTCGATTGGGAATTAACTAAGTCTCATTCAAGTGATATACTCCAAGAGATCAGCAGGGAAAGTAAAAAAGAAATTATTTGTACGAATCTCCATGCAATATCAAAGGAATAAACCATCGACTGAGGCATAACAAAGTCTTAGTCGACCGAGACTTAGCAAAACTGTTTTTGGGTTGGTCTTTTTTTTTTGGCTAGAAGGTAATGAATTTATGTGTGTATAGAGTTGCACTACCTTTGACCTTCCGAGGAGAACAAAACAACATTCAAGGGAAAATCACCTCTATAAATACATATTTATTGGCCCAAACCCAGGGTTTAGGAGGAAGGCAATCTCCCTTCAATCATGCTCGTCTCTTTTGAATCTATGAATGAGAGATATGCCAACGTTTTTCGCAAGGCCTGTGTATACGGTCTTTTGTCTATTATGAACTATTCTCGATCCCCCTTCCTTCCTTTCCTTCTAAAGACATACTTATACCGATAACCCCTATTGGCTGCATAAGCAGTGTGCTGAAAATTTGTTCAGGCAGACTCCAAAGGCTTATCCCAAAAAGAAAAATCTTGATTGAAGAAATGAGATGAATCTTTTGTCTCTTATTTAGAAAAGGTGGATCCAAAGCATATATGTTGATCACATCAATATGGAAGTAATGATGTTGAACTTATCTTGACAATCCATTCATTATATATATTCATGTTTATTTTGACAATCATGGTCATAGTTTTCCATGTAAGACCATAAATCATGAACATACTCCCTTCGTTAGTTTTACTTCGCATATTAGTTGTGTATTAAGTTAAAAAAATTAAAGCTTGAGCAAGTTTATAGAAAAAATATCAGCATTCAGAATACCAAACCAATACCAATAGACCCATCATGAAATATGTGTTTAACATTATATTTACTTGGTACTACTTCCGTTCACAAATATAAGATCTTTTGTATATTTCAATATGGACAGCATACAGACTGAAATGAGTGAACAAACCCCCTAAAACATGTCCATATACATTCGATTCACAAAAAAGCTATAACATCTTATATTTGTGAATGGGGAGAGTATTATAGATATTGATATTTTTAATACAAATTTGGTCAAATTTTACAAAGTTTGGCTGTAGAAAAAAATAGCATGTGATGTAAACATATCATAGTATGCAATTGTATTAACCTCTGCTCTCGCTCTCTTCCTCCGCTCTAGTGGCGGCGGCGGTGACATATGTAATCCCTTCCAACTCCGTCGGCCAACCCATAGACTCTCCTCCCCTCTTCGTGCCGCTCCGGCGGCCAGTGACGGCGAGGGGAATCTCTGTGCCTTGGCACTGGCTAATAGTTTAGAGAAAATTCCCTATATAACACTATTTTAAATGTTGTTTCCTTATTTAACACTGCAAAAAAAGTTCTTCCTTATATAACACCAACCTTAAATTTCTTTCCGTTTCTAACACTTCCGTCGGTTCCGTTAGCCTACACTGTTAAAATCGATTTTAACTGATGTCAGTTTTTTATAGTTGGACGAAATTGCCCTTGTCCATAAGCATGAGAAAATAGAAAAACAGAGGCCGAACCAGGGCTCTCTATTCTCTCCCGACCCGAGCTCTTCTCTTCCCCTTTCTCCCCAACCCTAGAGGCGGCGGCGGCAGCAAACCTCCCAGACCTAGCGGCAGTGTCGGCGACTTTGGGGTATGGATGGCGGCGGTGCTGCGGAGTATGGAGGGAGATGGCGCCGCGGACGACGGCCAGGGCGCGGCTGCGGACGGCTCAGGCCTTGGCGCGGCTGTGGATCCAGCGTTGACCGATGACGACGACGGGGCTGCAGTGGGGTCGGGCCAGCGTCGGGCTGCGGTGCGGTCGACCAGCGCCTGGCCAGGGCGGTGCCTTGGCTGCAGCGGCATCAGGCTAGGGCACTACTGGGTCGGCCGCCGGCGTGGCTGGAGGTTCCTGTCAGGGTGTCCCCGGGTTGGCATCGGCAACTGCTTCAGGCCGGGCGCAACCACATGGGCTTGTTCAGATGGGACATCACTGATGGTGATAAATGGCATCCCAAGGAGAGTACATCCCAGCAAATCTCTCCCTGTAAACGACAGAACACTCAATGGAGATAAATGACATCACTGATTGACAACTGTTGATGCCAGTGAACAGAGTGATTCCATACATGCACCCCAATATGGTGAAGAGACTTTACTTTGCTGGTCGTTTCTACCCTCAAACAAAACAAGCAACTTCAATCATATGCTTCCACCATATTTGCATGAGTTAAGATACATGTATGTGAACCTAAAGTCACTTTTGTGCTTCTAGACTATGCATGCGACTAAGCATGCGAATCTGGTATGATAACAGTCTTTATGTTGCTCATATCATGTAGAGTATGATGCAAGTGTGGATTTGGACCCATATATGTGAACCTGGATATGTTGCAAGTGATATATGTGTACTTTGTTGTGAGCCTAGATGTTTATGTGTAATATTGCAAAATATGTATATGTGAATTGTGTGATCGGATATGCATCAAATTATAGAGGGGGTTGTGCCCAATTTTTGAACTAAATATCAAAATAATTTAAATCCAAATATGGAATTTTGCATGTTTACAGGGGAGGTTCTGCCTAATCTTGCATTTAACAACAGAAAAAAGTTATTGCTTTTTAGTATGCGAACAATTTTGGTCATAATTTGTGCCAGGGGTAAAATCGTCTTCTCACGTGTCATTTAACACCGTTAGTACTCAAAATGGACGGAAGTGTTAGAAAGGGAACAAATTTTAGAATTGGTGTTAGATAAGAAAGAATTTTTTTATCAGTGTTAAATAAGGCACAAATTTTTAAGCTAGTGTTAAATAAGGAATTCTCTCAATAGTTTAGGTTAGATTTTTTTCTCATAGGGGCGGCGTTCAAGCGGATGGCGCCGTCTCATCTTCGAGCTGATCTTCCGAGTTCCGATCCTCCTCGAGATCGTCCATCGGTACAGATTCGACAGAGCTTCACATAGATTTTTGTCGTCTCCTTGGGTTAGCAGCAAGGTTTGGGTCTCTCGCTCTTCATTCACGTTTTGTCGGAACTATAGGTGGTCTTGAATACATGAGGCGACTCCTATACCCATCCTTGATGGCGTGACCGTATTCTTACTCTATAGGCATCGACGTGGAAAAGTGGAATCATCTTTTGTTAGGGCTACAGTAAATGAAGTAACACTTTGTATTGGTCGACGAGGAGTTTTTAACGCAAGACCTATAGCCGGCATTTCGCTAGTCTACCGCCTAGTTGGTCATGATGTCAGGGATGGCAAAAACACTACAAGAACGTTACACCTGCGGTAGGAAACCTGCACGTAACAACTCAAGACGAGACCTAATATGTCTTTCGAGTTTCGATCCTCCTCGAGTTCGTCCATCAGGGCAGATTTGACAGAGCTTCAGCATAGCTTTTCAACATCTCTTTGGGGCAGCGAGGCTATGGTTTCTCGTTTTTGTGATGGCGACATATGGTGTCAGGCGCTTCATATCGGTTCAAGAGTTGAGCAGTGACGTTTGTGGCTCTAGGACGGTGGTCCTTAGGGGCACGTGCACAAAGACTTCTCGATTGCTATTGACAAGGTCAGGCTCATAGAAGGGCCGTAGTGGTCATCCAATGGTCCTGATACTTTGATGTAATTTTTATTATGTTGGGGGGGGGGAGGGGTGCTTTGTATTTTGAGTGAACTTTTATGATAGATGCAGATCCTTCTTTACAAATAAAATACATGCGATGAAAAAAAAACAGAGAGTATTTGTGAAGCAAACTATAGGTGGTCCTTTGTTTTGGTTGCATGAGGCGACTCCTATGGCCACCTTTGATGGCGTGTCCATATTCTTACTCTTATAAGCATCGATGTGGAAGCATCTTTTGTTATGGATACAGTAAAATGAAGTACTGGTCGATGAAGAATATTTTACGTAAGACTAATAAGCCAGCATTTCGTTAGTCTACCGCGTAGTTGGTGATGACGTCACGGATGACAAAAACACTACAAGAACGTTACACCTGCAGTAGGAAACCTGTACGTAACAACTCAATACGAGACCTAGAATCTTACCCTAGTTTTTGGACTAAAAGTGGAAGGTTTTATAAAGTTCGCACGGAGCAGTTAACCCTGGCTTTGGAACCTCGGTCAAAGTAGCAAAAAAGGAGCAAACAACCCGCCACCTATCATCCCATCCATCCCGTCAATGTGTCGCGTTTCCAGGGACTAGAAAACCGCGAGGCGTGCGCTGCGCAGCTCACGTCCGACGAAAGAAAGCACAGCCACGACCACCGGCCGAGCAAAAGTGACATTTCGGCCGGTTTCGATCTGGACGGAGGTGGTCGGAGGACGGAGCGTCGGAGCGCGCGGCGCCGACGCGACGGAGGTGGGCATTTTTTTCCCAGCGCGTGGCCCGTGCAGCTAGACCGGTCTACAGTGTTGTGGTGTTCAGACGTTCTCATTTGGTCCTCTCCGGATCTCCTAAATCCGGCCGGAAGAAAAGGTGCATTTGGAACCCTCATTTTCGCTTCCGATGCGGGATCAGGCCTCGATGTGCACGCGAGGACTGCTTCCATTCCATGGTTTTGATTCGGGTCAGGGGGACCGACCGTTTTGTACACCTCTGGAAGATTGGACCAAGCTTAGGCTAGATCGATGGACGGTCGTCGAGACTTCGGAACCTTTGCATATTACTTCGCCGGGTCCGTATGTCGAAACCACTGGCGGGGCGGGTCAAAGCAGAAGGATGGCGATGCTTGACATAGCAACCGCCCTGTCGAATCTGAACGCTCGCGCGGAATATGTATGGGCCAGTTCTTGCACTGCATCACTAATACTGAGGAACGAAGAGCGAACTCTCACACTTTTGACCGATAGGAGTAGCCAGGACAGCTGCCACGGAAACTGACTACATGCCTAACACTGAAACTGAATACCCTCTAAACCCAGCTTGTCGTTGCCCGAGCCTAGCCTCTTTTCCTATGATGTCGGGAGCTTTTTGAGATTGCCCATCTTGTCGGTCCTTGGGTGCACAGTGCACTCGTAAGGGTTTTAGGAATTTTTGTCGAAAAAGACCACCTGCCGAACAGAATTGCTAGAAAAGACCCCCTCTGAGACAAATTGACAAAAAAGACATCCTCGGCCGTGGCGGCAGGCGCGCCAGGCAACACGTGGCAGATGCCGCCACAGTGCGAGGCGGCAGCCCCTGCCGCCATGGCGCCAGGCGCCAGGCTGCAAGTAACGGGAATCGACGAGCCGCGACGGAACAGGCTGGCGTGGTGGGCCCTGCCGCCTCACGGGCTGGCGGCAGCACTGTACGTGGTGGGCCCTGCCGCCTCGCGCCCAGGCGGCAGGCTGTGTGCACTGGTTACTGTGATCTAGCTTTGCTTTCGCATCAGTTACAAAAACAGCATGCTGCATGCATACGCGCGCATGCCTGTATAAAGCTCCATCTCGATGCTTTTCATTGTTGATCGAGAGATTCCAATATTTTAATCCAATGCATGCGCCACACAGCAACTCCTACCTAGGTATAGCTAACGTAGCAGCCAGCCCAGAGGTGAGTTGATCAGGAATTCAACACCAACTAGCTGACCGAACGTTTTTGTACCTGATGCCAAAGCAAAGCTAGATCGCAGTAACCAGTGCACAGCCTGCCGCCTGGGCGCGAGGCGGCAGGGCCCACCACGTACAGTGCTGCCGCCAGCCCGTGAGGCGGCAGGGCCCACCACGCCAGCCCGTTTCGTCGCGGCTCGTCGATTCCCATTACTTGCAGCCTGCCGGGCTGCCGCCTCGCCCCGTGGCGGCATGTGCCACGTGTCGCTTGGCGCGCCTGCCGCCACGGTTGAGGGGGTCCTTTTTGCCAATTTGTCTCAGAGGGGGTCTTTTCTAGCAATTCTGTTCGGCATGTAGTCTTTTTTGACAAAAATTCAGGGTTTTAGCACGATGATTTTTTAACTGTCAACTACAATAGTCTTTGTCCGGTGCAATGTGGTCCATGACTTTGTTGTAATTTTTACTTCTCGGAATTTTTGTACTGTTTTTCCTCATTATCGATAGATCGGTGGACTTCTTGCAAAAAAGTAAGAAAAAAAAGGAAGGTGTAGTTTTTTTAGAAGAAGTAAGAAAGGTGTAGAATATTTTTTTAACACAGTACAGACGCAAGCGCTTATATAAACGTGCATACACTCACCCCTATAAACGCACACACGCATACCTTACCCCTATGAGCACCTTCGAGAGACTGAGCCGGCATATAATTTTACGAAGTCACCGTGGGCATCTCGTAGTCGACGGAAACGTCTCCTCCCACTGAAAGTGTATCGCCGAAAATTCTAAAATAAATTCAGGATAAATGCGAGCACCGGGATTTGAACCTGGTGGACTGAGGATATCACTGTCCACTTAACCATCTCAAGCACATGTTGGTTCGCAAGGAAGGTGTAGATAAAACAATGAAGACGCGAAGACTCCGGCGCAGGTCCCAACAGCCCAAGCCACCCATGATGACAGAACATGCAGAACCTTTTTTTTGGAATTTGGAAAAAAAAAGGAAGGATCAGCAAACAAATCAGATCTACGAATTGTTTCGAGACTCGAACCAGGACCATGCTTCTCGTAAAAAAGGAAGACGACCATGCTGGCACATGCCGTACCAAATGGCAACCTTGCAGCAAGCGATGCACTTGCTGGCAAACAGCTTAACGTTGCACGCAACAAAGACTTACGGGTGCAGTCAAACAATACTACAAGTCATGAAAAATACACACCAGGAAGAACATAGGGAACAATCGATATCAGTCTGAAAACCGCCACAGTAACAGCGGGAAGTCAACCCGAATAGCCGATGTCTCGGTCTACAGGCCTGCGAGTGATGTGAACTGGTTAAAGGTTGACAATATCACTGTTGAGCGACGTAATGTCAATGCCAAAATATGGGCACTGCTTGACCGATAGTAATAATAATAGTCAAGTAGACCTAGAAAATCTGACTCCGACCCAAGGATGCAGCCAAGAATTATTTTTCTAGGTATAGAGGACGACTGGATGAGACTTGTTCCCTTCAAAATTAAGTTAGAGGCGACCTAGCTAATCCTTGGCTCCTCATGCCCCTACGATGAGAGTTCTCCAAATGCAGCAAGATAACAAGTAATAAGACCCCATCAGTTTGATCATCCTTCAGACTCGTTCTGCCGTAGATGGGTGTGTGTATCTGTATTTATAGGACTTCCCAAGCTAACATGTGATGTGCATCGTGGTCCATGGTAAGCAAGTAGCAATCAGATAAGATAACCGGCGAAAGTGCTTTTGGACCCTTGGTTTAAGCACGCACAACATGCAATGCATTAGTCTGAGTCCAACATCTCAACTGCTTCTCCAAAAGGAATGTGGGTATTGTCTTTACATGCTTCTCCAAAAGAAAGAAGAGATACAGAATTATAGATCCCCACACAAGTATGTAAAGGCAAAAGGCAAAGATAGTTAAGGAAAAAGACCAGATGGTGTGTGCCACAGTTGTCCAAAGCGATTTTTGAGCCTTTAAGCAGATTTCATGAGTAACCGAAGCAACAACAAAAAAGGAATGTGGGTATTGTCTTTACATGCTTGGGATGGTTTAACACGAACTCCAAACATGATTGGGCTCAAATATAGATCTACCTTTGAAATAGACATTCAGCGAATGACAACTTAAGCCAGAAAGTAACACAACTTACGTACCTAGGTAAACCGCAAAATCAAGATACCCTCAAGGACCTAGTGATCTTTGATCTTTGCACAGTTCTTATTTTCTTGTAAATTTCCAAAAAGAGCAGCATACAGAAGCACATACTCAGGACGTTCAAACATGATACACTGTTCAGAAACATTTCGTCTAAATAACAATGCACCGAGCTTAAAATAGAAACACCGAAGCAACAAGTAGGCCCATGGTTTTATCTCTTCAGTAGTTCGGTACATTTTCAATATTTGAACATTCTTCAATAGAAAAATGTGTACACGTAAATTTAGGAAACCAAGTACGGAGGGTTTTCCAGGTAAATAGCACGATGCTCGCTTCACTGAATTTTTGGATATAACAAGAATTTGCAATTAAGCAGTGGTGGTTTCAGCAGGGTGTCTAGGGGGGCACGCCCCACCCTAAGATCTTGATGCAGTAATAAAGTTGGGCGAGGGTTCTCACTTCTCAGAAAAAAATGAAAAAAACAGATAGACACCTGACAGAGTGGACCCATGACATATTGATGCAAATTTGGTATCACCATGAGAGATGCAGAACTTCCTGAAATGCAGAGCAACTTACAAATGGGTAGTTCAAGAAAAGGTATGTTAAGTTGAAGCTAAGCAAGTAGCTTACCATGATCAGACAACCTAAATTATGATCGAGAGATTATGAAAAATCGGTGCAAACCTGTACAAATTTGTGACCTGAGATCAGTGTAAAGTGTAAACATAGGGTCTACGGGTTCTTACCACGGCAGTAGCGTCTTCCATGGAAAATAGCTTTGAGCCCATGTTAGATAATGCTAATGTGCAAACATGCTTCTGTTAGTCCTAAACATGTACTAGTACTAATATTTCACCATTTATTTACTTCAAAATTAAGATCCGACACTTTCTCCTAACAGAATTAGTGGTACCATTCGTGTACTTGCCCCTAAAGTAGGCAACTCAGCAAATCAGATAATGTCTTTACAAGAAAGCTACTGTACTTTACAGAAACTCTCAATCTTGTTAAAAAAGCCTTTAATGTTGTAATATTTGCATGTGCGCACTTTCAATTACTTGATCCCTAGCTCTAATCCCTGGGAAATTATCCAACAGAAGAAATGAAATAAATAAAACCTAATACTAGCGACTAAATGTGGGGGTGAGAGCATCAAGGGTTCAGCTGACGCTGGAGGCGCAGACTAAAGACCGGATGGAGTATATTCTTCTATGGGAAATCGACCTGGTGATGACTGATGACACAACAAAGGTCCTGATGTTGGTTCTGTAGGATTGATGCATGATAACTTCAGATTGCGCAAGTTGCCAGACCCCTCTGCGGTCTTGTAATCTTCTTTTGCTCTAGTTTGTTTATTTTCTGTATGTTTCGAAGATCTGCTAACAGTAAGCTCCAGACAAGGTTTTAGGACTTGGGCCTTCGGCCGCTTGTTCCGTTATCGATTCGATAGTGGAAAATAATTACTAGCAGCAACCAAGTACTAGGCATATTCATGCATATGTTCATCCTAGAAACTTAACATATTGTTTGCTAGAATTCCAATTTCCAACACACTGACACTCTGTAGCTATACATGGAGATTGCAACTCTGGCCAACCAAACGCGCATGATATTCGAGTTTCCTCACTGATTGTGCCACAAACAACCAAAGAACATGGAGAACTAAGCCCCCAATTACGATATAGGTGAAGTACGCATGACTTGCGTAGATCAACAAAAGTGAAGCAATGTGCACGCGTTATGCTTCTCCATTGCTATGGCAAAATGAAATAAGTACAAGCTAGCCTTGACCTTTATCGTGATTTTTTAAGAGACGTGAGTATTTTGATACAATAACAAAGCTTCATTCTCGATCAAGTTTTTTACTGAGAACATCTCTAGAGTTCAACTCCTTTTCTGAAAAATCTTCAACTTGCTTAGCAGTACGAGCCTCCATATCGTCGGTGCAAAGGGAAGAAGAAGAGAAGTACGTGTCTCTGTCTGTACATCACATCACCACACGGTGAGATAGTGTGTGAATTTTTACCTCTCCCGGCCTCTGTAACCTGTCCTGTATGCCCCGTTAACCAGACCTCTCTTAAAACACTGTCTGTCGACCCACCGTACGAGCCACGCGTTACCGTTGGGTTGCTGTACGAGCATCTGTTCAGCGTTGGTCTTGGACGAGCACGATGGCATTGGCGTTCGCGTTGGCCTCCCTCCGCCGCCGCTTCCTCGCCCGCCGCAGGATCTCCAGCGCCTCCCCCTCGCTCGTCGCCTTCTCCGGCACCACCTCATCACCCGGACACCCTGCACCATGCACGCACACACAGGATCAGCATGCATGCATGAGAGGCACTAGCACGCAGAGGGAGAAAGGAAATTCAGTTCAGTTCCGCGGCTACCTCTACCTGCCTCCAGCTTCAGGATCACGCAGGAGGCGCTCCAGTCGCTGTCAGCCCCCTCGTCGTCGTCCGAGTCGATTAGAATGCTCAGCATCGCCTGCATTTTTTCCACATCCACAACCAACCAAGCAAGATCGTCAGCACACAGTCAGTAACCAACCTTCCAAGAACAACTTCACACTTGTTTAATCTACCGTTTCACTTGCTTAATTAACAGGCACAAACCACAGAGCATTTATGAAGCAGCGGCAGCAAGTGTGCTCAAGTAAATTCAGCCAGTTAGTTAATCAGTCATGTTCTTCTTTCAGGACAAATGATTCAGTAAATTAGTGATGTTCTTCTTCCAGGAAAAATAATTCAGTGACGTTGGTCTTGAGCCGTTAGCTAGCTAGCAACACTGCGTTAGGTGATCTCATCTCTGCTAACATATACACCTGTTCAGCCGAGCTAGAAAATGAGTTACCTTATTGATTGGTGCCTCTGTATTGACCTTCTGAATCGCCAACTCTTGCTCCTTAGGTGGCGCTGGCCTGTTGTAGCTTGGGTCAGCCAATTTCTGTACCATCCACTGTTCCACCTTTGGCTTCGGATCAAGCGCCTTTCGCTGATAAACCACGGGCGCAGGAACGCTGGCACCGACAAATAAACAAGCCCAATTAGTCAGTAGAATCTCACATCAAACAAGGATCAGGGAAGATTAAAGCAAAGGCAGATGCATATTCAGAAAGTCGACGCCAATCTAATTAATCTTGCTGTCAAAACAGAGATAATGCTCTACTGTACAGGCATTAGAATGTTGGACAATTAAGATTTGAAAGGCCAGAACTAACTAGCTTTGTAACGAATGAAAAAAAGAGAAGCATCTTATCACAAGATGCTCCTGCACATAAGAGTGGTAATAGGTTTAATACCCCTTCTGGAGGAGCATAAGGATATCTTGTAGCTTTCCTCTTGAGGATTCAAGATTTTTAGGTTCAGTTTGCGTTTCAATTTCATCAAGTCAATTTTCACATCTGATGCTCTACACTACAGCAGCAATGCATAGTAGTTATCTAACAACCTAAATCTGTAGTAAGAAGCTGAGGTTAGAAGAAGATTACGCTTTTGTTACTGGTATCAGGGCTTTCCCATTTGCCTCGGGTTTCTGGTTCGTCTGCGACCTTCCATCTGATGCTTCTGTTTGTTTCACCTGGGGCCTTCCATTTGCCACTCGTGTGAGGTACCTCTGGGGCCTTGCATTTGCTGCTGTTTCTGTTGGTTTCTTCCTCTGGGCCCCCCCATTTGCTCCTGCTCCTTGGTTCTTCCTCTGGGGCCTTCCGTTTGCTACTGCCGTTTGGTTCTTCCTCTTGGGCCTTCCATTTGCTACTGCCGTTGGTTTCTTCTGCGGCCTTCTGTCTGCTACCGGTCCTTGGTTCATCAGGGGGCTTCCATCTGCTACTTGTGTCTGGTTCATCAGGGGGCTTCCATTTTCTACTGCTGTCTGGTTCATCAGGGGTTTTGCATTGGTGGTGCAGCTCTGGTCCTTCAGCAAAGAAAAGAGAAATAGAATATGAGGAGAAAAATACTGAAAGGCTTGTTAATTCAAATAGTTGAGTAAGAAGTACGCATACTGCCAGCGTTTGCATCACACTGGGCAGCCTACTATCGAGAGATCTGACAGCTCTAACGATCCCCTGTCCAAAGAGGCAAAGGTCAGGACGAGCCACATTAGTTGCTTTGCTTTAGTATGTGTAGTGACGACGGTTGAGCATTCCACATGATATACAAGATTGTGCATGTTCCTCAAAAGCAATATTTTAACTTCAGAGTAAAATGCTGAAAAATAAGCCCTTGTGCACAATGAGAATTTTTAGTGTTAGATATCATGAATAGACGACGGAAATGATGGTTCCTGGAAAAAGAAAGATACAGAAGAAAATGGTATGAACCAGCCTATATGTTTATATGAAACTAAACTCACACATATGGACATTGGAGAGAGCTTTACATAGTGGTAAATCATCAAGATAAGATAATTACTTATATGCACATGCCGGTGATCAGAATAATTTCCAAAGACAACCGAACCTAACAGAGTTGTATCAAAACTAGTGGTTGATCTTAGCAGTTGTACCTCCATCTCTTTTGTAAAAAATCTAAAGATGTCACCCTTGAATTGCTCGAATTCTGTTTGAACTTGCTTTGGCAAGACTGAAAGTATCGAGGATATCTCATCCATTTTGCCGGTGTAAGACTTGAGAACACTCAGCTGGTCAGGAATACTTTTTGTGGTTCCCTCAAGGACTGCTTTGAGATCATCTTGTCCCTTAAGCTGTGGTAGCATGTTTGGATTAATTAAACAGAACTTTGTTGCCTCAGCAAAAAGAAGAAGGAAAAAAGGACTGAACCAGCAGCTATCCTTACAATTTGCTTTAGAGAGTCTTCTAGGAGCACAAACTTTTTCTGAATGCTACCAGCTGAACAAAATGAATACATGCTCTCATTAGTCGATGATGTACTATTTGTGGGAAGTAACAGAATCAGAGTGCAAAACTCATGAAGAAAATAGCAGCAACTACTATCGCCCTTATTGATCTCAGGTACCAATTAAGGGGTGACTTACAGTCTATAGAGGCCTCCTTCATGGCTCTGTTTAACTGCATCACATCATTTTGAACCGAGCCTAGTATCATTCCCATCTTATGTATTGAACTTGCCAGATGCTGAAATTTGCGCTCAACATCCTCATTAACCTGACCTGTCGAAACAACATCAATTGGGCACTTTAGTCTAAATATACTTCCAAGTATATCATGACAGTGTGACAGCTAAAAATAGAACCTAGAGTCTAGGTTTAGAACAGCTTCAGGGGCACTATCTGTTTATAGCATGCACCATTTGACCTTACATGCCCAGCAAATGAGAGAATTTTTGTGAACCTATTCAGAACACCAAAATCAGTGTGCTTAAAGAGCATGTGAACTGTTGTTATGCCGATGAGTGAAATGTAATTTCCCCGCAAAGAAAGATGAATAGAATGTAAATTCTGTGAGGTGCAAGGGCTTGAGTTTACATCTGCTATCCGGAAGAGAGGGGCTCCAGCGGTGGATAGGGTTGGTTGGTACATTTGCAAGTTGCAGCTGAGATTCGTCGCGCATACAAGAAGAAGCTGAACTGGCAGGATACGAAGACATCCGCTTCGACGGGTCCTCTTGCATGGCAAATCTCTGCTCACCAATGAAAAGAGAATGAAGATCACAACTGGGCAGCAGATAAACAGTATGCACCGTATATAACTTTTTTTTTAAGGAATCCAACTTCTGTAACTAGCAAATATAACAAAAAAACATAGCTGTTCTTACTAAAACATTTAGTAGCATAAGGACTGTTGGTTTGGGAATTCCCTCTGCATTGACAAATATGAATAAATAGTGATAGAACTGCATGCTGACTGTGCCCAGAAGGGCATCAATTCCGACAAAACATAGTGACCAAAATCACCATTTCAAATAGTCTAGCAGTACATGAATGCTAACACTTTCAGTCATGCTGTACAGAATGCTCGCGTGCACCAAATTGAGATATCAAGCAATACTTAGTTCACGAATTTGCTCAATGAAATGGCAACTGCAGAGATTTGTACTATTTCTTCTGCCTATCAAACAAGCACAAGTGGATTCAGTGGAAGCGACTAATTACAGTAACCAACGCCAATCAATTCGTTGCAAACTTGCTACTGCAACCAGCAAAATCCCAAAACTACTATACTGGTTACCCACTGATCGAACAAAATCACTGAACCTACCGATCGATCCGGTAGAAGCGAACGCGGCCTGGATCATCGATCACCACACAGTAGCAACAATTGGAGAAGAAGGAGGGAGGATGTATACGAGACCTGGTTGCGCGCGGGAGCCTGCGAGAGGAGGCTGAGGAGGCTCTCGTCGAGGGAGGCCTGCGAGAGCTGCGACTGCGCGTGCAAGAGCGCCGCGCTGCCACCGTCCTGCGAGAAGGACGCGCCTCCGCCACCTCCGCCTTGAGAGAAGGCCGCGCCTCCGCCACCTCCACCCTGAGAGAACGCCGCGCCTCGGCCACCTCCGCTCTGAGAGAACGCCGCGCCTCCGCCACCTCCACCCTGAGAGAACGCCGCGCCTCCGCCACCTCCGCCCTGAGAGAACGCCGCGCCTCCGCCACCACCGCCCTGAGAGAACGCCGCGCCTCCGCCTCCACCGCCCTGAGAGAACGCCGCTGCCCTGAGAGAAGGACGTGCCTCTGCCCTGGGAGAAGGACGCGCCGACGCCCTGCGAGAACGATCCGCCGCCGCCGCCCTGCGAGAAGGACTTCTGCGACATCGACTGGGACCGCTGCTGCTGCGCCGCGGAAGCTGCAGCAGGCGCGCTCGTCCCACCACCACCGCCACCGCTGCTCCCTCTGGTCCTCCTGAACCACCAAAACAACACACCGCTATCACAAACCGAACCGAGCACGCGGAGGAACGAACGGGAGCAGCCGGCGGCGAGAGGGGAGGGTAGGGGAATTAATTAATTGGGCGCGGATCGGCCTGGGCCGGGGAACTGTACCGGGGAGGGAGGACGGAGATGGAGGCGAGGTCGCACGCCTTGTTGATCTTAAGCTTCATCGCGTGCTTCCGGAGCGGCCCCCCGCCGAGGAGGGCGCGGCGGCGATCGCCGGCGGTGGGAGGAGGAGGTGGAGGAGAGCGACGGATTGGGTGGCGGCGGTGGTGGTGGTGTTGGGGAACGGGAGTCACCGAGAAATTTGAATTCTCTCTCGGCTGCCTCCTGGCCTTTGGGCCCGTTCCCAGGTGCCGTGGTCTTATAGGCTGCCGGCCATGTGAGCTCAGGCAGGCAGCGTGGGCGGTGTGCGAAACGGTTTGCGTTGCTGAGCATACAGCAGATACTTGAAAAAGGCTCTTTGATATTACAAAGGAATTTAGGATTTTTAAAGGATTTGAATCCATAGTTTTTTTTTATGATGCTCGTTTGATTTGTAGAAATGGAAACCTTTCATCCACTCAAACCTTTTTTAGAATTCTTTTGTTTTTCTTGTGCTATCAAATACTTCTTCTAATCTCGTAGGGTACAGGAGGACATGACATTCTATTTCTATAATTTTAATATTCTCACGTTTTGAGAATCCTCTGAGCGTGTGACCTCTCCTCACCTCTGAGCATCGGTCGCCACCCTCATAAACGTCGGTCACCACTCCCGGTGCCGGCGTCCACCCTCCCACCTCAGTCTGTCGGAGCTCCCCCCCTTCGGTTTTGGCGAAAATTTGCTCGGAAGCCATCTTCGAGGTCCTCCCAATTACCGATGGAGTTCTCGGGCAAGCTGTTAAGCCAATGTCGTGTCGATCCTTCGAGCTTTAGTGGTAGGTATTTGATGGCATGTAGGTCATCATCTAGGGCCATGTGGATGTTCATGAGGAAATCCTCAATCCATATAGCGGGGTTCGTGGTTTTGTCATATTGTTCAATATTGATGGGTTTAAACCCTTCTGGGAATTGGTGCTGCATAACCTCATCTGTAAAGCACATGGCGTGAGCAGCTCCTTAGACCCAAGCTGTTGCTTGCTGAATGTCCGATGTCGTTACGGTTCGATCACATGTATAATCATGTGTATCGCCATGTTTGGCTAACCAAGCTACGTATCCCGCATGTCCAGCCGGTGGGCGCTCCCTAGATCCATAGATGGATCGAGATGGGGCAACTGGTCTTGATGCCAATTTCTTCCGCAAATCATGTGGTTTCAAAAGGCAGAAGTGGATCCTTGTCGTAATGGTGAGGTTTTTCACGGGGATCAGGATATCCACCTGTTGGCCTATCTCGGCCCCGAGGACGGCGGTCAGGCTTCCTGGCCCAGTCGTGCTTTGATAGCGGGTTGCCGACAACCTCCTCGTCAAACTCTGGGAGCAGCTTCCTCCGCGGGTAGTACTGGTTATTCCCTGCGAATTTTTCCTCAAGCTCTTGCTCGGCGCCGAGGACCTCAGTCCATTTATCGTTTAGTCTGTCCTGCTCGGCTCTAAGCTTTTGGGACTTTTGCTTTCATGCTTTTAGCGGTGCTAATTAACCATCGGCAGAGTGCCTGCAACCGAGGATCATCGAGGGGTTCCTCGGGTATGTCGAATTCATCGGGTCCGAGGCCTATATCCTCCTCGGACTCCGGATAATAATTATCGTCCTCCGGGTCATCATTGTCCCCGTTGGTCATGGCGTCGTCTACACTACCGTCGCCGGTGTTATGGATTCCACTTGTAAGTTGCGTTGGTTTGTCCCCAAATAAGAAGGGATGATGAACTACAGTAGAGGTAGGTATTTCCCTCGGTTAGAAACTAAGGTAATCAATCCAGTAGGAGAACCACGCAACAACTCGTTAGCAGCACCTATACACAAAATAACAAATACTTGCATCCAACGCAAACAAGGGGTTGTCAATCCCTCAGCGGTTAATTGCAAGGATCAAATCTCTAGCGATAGATTGACAAAAACACAAAGTAAAATAAAGTAAATAAAAGTGCAGCAATATATTTTTGGATTTTAATATATGATTTAGATAGACCCGGCGGCCATAGTTTTCACTAGAGGCTTCTCTCTTGAAGATAGCATACGGTGGGTAAACAAATTACTGTTGGGTAATTGATAGAAAAGCGAATAATCATGACGATATCTAAGGCAATGATCATCTATACATGCATCACGTCCGAGACAAGTAGACCGACTCCTATCTACATCTACTACTATTACTCCACCCATCGACCGCTATCCAGCATGCATCTAGAGTTTTAAGTTCATAAAGAACGGAGTAACGCCTTAAGCAAGATGACATGATGTAGACAAAGTAAACTCAATTAATATGAATAAACCCCATTGATACGTCTCTATCGTATCTATAATTTTTGATTGTTTCATGCCAATATTCTACAACTTTTATATACTATTGGCAACATTTTATATTATTTTTTAGGACTAACATATTGATCCAGTGCCCAGCGCCAGTTTCTGTTTGTTGCATGTTTTTTGTTTCAAAGAATATCCATATCAAACGAAGTCCAAACGCGATAAAAATTTATGGAGATTTATTTTTGGAATATATGTGAATTTTTGAAAGAAGAATCAATGCAAGACGGTGCTCGAGGGGCCCACTAGGCATCAGGGCACGCCCAGGGGGTAGGGCGCGCCGTGTTACCTAGTGAGCACCTCGTAAGTCGGTTGACCCCTTCTTTCGCCGCAAGAAAGATAATATCCAAAAAAAATGTGTTAAAATTTCAGCCCAATCGAAGTTACGGATCTCTGGGAATTTAAGAGACAGTGAAGGGCCAGAAAACAGAAACGCGAAACAGAAGAGAACAGAGAGAGATCCAATCTCAGAGGGGCTCCCGCCCCTCTGCCGCCATGGCGTCCATGGACTAGAGGGGGAACTCTCCTCCCATCTAGGGGGGAGGCCCAGGAAGAAGAAGGAGGAGGGGGGCTCTCTCCCCCTCTCTCCCGGTGGCGCCGGAATGCCGCCGGGGCAATCATCGTGACGACGATCTACACCAACAACTTCGCCGCCGTCATCACCAACTCTCTCCCTCTCTATGCAGCAGTGTAACACCTCTTCTCCCTGTTGTATTCTCTACTTAAACATGGTGCTTAATGCTATATATTATTATCCAATGATGTATGGCCATCCTATGATGTTTGAGTAGATCTGTTTTGTCCTGTGGGTTGATTGATGATCGTGATTGGTTTGAGTTGTATGTTTTATTTTGGTGCTATCCTATGGTGCCCTCTATGTCGCGCAAGCGTGTGGAATTCCCGTTGTAGGGTGTTGCAATACGTTCATGATTCTCTTATGGTGGGTGGCGAGAGTGACAGAAGCTTATACCCGAGTAAGGGGGTTGTTGCGTATGGGATAAAGAGGACTTGATACTTAATGCTATGGTTGGGTTTTACCTTAATGATCTTTGGTAGTTGCGGATGCTTGCTAGAGTTCCAATCATAAGTGCATATGATCCAAGCACGGAAAGTATGTTAGCTCATGCCTCTCCCTCATATAAAATTGCAATAATAATATTACCGATCTAGTTATCGATTGCCTAGGGGCAAATAACTTTCTTGTGTTACAAAAATCTTTCTACTAAACAACTAACTTTTATTATCTTGCAAATTATTCGTAGTTTTATTCTTGCTAAGTACTTCTAGTTTTATCCTTGCAAACCTATCTTATCACCTACAAAATAGTTTCATACTTGTTCTAGGTAAAGTGAACGTTAAGTGTGCGTAGAGTTGTATCGGTGGTCGATAGAACTTGAAGGGAATATAAATTCTACCTTTAGCTCCTCGTTGGGTTTGACACTCTTACTTATCAAGAAAGGCTACGATTGATCCCCTATACTTGTGGGTTATCAAGACCTTTTTCTGGCGCCGTTGCCGGGGAGCAATAGCGTGGGGTGAATATTCTCGGGTGTGCTTGTTTGCTTTATCACTAAGTAGTTTTTATTTTCTGTTCTAAGTTGTTTTATATCTTTAGTTATGGATATGGAACACGAAATACCAAAAAAAATTTAGTTGTACTTGCTACTCATGGAGATGGGGAACCTCCTAAGACCCTCGATGCTCGTTATGTGAAAAATATTATACACTACTTTGATAATACTGAGAAAATGCCATTCAACTTGATAATGGGAGACACGTTGGATCAACGTGAATACCTTAGGGATTATCGCTCGACTCAAAAGGGGAAACTCTTATGGGATCAAATTAATTATTTGCAATGGTATGCTTGGGATTTATGCTTGAGATATGATTATACTTGTTGCTCTAGGATGAAGGCTCCACACCTTCCCTTTTCATGTGAATGTAATGATAATGAAACCTTGGCTTCTTATGCTAATGGTAGATATGATTACTATGATGTGGAAGGAATAGAAGAATTTGTTGCTTTTAAGGGTGCTTATGAAATTGAATCTTTGTTTGAAAAGTATGAAGATTTTGATGATGTTATTTATAGACCTGAAAATTTTGCTATACTTAAATATTGCTATGAGAATTATAAATACAATGCCGATATTGATGTATTTATTGATAAAGTCTCCGATGTCCAAGAAGAGACTAATATTTTGTAGGAATCTATGAAATAAGAAATTGATAACACTGTGAGTTCATTAGATGAAAAGGATGAGGAGGAGAGCGAAGAACAAAAGAAGAAAGAGCGGATTGAACACCCGTGCCCACCTCCTCTTTTTTAGTATTCTAGAGTGTTCTGGAAGGTTTCTTTTATGTGTTCCTCTGGTGTCATGGTTTGGATAATATTGCTTTCAACATTAATAGGCGTACTTGAGATATAGTGTTTAATTCTTTGCCCATTGACCACCTTCGGGTTAGTACCTTCGGCATTATTAATCTTAATGGCTCCAGAGCGATAAACCTCCTCGATAATATATGGTCCATCCCATTTAGAGAGAAGTTTTCCTGCAAAGAATCTGAAACAAGAGTTGTACAAAAGAACATATTCTCCAACTTTGAATTCCCACTTTTGGATTCTTTTGTCATGCCATCTTTTAACTTTTTCTTTAAATAATTTGGCATTTTCATAAGCTTGGGTTCTCCATTCATCTAATGAGCTAATATCAAATGACCTCTTTTCACCGAAAAGTTTGAAATCATAGTTGAGTACTTTAATTGCCCAATAAGCTTTATGTTCTAACTCTAGAGGCAAATGACAAGCTTTTCCATAAACCATTTTGTAAGGAGACATACCCATAGGATTTTTATATGTTGTTCTGTAGGCCCAAAGTGCATCATCTAATTTCTTAGACCAATTCTTTCGGGACCTATTAACAGTTTTTTGTAATATTAACTTTATTTCTCTATTGCTAAGTTCAACTTGACCACTAGATTGAGGACGATAGGGTGAAGCAATTCTATGGTTAACATCATATTTAGCAAGCATTTTACGAAAAGCACCATGAATAAAGTGTGAACCACCATCAGTCATTAAATATCTAGGGACTCCAAACCTTGGGAAAATAACTTCTTTAAGCATTTTAATGGAAGTGTTATGATTAGCACTACTAGTTGGAATAGCTTCTACCCAATTAGTAACATAATCAACAGCAACCAAAATCTGAGTATACCCATTAGAGGAAGGAAAAGGTCCCATATAATCAAAACCCCAAACATCAAATGGTTCAACTGCAAGTGAATAATTCATAGGCATTTCCTGACGCTTACCGATATTACCAATTCTTTGACATTCATCACAAGATAAAACAAACTTACGGGCATCCTTGAAGAGAGTAGGCCAATAAAAACCAGATTGCAATACCTTATGAGCAGTTCTATCTCCCGCATGATGCCCTCCATAAGCTTCGGAGTGACATTTCCGTAGGATTTGCTCAGGTACACAACGTCTAATAATACCATCTACTCCTTTATAAAGATGTGGGTCATCCCAAAAGTAATGTATTAAATCATAGAAGAATTTTTTCTTTTGTTGGTATGTGAAACTAGGTGGTATGTATTTGGCAACAATATAATTAGCATAGTCAGCATACCAAGGAGTATTATGAGAAATATTTATTTTAACTAGTTGTTCATCAGGAAAGCTATCATCAATAGGTAGCGGGTCATCAAGAATATTCTCTAACCTAGACAATTTATCAGCTACGGGGTTCTCACCTCCTTTTCTATCAGTAATATGTAAATCAAATTCTTGTAACAAAGAACCCACCTAAGGAGTCTAGGTTTAGCATCTTTCTTTTCCATAAGATATTTAATAGCAGCATGATCAATGTGAACAATTACTTTGGAATCAACAATATAAGATCTGAATTTGTCACAAGCAAACACAACTGCTAAAAATTCTTTTTTAGTAGTAGCATAATTTCTTTGGGCACTGTCTAGAGTTTTGCTAGCATAATGAATGGCATTCAATTTCTCATCAACTCTTTGTCCTAGAACAGCACCAACAGCATAATCACTAACATCACACATAATTTCAAAAGGCAAGTTCCAATCAGGTGGTTGAACAATAGGTGCAGAAGTTAAGGCTTTCTTAAGTGTTTCAAAGGCTTCTACATAATCATCATCATAAACAAATGGAACATCCTTTTGTAAAAGATTTGTAAGAGGCCTAGAAATTTTAGAGAAGTCTTTAATAAACCTCCTATAGAAACCAACATGACCAAGGAAACTACGAATACCTTTAATATCTTTAGGACATGGCATTTACTCAATTGCATCAACTTTAGCTTTATCCACCTCAATACCTCGTTCAGAAATTTTATGCCCCAAGACAATACCTTCATTAACCATAAAGTGGCACTTCTCCCAATTCAAGACAAGATTAGTTTGCTCACATCTCTGCAAAACTCAATCACGGTTGCTCAAGCAATCATCAAAAGAAGTTCCATAAACAAAAAAATCATCCATGAAAACCTCAACAATCTTTTCACAAAAATCAGATAATATAGGAGTCATACATCTTTGAAAGGTAGCAGGTGCATTGCATAAACCAAAAGGCATACTTCTATAAGCATAAGTTCCAAAAGGGCAAGTAAAAGTGGTTTTCTCTTGATCAGGTTGTGAAACAGGTATTTGAGAAAAACCAGAACATCCATCAAGAAAGCAAAAGTGTGTGTGCTTAGATAATCTTTCCAACATTTGATTAATAAAAGGCAAAGGGTAATGATCTTTTCTAGTTGCTTTATTTAATTTTCTAAAATCAATTACATTCTATAGCCAGTAACAATTCTTTGTGGAATAAGTTCATTTTTATCATTAGGAACAACAGTAATACCTCCCTTCGTAGGGAGACAATGAACGGGACTTACCCATCTACTATCAGCTATGGGATAGATTATACCTGCTTCCAGAAGCTTTAATATTTCAGTTCGTACCACTTCTTTCATCTTAGGATTCAAACGTCGTTGATGATCAACAACGGGTTTAGCATCAGGTTCCATATTAATCTTGTGCTGACAGAGAGTGGGACTAATGCCCTTAAGATCATCAAGAGTATATCCAATGGCAGCACGGTGCTTCTTCAGAATTTTCAATAATCTTTCTTCCTCATGTTCTGAAAGGTTAGCACTAACAATAACAGGATATATCTTTTTCTCATCAAGATAAGCATATTTCAAAGTATTAGGCAATTGGTTTAATTCAAACACAGGATCACCTTTAGGTGGAGGAGGACCTCATAGAGTTTCAATAGGCAAATTGTGTTTGGGCAGAGGTCGTTGTTCAAAGAAAATTTTATCTATTTCATTTCTTTCATGCATATGCATATCATTTTCATCGTCTAGCAAATATTGTTCTAGTGGATCAATAGGAGGCACGACAATAGAAGCAAGACCAATTATTTCATCCTTACTAGGTAATTCTTTCTTATGTGGTTGTCTACTAAACTTGGAGAAATTAAACTCATGAGACTCATTACCAAAGCTAACACCGACAGTTTATTTTTCACAATCTATTTTAGCATTCACGGTGTTCAAG
This sequence comes from Thinopyrum elongatum, assembly GCA_011799875.1. NCBI lineage: Eukaryota > Viridiplantae > Streptophyta > Magnoliopsida > Poales > Poaceae > Thinopyrum > Thinopyrum elongatum. The sequence goes on along the minus strand of CM022298.1, from coordinate 455,131,778 downwards.
AAAGGTCTACCAAAGATAATGGGACAAAAATCATCTTTTGGGGAACCAAGAACTAGAAAATCAGTAGGGTATTTTATCTTCCCCCACAAGACTTCAACATCTGTAACAATCCCAAGTGGTGTGATGGTGTCTCTATTGGCAAGTTTAATAGTAACATCTATGTCTTCTATTTCAGCGGGTGCTATGTCATTCATAATTTCTTGGTATAAGGTAAAAGGAATAGCACTCATGCTAGCACCTAAATCACATAAACCATGATAACAATGATCTCCTATTTTAACTGAGACAACGGGCATGCCAACAACAAGTCTATGTTTAGCTTTTTCATCGGGTTTGGCAATTCTAGCAGCATCATCGCAGAAGTAAATAACATGCCCATCAATATTTTCTACCAGGAGATCTTTAACCATAGCAACAGTAGGTTCTATTTTAATTTGTTCAGCAGGTTTAGGTGCTCTAATATTACTTTTGTGAACCACAGTTGAAACCTTAGCATGTTCCTTTATCCTAACAGGGAAAGGTGGTTTTTCAATATAAGCAGTAGGCACAACCGGATCAACATTGTAAATAATAGTTTCACCTTTAACTATGACCGGTTCTTTAATTTCTTCTTTAATAGGGGGATGATATTTAAACCACTTCTCCTTAGGGAGATCAACATGAGTAGCAGAAGATTCGCAAAAGGAGCCTACTATCTCAGAGTCAAGTCCATATTTAGTGCTAAACTTGTGAAAAGCATTGGTATTCATAAAAGATTTAACACAATCAAATTCAAGCTTAATACCTGACTCTTTACCTTCGCCGAGTTCCCAATCTTCAGAGTTGCATTTAATTCTTTCTAAAAGATCCCACCTGAATTCAATAGTTTTCTTCATAAAAGAACTAGTACAAGAAGTATCGAGCATGGATCGATCATCATGAGGAAGCCGAGTATAAAAATTTTGAATAATAATTTCTCTAGAGAGCTCATGATTGGGGCATGAATATAACATTGAATTAAGCCTCCCCCAAGCTAGAGCGATACTTTCTCCTTCACGAGGCCAAAAATTATATATATAATTCCGATCACGATGAACTAGATGCATAGGTTTTTTTTTTGGTGAAATTCCAATTTCAATTGATTCCAGTTCCAAGATCCAATATCGTCGCATAGCCTATACCATGTCAATGCTTTTCCCTTCAAAGATAAAGGGAAAACCTTATTCTTAGCTTCATCTCCGGATAAACCTGCAAGCTTAAATAATCCACATATATCAAGTGCATATCAGGATGTTCAGTTCCATCTCCTACGTAAGGATTAGCTAGCAGTTGTTCTATTGTACCCAAAGGAATTTCATAACTGTCATAGGGTTAACACGACATATGCCCTAGCAAAAGGACTTAGGTGTGGAGCCATCGCTACGATGATTAGCTTGAAGGGGTTGAGCGGGATGAAAGACACGAGTTTACCCAGGTTCGGCCCCTCACGATCGAGGTAAAGGCCTACGTCCTGCTTTGAGTTGTATTGCTTGAGTATCGATTACAAGGGAGCGGAATCGCTTAACCTAGCTATCGATGGATTGTAACTTAAGTTTACCCGCCGTAGGGGCTCGCCTTTATATACACAGGTCGAGGCCCTGGGCTTACAAGAGTCCGGGCCGGGTCACACTTCATGACCGACCCTGATTCTAAGTCGCCTTGCCTTGCTAGCAAGTCGCCATCGGGCGGCTTATCCTTCCGAGTTACGCACCATCTTCAGGCTCTGGGCCTCCGTCCGACTCACCACGTAAGTCGCCTCCCGGGCTCCAAGTCTTGGTCTTCTTGCGCCTGTCTAAGGCCTTATTATTAAGTCGCCAACATCCTAACCCGGCCCTTCTAGGGCGGGTTATATCGTGGGGTCATACCCCCAACATTAGGCCCAGATTGATTTGAACTTGTTCATGTTAATCTTCAATTCCTCTGGTTGGCGAGTCTTCTTTGATTCTTCTTAGTACTTGAACCTTGAACAAATATTCATAACCCGCCATAAGAAAAGATGACATCCTGTTAATAAATTCAGAAAAAACCTCATGACATCATGCTACTTCTTGAGCTTGCGTTGGTTTTTCCCTTGAAGAGGAAAGGGTGATGCAGCAAAGTAGAGTAAGTATTTCCCTCAGTTTTGAGAACCAAGGTATCAATCCAGTAGGAGACAACACGCAAGTCACTGAATACCTGCACAAACAAACACCAAACTTGCACCCAACGTGATAAGGGGTTGTCAATCCCATCACGGTTACTCGCAAAAGTATGATCTGATAGAGATAGATAAACGGTAAAGTAAATATTTTTTGGTATTTTTGTTTTATAGATTGGAAAGTAAAAGATTGCAAAATAGTAGATCGAAAACTCGTAGATTGGAAAGTAGAAGATTGTATGATGGAAAATAGACCTGAGGGCCATAGGTTTCACTAGAGGCTTCTCTCAAGATAGAAAATAATACGGTGGGTGAACAAATTACTACCGAGCAATTGATAGAAAAGCGCAAAGTTATGATGATATCTAAGGCAATGATCATGAATATAGGCATCACGTCCGTGTCAAGTAGACCGAAATGATTCTGCATCTACTACTATTACTCCACACATCGACCGACTCCTGCCTGCATCTAGAGTATTAAGTTCATGAAGAACAGAGTAACGCATTAAGAAAGATGACATGATGTAGAGGAATTAACTCAAGCAATATGATGAAAACCCCATCTTTTTATCCTCGATGGCAACAATACAATACGTGCCTTGCTGCCCCTACTACCACTGGGAAAGGACACCGCAAGATTGAACCCAAAGCTAAGCACTTCTCATATTGCAAGAAAAATCAATCTAGTTGGCCAAACCAAATCGATAGTTCGAAGAGACTTGCAAAGATATCAAATCATGCATAAAAGAATTTAGAGAAGATTCAAATAATATTCATAGATAAGCTGATCATAAATCCACAATTCATCGGATCTCGGCAAACACACCGCAAAAAAGTATTACATCGAATAGATCTCCAAGAACATCGAGGAGAACGTGGTATTGAGAATCAAAGAGAGAGAAGAAGCCATCTAGCTACTAGCTATGGACCCGTAGGTCTGAGGTAAACTACTCACGCTTCATCGGAAGGGCAATGGTGTTGATGTAGAAGCCCTCCGTGATCGAATCCCCCTCCGGCAGGACGCCGAAAAAGGCCCCTAGATGGGATCTCACGGGTACAGAAGGTTGCGGCGGTGGAAAAGTCTTTTCGTGGATGCCTCTGGTGGTTTGGGCATATAAGAGTATATATAGGCGAAAGAATTAGGTCAGGAGATGCACGAGGGGCCCACAAGGGTGGGGAGCGCACCCTCCGTCCTTGTGGCCGCCTCGTGGCTCCTCCGACTTCATCTTCAAGTCTCCTGGTTTCCTTTTGGTCCAAGAAAGATCATCGCGAAAGTTTTATTCCGTTTGGATTCCGTTTGGTATTCCTTTTCTGCCAAACTCAAAAACAGGGAAAAAACAGGAACTGGCACTGGGCTCTAGGTTAATAGGTTAGTCCCAAAAATAATATAAAATAACATATTAATGCATATAAAACATCCAAAATAGATAATATAATAGCATGGAACAATCAAAAGTTATAGATACGTTGGAGACGTATCAAGCATCCCCAAGCTTAATTCCTGCTCGTCCTCGAGTAGGTAAATGATAAAAACAGAATTTTTGATGTGGAATGCTACCTAACATATTTATCCATGTAATTTCTTTATTGTGGCATGAATGTTCAGAACCGTATGATTCAAAACAAAAGTTTAATATTGACATAAAAACAATAATACTTCAAGCATACTAACAAGATAATAATGTCTTCTCAAAATAACATAGCCAAAGAAAGCTTATCCCTACAAAATCATATATTTTGGCTATGCTCCATCTTCATCACACAAAATACTCAAATCATGCACAACCCCGGTTTTGGCCAAGCAATTGTTTCATACTTTAGTATTCTCAAACTTTTTCAACTTTCACGCAATACATGAGCGTGAGCCATGGACATAGCACTATAGGTGGAATAGAAGGTGGTTGTGGAGAAGACAAAAAGAGGGAGATAGTCACACATCAACTAGGCGTATCAATGGGCTATGGAGATGCCCATCAATAGATATCAGTGTGAGTGAGTAGGGCTTGCCATGCAACGGATGCACTAGAGCTATAAGTTTATGAAAGCTCAAAAAAGAAAACTAAGTCGGTGTGCATCCAACTTGCTTGCTCATGAAGACCTAGGACAATTTGAGTAAGCCCATCATTGGAATATACAAGCCAAGTTCTATAATGAAAAATTCCCACTAGTATATGAAAGTGACAACATAGGAGACTCTCTATCATGAAGATCATGGTGCTACTTTGAAGCACAAGTATGGAAAAAGGATAGTAACATTGCCCCTTCTCTCTTTTTCTCTCATTTTTTTTACTTTCTTTTTTTTCTTTTCTCTTTTTTTTCTTTCTTCTCTTTTTTTTTCTTTCTTTCTTTTCCTCACATGGGACAATGCTCTAATAATGAAAATCATCATACTTCTATTTACTTACAACTCAAAAATTACAACTCGATACTAGAACAAAATATGACTCTATATGAATGCCTCCGGCGGTGTACTGGGATGTGCAATGAATCAAGAGTGACATGTATGAAAGAATTATGAAAGGTGGCTTCGCCACAAATACTATGTCAACTACATGATCATGCAAAGCAATATGACAATGATGATGCGTGTCATAATAAACGGAACGGTGGAAAGTTGCATGGCAATATATCTCGGAATGGCTATGGAAATGCCATAATAGGTAGGTATGGTGGCTGTTTTGAGGAAGGTATATGGTGGGTTTATGGTATCGGCGAAAATTGCGCGGCACTAGAGAGGCTAGCAAAGGTGGAAGGGTGAGAGTGCGTATAATCCATGGACTCAACATTAGTCATAAAGAACTCACATACTTATTGCAAAAATCTATTAGTCATCGAAACAAAGTACTAGAGGCATGCTCCTAGGGGAAGGGTTGGTAGGAGTTAACCATCGCACGATCCCGACTTCCACGCAAAGGATGACAATCAAAAAATATCTCATGCTCCAACTTCGTTACATAACGGTTCACCATACGTGCATGCTACGGGACTCACAAACCTTAACACAAGTATTTCTCAAATTCACAACTACTCACTAGCATGACTCTAATATCACCATCTTCATATCTCAAAACAATCATAAGGAATCAAACTTCTCATAGTATTCAATGCACTTTATATGAAAGTTTTTATTATATCCCTCTTGGATGCCTATCATATTAGGACTAAATTTATAACCAAAGCAAATTACCATGCTGTTTTAAAGACTCTCAAAATAATATAAGTGAAGCATGAGAGTTCATCAATTTCTATAAAATAAAGCCACCGCCGTGCTCTAAAAAGATATAAGTGAAGCACTAGAGCAAAATTGCCTAGCTCAAAAGATATAAGTGAAGCACAAAGAGTATTCTAATAAATCACGATTTATGCGTGTCTCTCTCAAAAGGTGTGTACAGCAAGGATGATTGTGGCAAACTAAAAAGTAAAGACTCAAATCATACAAGACGCTTCAAGCAAAACACATATCATGTGGTGAATAAAAATATAGCCTCAAGTAAAGTTACCGATAGATGAAGATGAAAGAGGGGATGCCTTCCGGGGCATCCCCAAGCTTAGGCTCTTGGTTGTCCTTGAATATTATCTTGGGGTGCCTTGGGCATCCCCAAGCTTAGGCTCTTGCCACTCCTTATTCCATAGTCCATCAAATCCTTACCCAAAACTTGAAAACTTCACAACACAAAACTCAACAGAAAATCTCATAGGCTCCGTTAGTATAAGAAAATAAATCACCACTTTTGGTACTGTTGTGAACTCATTATTTATTTATATTGGTGTAATATATACTGTATTCTAACTTTTCCATGGTTCATACCCCCTGATATTACCCATAGATTTATCAAAATAAGCAAACAACACATAGAAAACAGAATCTGTCAAAAACAGAACAGTCTGTAGCAATCTGGAAATCTCGAATACTTCTGTAACTCCAAAAATTCTGAGAAATTAGCAAGACCTAAACAATTTGTTTATTAATCTTCTTCAAAAAGAATCAACTCAAAAGCACTCTTATGTGAATTATGGGAATTATTTTCCTGGGCGCAAAAGTTTCTGTTTTTCAGCAAGATGAAATCAACTATCACCGTAAGCTATCCCAAAGGGCTTACTTGGCACAAACACTAATTAAAACATAAAACCACATCTAACCAGAGGCTAGATGAATTATTTATTGCAAAACAGAACCTAAAAAGCAAAAACAAAAATAAAATTGGGTTGCCTCCCAACAAGCGCTATTGTTTAACGCCCTATTTTGATGATGCTCACATGAAAGACAAGAATTGAAGCACAAAGAGAGCATCATAAAGCATGTGAAAAACACATCTACGTCTAACATACTTCCTATGCATAGGCATCTTATAGGCAAACAAATTACCAAGACAAGCAAAAACTAGCATATGGAAAGAAGAAGAAACAAACAATAGCAATCTCAACATAACGAGACGTAATTTAGTAACATGAAGATTTCCACAACCATATTTTCCTCTCTCATAATAATTACATGTAGGATCATAAGAACATTCAACAATATAGCTATCACATAACATATTCTCAACACGATCCACATGCATGCGAAGTTGACACTCTTCCAAAATAGTGGGATTAACATTAACTAAAGTCATGACCTCTCCAAACCCACTTTTATAAAAAAAAATCATAAGATTGAACATTCTCCAAGTATGTGGGATCTAAAGTTGACACTCTTCCAAACCCACTTTCAATATTATTGCAAACATTGTTATCAATCTCATATTCATCATGGGGCTTAAATAAATTTTCAAGATCATAAAAAGAATCACCCCAATCATAATCATTGCAACAAGTAGTGGACCTAGCAAAACTAGAATCCCCAAGCTTAGGGTTTTGCATATTATTAGCACAATTGACATCAATATAATTTATAGTAAAACCATTGCAATCATGCTTTTATTCAAGAAGCTATCGTGAATCACTTCATAAATTTCTTCATCACAATTTTCAGATTCAGGAATTTCAAGCAAAACCTCATAAAGATAATCTAGTGTGCAAAACTCACTAGCAATTGGTTCATCATAATTGGATCTCTTAAAAAGATTAGCAAGTGGATGAGGATCCATAAACTTTTAGCAAGCGAAGATGCAAGCAAAAAGAAGGCACATGGTAACACAAGCAAACAAAAGATCTAACAAGAAAAAGGCAAACGAGAAAGAGGGCGAATAAAAAAGGCAAATCTTTTCGAAAATCGTTTTAGAAATGGGGGAGAGGAAAACGAGAGGCAAATGGCGAATAATGTAATGCGAGAGATGAGAGTTTATGATGGGTACTTGGTATGTCTTGACTTGGCGTAGATCGCCCCGGCAACGGCGCCAGAAATTCTTCCTGCTACTTCTTGAGCTTGCGTTGGTTTTTCCCTTGAAGAGGAAAGGGTGATGCAGCAAAGTAGAGTAAGTATTTCCCTCAGTTTTGAGAACCAAGGTATCAATCCAGTAGGAGACAACACGCAAGTCACCGAATACCTGCACAAACAAACACAAAACTTGCACCCAACGCGATAAGGGGTTGTCAATCCCTTCACGGTTACTCGCAAAAGTGAGATTTGATAGAGATAGATAAACGATAAAGTAAATATTTTTTGGTATTTTTGTTTTATAGATTGGAAAATAAAAGATTGCAAAATAGTAGATCGGAAACTCGTAGATTTGGAAAGTAGAAGATTGTATGATGGAAAATAGACCCCGGGGCCATAGGTTTCACTAGAGGCTTCTCTAAAGATAGAAAATAATACGATGGGTGAACAAATTACTGCCGAGCAATTGATAGAAAAGCGCAAAGTTATGACGATATCTAAGGCAATGATCATGAATATAGGCATCACGTCCATGTCAAGTAGACCGAAACGATTCTGCATCTACTACTATTACTCCACACATCGACCGACTCCTGCCTGCATCTAGAGTATTAAGTTCATGAAGAACAGAGTAACACATTAAGAAAGATGACATGATGTAGAGGAATTAACTCAAGCAATATGATGAAAACCCCATCTTTTTATCCTCGATGGCAACAATACAATATGTGCCTTGCTGCCCCTACTGCCACTGGGAAAGGACACCGCAAGATTGAACCCAAAGCTAAGCACTTCTCCCATTGCAAGAAAAACCAATCTAGTTGGCCAAACCAAATCGATAGTTCGAAGAGACTTGCAAAGATATCAAATCATGCATAAAAGAATTCAGAGAAGATTCAAATAATATTCATAGATAAGCTGATCATAAATCCACAATTCATCGGATCTCGGCAAACACACCGCAAAAAAGTATTACATCGAATAGATCTCCAAGAACATCGAGGAGAACGTGGTATTGAGAATCAAAGAGAGAGAAGAAGCCATCTAGCTACTAGCTATGGACCCGTAGGTCTGAGGTAAACTACTCACGCTTCATCGGAAGGGCAATGGTGTTGATGTAGAAGCCCTCCATGATCGAATCCCCCTCCGGCAGGACGCCGGAAAAGGCCCCTAGATGGGATCTCACAGGTACAGAAGGTTGCGGTGGTGGAAAAGTCTTTTCGTGGATGCCTCTGGTGGTTTGGGCATATAAGAGTATATATAGGCGAAAGAATTAGGTCAGGAGACGCACGAGGGGCCCACAAGGGTGGGGGCGCGCCCTCTGTCCTTATGGCCGCCTCGTGGCTCCTCCGACTTCATCTCCAAGTCTCCTGGTTTCCTTTTGGTCCAAGAAAGATCATCGCGGAAGTTTTATTCCGTTTGGACTCCGTTTGGTATTCCTTTTCTATGAAACTCAAAAACAGAGAAAAAATAGGAACTGGCACTGGGCTCTAGGTTAATAGGTTAGTCCCAAAATTAATATAAAATAGCATATTAATGCATATAAAACATCCAAAATAGATAATATAATAGCATGGAACAATAAAAAATTATAGATACGTTGGAGACGTATCACATCACAACGGATCTTTCGCGTTAAACAGCCATTCCGAGAATTGAGGCGCCCCCTTTCTCGCAGTAGTTATTACATCTCCTCGATTTTCGCACATGCCTGTTACTGTTCCTCCCTTTTTTCCTTATAAATGGGCACGGGGGGCCTGGCTTTTCACTTTTTACCCCCATATCTTCCATCTCTTCTTCCTCGCGACGCCCGCCGCGACCGGAACTCTGTCGCACCAGCCGAACTACACCAGCAGCTCCGTCGAGGCCACGACCGGATATCTGCTGCACCGGTCGTCAGGTACCATCTTTCTGCCTTTTCATATCTGCATTAGGTCACCCGAGTTCTTAGGAGTTCGTCGGTGTTCATCGTAGTTCTTCATGCCTTTGGCTAGAACCTGTATTCAATCCTAAAAACGCATCAGAAACACTGCGGTAGCTGGTTTAGCATCCCTCTTAGATCTTGAATAAATCTCTTTTTCTTCAGAATCGATAAGCAGCCCACTAGTTCATTCCACTGCCACCATTAGGTTTTGCAATTATTTTCCTTTTTGCGCTATTCGTAGATCCGTAAATATAGCGGTGAACTGTGAAACCTGTTTACCTTATACTTAGCAGAATTCTATAATCTTGGATCCCTAGATAATTGACCCGCCTTGCACTTTTCGAGCGGCTTAACAATGAACTTGTAACTCGCCAAGAATTTTAAAAACCGTTTCTTCAATTAACCCGCCAACATGCTGTCGGCTTATACTTTCATAACTTAACCCGCCATATTCTCATAACTTGATAGTCACTTCATTCCATGGCTAGGGCGGCTCCTAATTTCTTAATAGCTCACCGCAATGTGTAGTCTTTTAACCATAATTAGCTCATTATTGCTGAAACATCATTTAATCACTTGGGTGGCTTACCATTGCAATTTTAACCCGCCATACCTTTATTCCTTGGTCACAGCTTTTTAACCCGGCCAATCATGACTAAGACTCCCACTTCTTGCGATTGGGTTGCTTCCCGAGTCTCCGAGCTCATGTTAAACGAGTATGTGGACATGGGGGTTTTGCCAGCTAAAGAAGTTATCCACTGGCGGGTTCCCGGTCCTGAAACTACTCCTCAACCCGGAGAGGGTGAAGTTGTCATTTTTTCAGATCACCTCCTCCGTGGCTTTTCACCACCCAGGTCAAAATTCTTCCGGGACGCTCTGCATTTTTACAATCTTCATCCTCAAGACATTGGTCCCAACTCTGTCTCCAACCTATGCCACTTTCAAGTATTCTATGAAGTATATCTTCAAGAAGAGCCCACTGTTGATCTCTTCAAGGATTTCTTTTATATCAATCGCCAAACTGAAATGACAGATGGGCCCAGCCTAGAGCTTGGAGGTGTTTCCATCCAAAGGCAGAGAGATGTAACCTTTCCCTCTACCGCGCTGCCCAGCCACCCCAAGGACTGGAACTATACTTGGTTCTATTACAGGGACACCACTCCAGCTGGAGAAAATCCATTGCCGAGTTACCACCCCTACGGGCTCAGCACCAACAACGAGCTTCCGGGTCGATTAACCGCCGCAGAGCATGCCCAGTATGCACGCACGTTTTCCAAGATAAGGGCTTTAATAGCCAATGGCTTAACTGGAATTGATCTGACCCGCTGCTGGGTCTCATGGAGGATTTTAACGCTGAGCCGACACAGCGGCTTAATGTGCTAATATACTGGTGATTTGAAGGATCCGCAGCACTATAATCAAAAATCTTTGACTGATAAAGAGATCAATGACACAGTCAAGACGCTGCTTGGGGAATCTTTAGAAAATTGCAGTAAAACAGGACTGAATACTTTCTGCACTCTTAACCCGGCGCCAGCTGTATGTATTTTGAGCAAATCTTCATCTTGTTTATCTATCTCTTGTGCTTCACATCCTTTAAACTATTGCTCATATATACATGCATATAGGCTGACTCTTCTTTCTGGAAGAAGAAGCTAACAGCCGCCCCGCGCACTAAGAAGACTAAAGCAGGGAAGTCTCGTGGCATGGGTCACCGTAAGAAACAAACAGTAGAAGAGCTTCTCGAACTAGATGAGTCAGAGGTAGAACTTGACTCCCTTGGTTTTCTTTTTATGCAACTTATTGATGTTGATTCCTCTCAGGACGAAGTGGAGACGAGCTATGCCAATGAAGCAGAGGTAACTATTATCTCCTCCGACTCAGAACCCTTGCCAAGCAAGAAAACACGGCGGGTCATCCGAAAAGTAAGGTTTTCTCATCCTCTTGCTCATTTGGACCCCAATTTTCTTTTGAAGAAACAGCAGCACGAGTCCAAGCGTCAGACTCAGAGTGGCGGCACTGGAGACCTCGTGGCCAGCTTATCCAACACACCGGCTCCCCGGAAACATCGCAATGAGGTGCCTCATAGCCCGACTCTATCCCTTCCACAAGCCGGTCTCATGCGTCAACCTCTTAATTCTTCTGACTCAAACTACCAGGGAACGCCTCCATCATCTGGCGACTCAACTGGAACACAACTTCCTGCCTTTGTTATCGCCCAAGGGTAAGTATTTTCACTTGTTGATAAAAACTTGTTGTCGCATACTCATAAACTTGTACTCTTGTCAGAGGGGCAAGGCCAAAACCGGCAAAAAGCAGAAGGTAGGCGGCTCTTCCAAGGCTCCCAAAGCTTCTGAGCTGGAGAAGCAAATGCTGGAGACCCCTAAGGGCCCAATTCAAAATCCTGAAGATCCTGCCAGCCAGCAAAATGACCCGCCTCCACAAATTGAGGCAGCTCCCTCTGAGGTCATGGACACTGATGCTAACCCGGCAGATAACCAAGACCTGCCAAGTCCCAAAGTTTCTTCTCCTGCCAAATCAATTGACAAGAGTCCTGCTGCTGATGATGTTGATGATATTGCTGTCACTGGGTCAGCTTTTAAAGCATCTGAAGTCTCCAGAGTGTTAGCCAAGCACTCGGCTAAGGAAGAAATACCTTCACTGGAGAAAGGCAAGGACAAACTGGATCTGGAAACCTATTCCTCATTCAGCACAGGCGAGTTGTACGTGGGCTATTTAAACCGCCTTCACACCAGTCGGGACCTGGAGGCCGTCTTAATCAACTTAATGAAGCAAAAATACGAGGTACGAATTCTTTTCACCCCTCTTAATCTTGCATACATATGTCCATATAGCCCCCAAGTCTTAAGGATAGGAATGAAATTGAGTATACTTGAGACTTTTGTAAAGATTTCCAAAGTGTAGCCCCCAAGGGCCGGTTTATCTTTCAAAGATGAGCCGGGTCTTTTAAAAATAATAACTTTGTAAAGAAGCGTGTGTAGCCCCTAAGGGCCGGCTTATCTTTCAAAGATGAGCCGGGTCTTCTGTATCTCCAGCTTAAAAAATTTCATCGTACATTAGCCCCCAAGTGCGAAGTATATTGCTTGCAATGTGCTTGGGACTTAAATACCATTGTTGAATATGAACTTAATCATCTTAACATTGCTTGTCACCCTTGGCAGGAAGCTTTGAGTTTGGGCGAGTCAAACATCACCGAGTTGAAGAAAAACCTGGAGACGCAGCAAAGTGAACGCGCCAAGGCTGAATTAAGCCTAAAATCATCCTTGGAAAACATTGAGAAGATCAAGGCCAATTTTGATGGAGAAAGAGCCGCCTTGGAAACTGAGAAGGCCAATCTTCTAAAGAGAGCAGAAGACGCTGAGGCTCAGCTTAAACCAGTGACTGAAGAGTTGTCCGGCTTAAGACAGCATATCTCTCAAATGACAGCCGCCATCTTTGGTAAATAAAACATGTACTTTATTGCATTGAATCGCCTGGCGACTTGTAATATGGTTTTTAACCCGCCTGGCGACTCATGTTTGAAATTGCTCAACAGGTGCCAGGAGTGCTAGCCTTGGACAGAACGCTGTGATGAAGCTAAAGGCCGTGTACTCTTTGACGGAAAAGCTATACGTTGGAAGCCTGCGAGCACTCGTGGCCATATCAAACAACAAAAGCCTCCCACACTTATGAAAAATGTGCTAGATCACCTATCCACGGTGCCAGGGCAGATTAAGGAGGTGAAGCTGTCAGCCGCTTGCATAGGAGCCATCACTGCTTTAAGCCGGGCGAAGGCATGGCAACCAGAGTTAGACCCGACAGAGATGGCTAGCGGGTGTCCAGAATTTACGAACGACGGATCTGTTTTTGAAAAGCCGACTTTGCTAGATGTGTTAAAGAGATGAGGCCTCTTTCATGTCAGCTTGCACAAGAAGCGGATCTGTCAAAGTATCACGCGGGTTATGATAGCAACAATGTTTGTATGAAGCCGCTGACGCATGAAATTGTGGACTTAACCCCTCAAAGGCGTAAGCATATCTTCACTCCTGATATTGACCCTTCTCTTATTCTTAATGATGAGGCCACCTTTGAGGCATTAACTGGCATCGACTGGACGTCGGGTGATCTCCAGATGGCAGACGACGAAGAGCCGGCATGGGATGACCCGGAGGCCTCTACCTCAAGGCGCCATGATGACAGTAACCCGCCTAGTCAGAACCCGGACGGCGCTGAGGCCGGCTCAACGGAGTGATGTGACTCCAGAAACACTTGATCAAAAAAACTTTTGGGCTCACCTAGTAGCCTTGTAATAGGTAGTTAAAAAATAATTTTTTGCTCTGCCATGCCTTCGTGCATGTTTTTACCATCTTGTGTTTGAGCAGTTGAACCTTTATATGCTAAATGAAGCTATTGGTGCCTATTTTTGGCTTGTTAATATCCTTGTCTTGTCATATAAACTGAAAAGATCCATCAAAGCTTATACTGGCGGCTTAAAGTGAAAAGCCAGGGCGAGTTAATAACCCAACAATCCAGGGCGACTTATAGTCATATCCAGTCTGTGAAAAGATCACTTTGGCGGCTTATAGCCACAATAAGCTCAATATGGAGCAATATAATCTGGATCTGTACAACCCGGCAACTCCTCATCTGTAAAGAGTTTCTGCAAAATAGAAATAGAGAATATATACATGTACATCTCAAATATTTGTTAAGCCGGCTTTTAAGGCGCGACCAAAAAGGGACTGGTTTTTAAAAACTCAGTTTTGTTCTTCAAAGAAGCGTGGTATAAAGCCTTTCGCCCGTAAGTCGGCTCTCATGTGACATAAATCCGTCGTTTTAACCTTAACTAGTTCAGGGTCTTCCGAGAAGATTGACTGTTAAGAGTACGAACGGGCCACATAGCGGAGAGACTACGGCACACAGGTGAGTTTATCCTAGCTTTCTGTAAGCCAGCTCTCACATGACATAAACTGCCGTTTTAACCTTAACAAGTTCAGGGTCATATAAAGATTGACTGTCAAGAGTACGGCGGGTCACCTGGCGGAGTATCAAGTTGCAAATAGGCAGGTTTAACCCATATATGGCATATAAAGCCAATCAAGAGGGTATGAAAGCTAAACTCAGTGAGTTGGAAGCCCCCAAGTGACCTTATGATCAACCAATGAAGACTCAGGCACAGGAAATATGAGCTGAAACGACAGAGCCCCCGAAATTTGGGGATGTCGGCTTTATTATGTTGATCATAAAAAGATATGTACATCAATGAAGGTATATACAATGATGAGAGCCAGTGGCTCAAGTGTAATAAGGCCAATGATGAGCAATGTTCCAAGGCCTGTTGGTCTCCTCCTCAGATGTGCGTGAATCTTTGTTCTCACGTATGTCGATGAGGTAGTATGAACCATTATTGAGGTTTTTGCTGACTATAAAGGGCCCTTCCCAAGGAGGTGAAAGCTTATGCATCCGTGTCTGATCTTGAATCAGACGGAGCACTAAGTCGCCCTCCTGAAAGGTCTGGCTTCGAACCCTACGGCTGTGATAGCGACATAGGTCTTGCTGATAAATTGCTGAACGAGCCGCCGCAAGGTCACGCTCCTCCTCAAGAGCGTCCAGCGTTCTGATGCGCCGTCTCATTGTCAGTCTCCACATAAGCCGCCACGCGGGGCGAGTCATGACGAATATCGCTTGGGAGAACTACTTCAGCACCATAAACCATGAAGAAGGGTGTATAACTCATTGACCTATTGGGGGTGGTCCTGATGCTCCAAAGAACCGAAGGAAGCTCTTCCACCCAACAACCCGGAGTCCTTTTAAGGGAACTAAGAGCTGGGGTTTGATCCCTCTCAAAATCTCCTGGTTAGCATGTTCTGCCTGACCATTGGACTGAGGATGTGCAACTGATGAAACATCAAGCCTGATGTGTTCTCGTTGACAAAATTCTTTCTTAGCACCTTTAGACAAGTTCGTCCCATTATCAGTGATTATACTATGAGGATATCCAAAGCGGAAAATTAGCTTCTTGACAAACTGAACCGCAGTAGCCGCCTCACAATTGCTGACCGGCTCTGCCTCAACCCACTTGGTAAATTTGTCAACCGCCACCAAAAGGTGGGTCTTCTTATCCTTAGACCTCTTGAAAGGTCCAACCATATCAAGCCCCCAGGCCGCAAATGGCCAAGTGATTGGGATCATCTGCAATTCCTAAGCCGGCGCATGAGTTTGCCTTGCGAATTTCTGACACCCATCGCACTTACTAACAATATCTTCTGCGTCTGCATGAGCCGTCAACTAGAAAAATCCATGATGAAACGCTTTAGCCACCAATGATCGTGAGCCGGCATGATGACCATAGTCGCCTGCATGTATCTCTTGCAAAATCTCACGGCCTTCCTCAAGGGAGACACAACGTTGAAAAACTCCAGTCACACTGCATCGATGTAACTCGCCATTGACATTAGTCATAGACTTAGAACGTCGTGTGATCTGTCGCGCCAAGTTTTCATCCTCAGGTAACTTGCCACGAGTAAGATAAGCGAGATAGGGCAGCGTCCAGTCAGGAATAGCATGAAGAGCCGCCACCAACTATCCTTCCGGGTCAGGTATAGCAAGATCCTCCTCAGATGGTAACTTAACCGAAGGATTGTGTAAGACATCAAGGAACACATTGGGGGGCACCGGCTTACGTTGAGATCCAAGCCGGGACTGTGCATCAGCCGCCTCATTTTTCCATCGATCAAGGTGATCCACCTGATAGCCTTTAAAGTGACCAACAATTTTATCAACCGCCCGGAGATAAGCCGCCATTAGCGGGTCTTTAGAATCCCACTTGCCGGAGACTTGTTGCGCCACCAAGTCTGAGTCGCCCAGACATCTGACCTGACTTAAATTCATTTCTTTAGCCATACAAAGCCCATGAAGCAAAGCTTCATACTTAGCTGCATTATTAGTGAAGGAAATATTAGCCTTAAAACATAAGATAATTTATCACCTCATGGAGAAGTCAAAATAACTCCAGCCCCCAAGCCTTCCAACTGCCTATACCCATCAAAGTAGATTGTCCAATATGTGTTGTCAGGTCTCTCCTCGGGTGTTTGCAATTCTGTCCAGTCATTTATGAAGTCCACCAAAGCCTGAGATTTGATAGCAGTCTTGGGCACATATTTTAGATTATGAGGTCCAAGCTCAATTGCCCACTTAGCAACCCGGCCAGTGGCTTCCCTGTTCTGAATAATATCCCCCAACAGAGCAGAGCTGACCACTGTAATGGGATGCCCTAGAAAATAATGTTTCAGCTTGCGATTCGCCATGAACACCCCAAACACAAGTTTCTGCCAATGTGGATATCTTTGCTTAGACTCAGTTAAAACTTCACTGACATAATAAGCCGGCCACTGAACTGGGTACTATTTTCCTGCCTCCTTGCGCTCTACGACAACTGCTACGCTGACCGCATTATTATTAGTAGCCACGTACAGGAGCAAAGGCTCTTTGTCTATAGGAGCAGCCAAGATGGGCGGCTCAGCTAACTGCTTCTTGAGGACCTCAAACGCTTGGTCAACAGCATCACTCCAGACAAAGTGGTCTGTCTTCTTCATCATCTGATACAGAGGAATTGCCTTCTCTCCCAGGCGACTTATGAACCGGCTTAAGTCCGCAATACGACCCGCCAGACGCTGGACGTCATTGACACACGCCAGCTTAGAAAGCGAAGTGATGGCCTTTATCTTCTCCGGGTTAGCCTCAATGCCCCGCTCTGAGACCAGAAACCCCAATAGTTTACCTACAGGCACACCAAAGAGATCCTTGGCTGGGTTAAGCATCATTTTGTAGACTGGGAGATTGTCAAAAGTTTCCTTCAAATCATCAAGCAGAGTCTCCTTCTTTCTTGACTTGACCACAATATCACCCACATAAGCATGAACGTTGCACCCAATCTGACTGTGAAAACAATTCTGAACACAGCGCTGACAAGTCGCCTGAGCACTCTTGAGCCCAAAAGGCATAGAAACATAGCAGAAAACCCCAAAAAGTGTGATGAAGGATGTCTTCTCTTGGTCTTTGACTGCCATTTTGATCTGATGATAACCAGAATAAGAATCCAGGAAGCATAAGCTCTCACAACCCACTGTAGCATCAATGATCTGGTCGATACGGGGGAGAGCGAACGGATCAGCTGGACAAGCCTTGTTAAGATCTGTGTAATCAACACACATACGCCATGTGCCGTTCTTCTTAAGCGCAAGCACATGGTTAGCCAACCACTCATGGTGAAAAACTTCTACGATGAACCCAGCCGCCAAGAGCCGGGCAACCTCTTCCCCAATAGCCTTATGTCGTTCTTCATTGAAACGACGAAGGAATTGTTTGACTGGTTTAAACTTAGGATCGACATTAAGGTTGTGCTCAGCGAATTCTCTCGGTACACCCGGCATGTCAGAAGGCTTCCATGCAAAGATGTCCTGATTCTCATGGATGAACTCGATGAGCACGCTTTCCTATTTGGGATCCATATTAGCCCCCACAGTGAACTGCTGAGATGAGTCGTTAGGGACAAAGTCCACTTGCTTGGTATCGTCAGCCGACTTAAACTTCAACAGAGGGTCTTGTTCGGTGGTGGGCTTTTTCAGAGGGGTCATATCAGCTGGGTCAACATTATGTTTATAAAACTTGAGCTCCTCTGTGGCACAAGCCGACTCTGCATAAGCTGCATCCCCTTCCTCACACTCCAGGGTGACTTTCCGATCACCATGGACCGTAATTGTCCCATTTGGCTCTGGCATCTTAAGCTGCAGATAGATATAACAAGGGTGAGCCATGAACCGAGCATAAGCTGGACGTCCAAACAGAGCATGATATGGACTCTTAATCTTGACCACCTCAAACCACAAGGTTTCTGTCCTTAATTCCTATCATCACACCAAAAGCCACTTCCAGTGATATCTTCCCGATAGGATAAGCCGACTTACCACGCACCACGCCATGAAAAACTGTAGAAGACGACTTGAGATGCTTGTCAGTCAGATTCATCTGGCGAAAGGTATCATAGTACAGGATGTTGATGCTGCTACCACCGTCCATGAGTACCTTAGTGAACTTATAACCGCCCACTTGAGGGGCTACCACCAATGCTAGATGACCCGGGTTATCAACTCGGGGCGGGTGATCCTCCTGACTCCATGTGATTGGATGCTCTGACCATCATAGATATTGGGGTACTATCGGCTCAACGACATTGACTACTCGCTTGTGGACCTTTTTGTCACGCTTACATGTGTTTGTAGTGAAGACGTGATATTGACCCCCGTTAAGATGCTTTGGATTACTCTGATACCCTAACTGATTATTATGCTGTTGGTTACCCTGACCAAACTGCTGATTATGACCACCATGGTTGCCTTGACCTTGATAACCAGAATTTGAGCCGCCACCACCAAAGCCGGAGCCCTGATATCCGGATCCTGACCCGCCTGGCAGCCCATTGCCGCCACCATGATATTGGATGAGGCTGTAATTCCTGAACTCCCGCATACGTAACAATCCTTCCAAGCGTGAGTGGACGGTTTATTAGGAAAACTATGCTTCAGGCAGGGCTCGTTAAGCATCGCCTCAAGGTTAAAAGGCTTTGCTCCGCCAAAAGGCGGCTTACCATTACCGTTGCGGCGCTGGTTTTTATGCCCAGTGTTGGTGCTAGCTACCAGATCTAACCTGCCATCGGGGTGTCTCCTCTTACCACCATTACCCTGGTTGTTGCCATTATTCCCTGTTGCATTCTAGTGCTGACCCTTACCGTTTCCGTTCTTCTTGCCCTTGTTGGGTTTATCATCATGTGAACCTGGATCCTTCGTGTTATCAGAGTCTGCATACTTAGTGAGAGCCGCCATGAGTTCTCCCATGTCATTGCAATAATGCTTAAGCCGCCCAAGCTTCTGCTTAAGGGGGACAAAATGACAGTTCTTTTCTAAGATCAAAACCGCCTGACCCACCACAATACTATCAGACGAGTGAATAATAGCAGAGACTCGCTGGACCCAATGGTGGGCTGACTCATCCTCACGCTGCACGTAGTGATCCAGATCAACAATCGTCAGAGGCTGCTTGCATGTTCCTTTAAAGTTTTTGATAAAACGTGCCTTCAACTCTGCCCATGAATTGATGGAATTGAGAGGTAATCCTTTCAACCACGTATGAGCCGGTCCTTCCAACATCATAGTGAATTATTTGGCACAGACGGCATCATTGACATCCAACATCTCCATGGCTAACTCATAACTCTCAATCCAAGCCTCAGGAGGTTGATCAGCTGTATAATTGGGCACCTTGCGAGAGCCCTTAAAATCCTTGGGCAAATGCTCGTTACGCAAAGCCGGCACTAAACACGGCACTCCAACAGACCTAGGAATTGCACCAGCTCCCACCGAGGCCAAAGGGGTCACCGGAGGCTGCTGATAAGCCTCCTGGTGAGCCACCTGAACATCAGTCCTCGGATTAAGGGGCGGGTTGAGACCCCGGGGTGGGTTACATTGCCGCTCACTGCTGGAGACTGCGGGCGACTCGACGCGCCGGCTGTAGCTATGGCTTGGGAGAGGAATTGAATGTACCCGATCATGGCTGTGTGAATAAGCCGCCTGCTATGCAACGACCGTTCAAAGGAGCTCAACTGTGTTCCGGGTCTCCACCGCAACCGGTGACTCGCCCTCGATTGGAATAGCCGCGAGCCGGGTTGCCGCTGCCAACATGTTATCCACCGGGTTAGAAAAGTGCCCTGGCGGTGGCGTCAGAAAACGCTGTGGCGGTGTCTGATTGGGGGGCGGGTTAGAGCCTGGCTCCTCCCTTCGTGCCATCTCAGGTTGATGAGGTTGAGCTGCCCAGCTTCCTGGTGAGTCCGGGTTTAACTGCGGATTTACCCGCGCATCAAGAGTACTAGGACCCGCTCCAGGAGTGTTAAACAAACGCCTTGGGTCAAACGTCAGTGGCAGGTGACTCTGATACCTTCTCTGGAATACTGCATTGGACGCATCCAGATTCAAACTCAAATGCCAGGCCTCAGCCTTCACGCGCCCCGCCTTCGCATCAATCTGAGCCTTCAGCGCAGCTGTTTGATTGTTTTCAGCCACGATATCCTCTTGGACCTTGGTTATCTCTTCACGAACCTTTGCAATCTATGTGTTGTGCTCTGCTTGGTTTGCCACAGTGACCTCTGTTGCCGACAAAGCTGTCAAGGTACCCATGAGATCCAGTAACACTTGAGTCGGTGGCCTGTCTGACCCGGATCCACCAGCCCTTGTTGCGGCCGGGTCAGAAGCTGTTGCAGCCGCCGTCGAAGAATTGAGAGCCAGCCCTGTGCCAACCATAAAGATAGCAGCCCTGCTTGGCGGCTCATAGGGGTCCGGAATACTGTTACCATCGGAATAGCCCCCAAGCCCGCCGTCTTGAAGCCGATAGATCGACTCCGTCTCTCCGGTTGAGGACTCATCACCTGAGTAGATGAGAGTCTCTCGCCCAAATGTAGAATCTTCCGCAAGCTCCTTGCCTTGCGCGAAACCAACGAAAACACGCTTCTGGCCGGGTTGAACCCCGGCGGGTTACACGCGTCGAGCCGACTCGACGATGTCGGTGCAGATGTCCGGCTCAGGCTCTGATCCGCCAATCTTGCCGATGAAGACGTGAATCCCGTCGAAGGGGACCCGGTACCCATACTCGATTGAGTCGGCCTCAGGGCCCCAGCCAGCGTCGTCGATGTAGAGCTTGCCGCGGTGACTCTTGGTCATCCTGCCAACGACGTATCCCTCGATCCCTGGAAAAGAGCCCTTCAAGAACTCGAAAATACCGTGCGCTGGCCCCACGGTGGGCGCCAACTGTCGTGGGGTTAACACGGCAGATTCCGTAGCAAAAGGACTTAGGTATGGAGCCATCGCTACGATGATTAGCTTGAAGGGGTTGAGCAGGACGTAAGACATGAGTTTACCCAGGTTTGGCCCCTCACGATCGAGGTAAAAGCCTACGTCCTGCTTTGAGTTGTATTGCTTGAGTATCGATTACAAGGGAGTGGAGTCGCTTAACCTAGCTATCGATGGATTGTAACTTAAGTTTACCCACTGCGGTTGCTCACCTTTATATACACAGGTCGAGGCCCTGGGCTTACAAGAGTCCGGGCCGGGTCACACTTCGTGACCGACCCTGGTTCTAACTCGCCTTGCCTTGCTAGGCAAGTCGCCATCGGGCGGCTTATCCTTCGGGTTTACACACCGTCTTCAGGCTCTGGGCCTCCGTCCGGCTCACCAC
The DNA here is from genome assembly GCA_011799875.1 of Thinopyrum elongatum. Taxonomy (NCBI): domain Eukaryota; kingdom Viridiplantae; phylum Streptophyta; class Magnoliopsida; order Poales; family Poaceae; genus Thinopyrum; species Thinopyrum elongatum. The sequence continues at coordinate 455,110,098 of CM022298.1, read as the reverse complement.
GTAAGTCGCCTCCCGGGCTCCAAGTCTTGGTCTTCTTGGGCCTGTCTAAGGCCTTATTATTAAGTCACCAACATCCTAACCCGACCCTTCTAGGGCGGGTTATATCGCGGGGTCATACCCCCAACAATAACCAATATTTTCAATAGGTGCAGTAGGTTGAGGGGCAAGTAATTGTGCTTCCGGTCGAGGTGAATATACCCCTAACAAACCCCTCAAAGGATGGTTCTCCATACTAGCAAGTGACAATAAATTTCAGCACGTAGTAATAATTTTTCTTTACCAATTTCCACTTACCAAGAGCGCTTCACTCCCCGGCAACGGCGCCAGAAAAGAGTCTTGATGACCCACAAGTATAGGGGATCAATCGTAGTCATTTTGATAAGTAAGAGTGTCGAACCCAACGAGGAGCAGAAGGAAATGACAAGTGGTTTTCAGCAAGGTATTTTCTGCAAGCACTAAATAGTCAGTAACAAGTAGTTTGATAGCAAGATAATTTGTAACGGACAAGTAATGGTAACAGTAGATAAAGTGCAGCAAGGTAGCCCAATCATTTTGTGGCAAAGGACGGGCCAGAACGGTCTCTTATGATAAGCAAAGCGTTCTTTAGGGTACACGGGAATTTCACCATATCACTTTCATCATGTTTGTTTGATTCGTGTTTGCTACTTTGATAATTTGATATGTGGGTGGACCGATGCTTAGGTGTTGTTCTTACTTGAACAAACCTCCTACTTATGATTAACCCCCTCGCAAGCATCGGCAAATACGAGAAAAGTATTAAGATAAAATCTAACCATAGCATTAAACTTTTGGATCCAAATCGGTCACGTAGGAAGTAGCGCATAAACTAGGGTTTAAGCTTATGTCACTCTAGCAACCCATCATCTAATAACTACTCCACAATGCATTCCCTTAGGCCCAAATATGGTGAAGTGCCATGTAGTCGACGTTCACATGACACCACTAAGGGAATCACAACATACATATCGTCAAAATATCAAACACCTATCAAGTTCACATGATTACTTGGAACATGACTTCTCCCATGACCTCAAGAACAAAAGTAACTACTCACAAATGATAATCATGCTGAAGATCCGAGGGGTATTAAATAGCATAATGGATCTGAACATATGATCTTCCACCAAATAAACCATATAGTAATCAACTACAAGATGTAATCAACACTACTAGTCACCCACAGGTACCAATCCGAGGTTCCGATACAAAGATTGAACACAAGAGATGAATTAGGGTTTGAGAGGAGATGGTGTTGTTGAAGATGTTGATGGAGATTGCCCTCCCAAAGATGAGTGGGTTGTTGGTGATGACGATGACGATGATTTCCCCCTCCAGGAGGGAAGTTCCCCCGGCGGAATCGCTCCGCCGGAGGGCAAAAGTGCTCCTGCCCAAGTTCTGCCTCGAGATGGCGGCGCTTCGTCCCAAAAGTCCCCCTCTGATTTTTTTTCTAGGTCAAAATGACCTATATATACCAGAAGATGGACACCAGAGGTGGGCCGAGGAGGGCACAACCCACCAGGGCGCGCCCTGGTGTCTTGTGCTCACCAGGGTGGCCCCCTCCGGTAGTTATTTGCTCCAGTGTTTTATATATATTCCAAAACAATTCTCCATAAATTTTCAGCTCATTTGGAGATGTGCAGAATAGGTAACTCTGACGTAGCTTTTTCAGGTCCAGAATTCCAGCTGCCGGCATTCTCCCTCTTTGTGTAAACCTTGCATATTATGAGAGAAAAGGGATTAGAATTACTCCATAAAGCATTATTATGCATAAAAACATTATAAATAACAGTAGGAAAACATGATGCAAAATGGACGTATCAGTTCTCAGCTCCTTTTCTATCAGTAATATGTAAATCAAATTCTTGTAGCAAAAGAACCCACCTAATGAGTCTACGTTTAGCATCTTTCTTTTCCATAAGATATTTTATAGCAGCATGATTAGTGTGAATAATTACTTCGGAATCAACAATATAAGATCTGAATTTGTCATAAGCAAACACAACTGCTAAAAATTCTTTTTCAGTAGTAGCATAATTTCTTTGGGCACTTTCTAGGGTTTTGCTAGCAAATGATAACATTTAATTTCTTATCAACTCTTTGTCCTAGAACAGCACCAACAGCATAATCACTAACATCACACATAATTTCAAAAGGCAAGTTCCAATCAGGTGGTTGAACAATAGGTGCAGAAGTTAAGGCTTTCTTAAGTGTTTCAAAGGCTTCTACACAATCATCATCGAAGACAAATGGAACATCCTTTTGTAAAAGATTTGTAAGAGGCCTAGAAATTTTAGAGAAGTCTTTAATAAACCTCCTATAGAAACCAGCATGACCAAGGAAACTACAAATACCTTTAATATCTTTAGGACATGGCATTTTCTCAATTGCATCAACTTTAGCTGTATCCACCTCAATACCTCGTTCAAAAACCTTATGCCCAAGACAATACCTTCATTAACCATAAAGTGGCACTTCTCCCAATTCAAGACAAGATTAGTTTGCTCACATCTCTAAAAAACTCGATCAAGGTTGCTTAAGCAATCATCAAAAGAAGTTCCATAAACAGAAAAATCATCCATGAAAACCTCAACAATCTTTTCACAAAAATGAGAGAATATAGCAGTCATACATATTTGAAAGGTAGCAGGTGCATTGCATAAACCAAAAGGCATACGTCTATAAGGATAAGTTGCAAAAGGGAAAGTAAAGGTGGTTTTCTCTTAATCAGGTTGTGAAACAGGTATTTGAGAAAAACTAGAATATCCATCAAGAAAACAAAAGTGTGTGTGCTTAGATAATATTTCTAGCATTTGATCAATAAAAGGCAGAGGGTAATGATCTTTTCTAGTTGCTTTATTTAATTTTCTGAAATCAATTACCATTCTATAGCCAGTGACAATTCTTAGTGGAATAAGTTCATTTTTATCATTAGGAACAATAGTAATACCTCCCTTCTTAGGGACACAATGAACGGGACTTACCCATCTACTATCAGCTATGGGATAGATTATACCTGCTTCCAGAAGCTTTAATACTTCAGTTCTTACCACTTCCTTCATCTTAGGATTCAAACGTCGTTGGTGATCAACAACGGGTTTAGCATCAGGTTCCATATTAATTTTGTGCTGACAGAGAGTGGGACTAATGCCCTTAAGATCATCAAGAGTATATCCAATAGCAGCACGGTGCTTCTTCAGAATTTTCAATAATCTTTCTTCTTCATGTTCTGTAAGGTTATCACTAATAATAACAGGATATATCTTTCTCTCATCAAGATAAGCGTATTTCAAAGTGTCTGACAATTGTTTTTATTCAAACACAGGATCACCTTTAGGTGGAGGAGGACCTCCTAGAGTTTCAATAGGCAAATTGTGTTTGAGCAGAGGTTGTTGTTCAAAGAAAATTTTATCTATTTCATTTCTTTCATGCATATACATATCATTTTCATGGTCTAGCAAATATTGTTCTAGTGGATCAATTGGAGGCACAGCAATAGAAGCGAGACCAATTATTTCATCCTTACTAGGTAATTCTTTCTTATGAGGTTGTCTACTAAACTTGGAGAAATTAAACTCATGAGACTCATCACCAAAGCTAACACCGACAGTTTGTTTCTCACAATCTATTTTAGCATTAACGGTGTTCAAGAAAGGTCTACCAAAGATAATGGGACATAAGTCATCTTGTGGTACTGGTACAGCGAGGTGCTATACACACGGTTTTTATCCCCTTTCTGTGACGGCATTTTGAACCGTCTCCAAGTGAGTGACTGCGATAGGGGGGTCCTTCACACACGACCCAGAAACCATCGGGGATATGGAGCCATGATCTAGAGGCCTTGCAAAATGTAATCGTATGCGATGCAGCACACACTAAATTCTTTCACACGTGTGGGATCGGTGATTAAACGCTTCTCATGACACAGTGAAACCCAACGGTGTGTCGTAATGAACCGTTTGGGAAACAGTATGTAAGGCACACGGGCCAACATATGAACTGTGTGCGATATGTGCCCCATCGCACACGAGTTTTCTGCGGAACTCATCTGCCATGCAAGACTCCATCGCACACGTTTCCCAACAATTACCATGTGCGATAATGTTCTATCACAAATGGTTCAGGAGCCCCTTCGCACACATACAGCTGCAGACCGTTTGTGATTTGTTGTGTATCACCGAGGGTTGCGGCAAGAGTGACATGTGCTTTTTGTTTGGGATCCCACATGTTTCCTGAAAATTTTACAACTGGGATTGTATTTTACATTGGGCACGGTTTACATCGAGCTCTCGTGTGTAATAACGTGATATCACAAACGGTTCCGGAGCCCCTACGCACACGTAGTAGTGCTGTAAATCATTTGTGATCTGCTGTGTATCACTGACGGTTCCGCTATGATTGGCGTATGCTTTCCGATGTGGATCGCACACACTCATTTAGTTGAACCATGTGTGGAGCAATTGCCAGGTTAAAACAAAAATATCCCATTTGAATCGGCATGCAAAAAGCAAATTCCCCACAATATTCAATTGAACAAATAGTGTCCACGGGAAGAGCATTCATCAGATTTCGCAACAATTGCAATTGAACATATGGTAGCTAAATTCCAATGATTTGTCGACACATATATGCATTACATAATTAATCATAGTGTATGAAATACGAAGACCTCATCAGATGGAAAACAATGGATCCATGCGTATATGTTTAGCGGCTAACTCTTACTCAATGTTTCAGGAGAAGGCATGTTGAAATCTTCATTATCACCAGTGGGATTGATGTAGTGATTAAGGAAGAAGTCGCTGATAAATCTCCGAACCATCAGCAATTCACCAGCGGGGAGCGGTTCAGGGGTCCTCAGTTCTAAGATGAGCTGCAGTATTTTTAAGATCAGAATGTGCAATATGACTGGAGTAGAAGATATTAATTAAGATAGACTTACTTATACTAATTTGCGAGCATCTTCACAACTATCAGCAGATTTGCAGATGGAGATCATGTGTCTGCAAACATAGTATCCACAAAGGTTGGTCCCTGCTTGTTGCTGAGGACACTGAAATTTTTTGTACAGAATTAGTCATGTATTTGTCCTGTTAGGAACAACCTAACCGGTGTTAGATGTATTTTTTTCTTTGGACAGAAATAAAAAGATGTTTATTTAGAAGCTTGAACATTTGACTAGCGTAAGAAAAGGTATTTGCAGACTATTGGATAAATTTTCCGAAAATAATAGATTTTGGTGTGTTACCGGAGAAACGATCTCGTGCTGCAGAGGTAGTTCCCACTTGAACAGATTCCCTGGTTTAGTTTTCCACAATGCGAGCACACTGCAAATGAAGATGCATTTTGACAACATCAATTATTGAACCAGATATGAATGCAAATTAATTTCAACATCATAGAATTCAATACCTATCCATGAATTGCTGAAGATGCGTCAGATCTTGAGCGTTTGTTGACTCTCTGAGAGAATCCATGTAGTAAACTGTGTTCTTGTTTGGAACAATGAATACCAATATCCAGTGATTGCTACATATTAAGAAAGCCATGAACTTATGAATTATGTCGAAATCTGAAAGACAATCAGTGTATGAGTGGTTGTTTACTTGACTTACCGTTCATGATATGGCCAGAGAAATGATTCTGCATGGGACATGTTTTCGAAGATACAGACGACCGTATTAATGGCCCAGTCCCGTAGGTCCTTACAATCTAATGTTGTTAGCTGTTTATCATTTACAGCCTTGTATGGAGAAGTTGATCAGAGTTTGTTAAGTACTTACAAAATCAGGCATCTAACAAGAGTGGCATCGAGCTCATTGAAGTTGAAGAAGAGATTTAAGTCCTCGAAACCCACACTAATGGAACCAACATCGTGTCGGAAATGATCTCTGTTGTAGTGGACTAGCAGAACATGATGACCTGCTGACATTTGATCCATGCAATATTTATGTAACTCGCGGCAACTGGAGCTGCACTCATCAAAGTATTCGCCAACAAGAAATGGCTAGCCATGGACATAATTGCGTGCTTCAAGTACGTCTGCTTTATTTTTAGCAAGCTGCAAAGCTATTTCTTCATCATCCATGCCGTCAGAAATAATATTACTCCCCGATTCGAACAACTTGCTATTAATTTGGTTCTGGGCGATGAGTGCTTTAAGTAAGAGGCAATTGTTCTCTTTCCTCTTCGCTCTCCCGGCGTGCTTCCTTGCGGGTGCAGCCTTTTTGGCCGCTTCCTTCTTGGTACTTGAAGCACTTCTGGTAGAACGTTTGGTTGGCTGAAAGGTAGACTACCGAGCAGACGGTGAAGCTTCGACGGACTGCTTAGCAGACGGTTTAGCTATGCCGGACAGCTGAGCTGGCGGTGCTGCTGTGACGGACTGCTATGCCGGGTTTCTACGCAGGTGGTGCCAACTTGTCGGTGTGCTGAGGAGGCCGTGCCAACGATTTGGTTTGTTGAGTAGGAAGTGCTGATGTATTGGTATGCTGATCACGCGGCTGCGGACCGACAGACTGATGAGCAATCGGTTCTAGACCTACAGACTGCTTAGCAGGCAGTTCCGAAGCATCAGACTGTTTAGCAGTCCGTTCCACCAGGTTGGTCTACTGAGCATGTGCTGCAGCTGGGTCTCCCCCCACTGCTTCAGCGGCCGGCATCTGAACCGGTGGTGCGTCTTCAGCAGTTGTAGGCCTTGCCACTAGCTGCTCTGGGGTGGACGATGACATGGCCTATACGGCACAAAGTCGGGCCGGCTGATCACAGGTTGATGCATCAGTCGTCGGATTACGATTATTAGGTTCTTTGGGGGAAGCACGTGATACGTCTCCAACGTATCTATAATTTTTGATTGTTCCATGCTATTATATTATCTGTTTTGGATGTTTTATATGCATTAATATGCTATTTTATATTATTTTTGGGACTAACCTATTAACCTAGAGCCTAGTGCCAGTTCCTGTTTTTTCCCTGTTTTTGAGTTTCGCAGAAAAGGAATACCAAACGGAGTCCAAACGGAATAAAACTTTCGCGATGATCTTTCTTGGACCAAAAGGAAACCAGGAGACTTGGAGATGAAGTCGGAAGAGCCACGAGGCGGCCACCAGGACGGAGGGCATGCCCAGGGGGGTAGGGCGCGCCCCCCACCCTTGTGGGCCCCTTGTGCACCCCCTGACCTAATTCTTTCGCCTATATATACTCTTATATGCCCAAACCACCAGAGGCATCCACGAAAATACTTTTCCACCACCGCAACCTTCTATACCCGTGAGATCCCATCTAGGGGCCTTTTCCGACGTCCTGCCAGAGGGGGATTCGATCACGGAGGGCTTCTACATCAACACCATTGCCCTTCCGATGAAGCGTGAGTAGTTTACCTCAGACCTACGGGTCCATAGCTAGTAGCTAGATGGCTTCTTCTCTCTCTTTGATTCTCAATACCATGTTCTCCTTGATGTTCTTGGAGATCTATTCGATGTAATACTTTTTTGCGGTGTGTTTGCCAAGATCCGATGAATTGTGGATTTATGATCAGCTTATCTATGAATATTATTGGAATCTTCTCTGAATTCTTTTATGCATGATTTGATATCTTTGTAATTCTCTTCGAACTATCGGTTTGGTTTGGCCAACTAGATTGGTTTTTCTTGCAATGGGAGAAGTGCTTAGCTTTGGGTTCAATCTTGCGGTGTCCTTTCCCAGTGACAGTAGGGGCAGCAAGGCACGTATTGTATTGTTGCCATCGAGGATAAAAAGATGGGGTTTTCATCATATTGCTTGAGTTAATTCCTCTACATCATGTCATCTTACTTAATGCGTTACTCCATTCTTTATGAACTTAATACTCTAGATGCATGCTGGATAGCGGTCGATGTGTGGAGTAATAGTAGTAGATGCAGAATTGTTTCGGTCTACTTGACACGGACGTGATGCCTATATTCATGATCATTGCCTTAGATATCGTCATAACTTTGCGCTTTTCTATCAATTGCTCGGCAGTAATTTGTTCACCCACCGTAATATTTTCTATCTTGAGAGAAGCCTCTAGTGAAACCTATGGCCCCGGGGTCTATTTTCCATCATATTACTTTCCGATCTACTATTTTGCAATCTTTTATTTTCAGATCTATAAACCAAAAAACCCAAAAATATTTACTTTATCTTTTGTTTAGTTTTACCTATCTCTATCAGATCTCACTTTGGCAAATAACCGTGAAGGGATTGACAACCCCTTTACCGCGTTGGGTGCAAGTTGTTTGATTGTTTGTGTAGGTATTCGGTGATTTGTGCGTTGTTTCCTACTGGATTGATACCTTGGTTCTCAAACTAAGGGAAATACTTATCTCTACTTTGCTGCATCACCCTTTCCTCTTCAAGGGAAAAACCAACGCATGCTCAAGAAGTAGCAGCACGCGAGAGCTGCTGTGGCAAGGAGAGCATCACCGGTTGAGGGGCAACATTGGTTGCTCTTGGCGGGGCTTCAGGGATCTCATCCATGAACTCTATTTCCTTTCGTGGCAACTGGATGTGATGTAACAGTGTTTCTCCCAAGCTCCTTTGCTCATCAAAGTCTCCTAGGACATTCTTTAGGGCAAATTCATTGAATCCAGGCTTTACTTCAGTCACTTAGCACTTCACACAGCCCGGCTTCAATGGCACATTGTCCAACAAGAGGCCCTCTTCCAAGAAGGGTCGGCAAACCCAGGCTGTTGCACATTTTCATGTACCTTTATAATGTGTAAGCACGCCCTTCAGTCTGTCTTTCATTCTAGATAGATCAGATATAGCATCATCATGAGTAGCTGCAGTCTCAGTGTCGCTGGGGTCAGCTGATGCACAGCTACTCTTGTGCGGTGTTGTCGTGCAATAACCAGCATCCTCCATGCCCACCTCCCCTCCCATCTGCTGGCTATCTGTCAGTGTTAGAGTCTTCTGCATCATCATTGACTCCTGATAACCCACAAGTATAGGGGATCGCAATAGTTTTCGAGGGTAGAGTATTCAACCCAAATTTATTGATTCGACACAAGGGGAGCCAAAGAATATTCTCAAGTATTAGCAGCTGAGTTGTCAATTCAACCACACCTGAAAGACTTAATATCTGCAGCAAAGTATTTAGTTGCAAAGTAGTATGGAAGTAACGGTAACAGTGGCAAAAGTAACAGTAGCAGTTTTGTAGCAATCGTAACAGTGGCAACGGAAAAGTAACGAGGCAAAGATCAATATGTGAAAAGCTCGTAGGCAATGGATCAATGATGGATAATTATGTCGGATGGCATTCATCATGCAATAGTTATAACATCGGGTGACACAGAACTAGCTCCAGTTCATCAATATAATGTAGGCATGTATTCCGAATATAGTCATACGTGCTTATGGAAAAGAACTTGTATGACATCTTTTGTCCTACCCTCCCGTGGCAGCAGGGTCCTAATGGAAACTAAGGGATATTAAGGCCTCCCTTTAATAGAGAACCGGACCAAAGCATTAGCATTAGTGAATACATGAACTCCTCAAACTACGGTCATCACCGGGAGTGGTCCCGACTATTGTCACTCCGGGGTTGCCGGATCATAACACGTAGTAGGTGACTATAACTTGCAAGATAGGATCAAGAACACAAATATATTCATGAAAACATAATAGGTTCAGATCTGAAATCATGGCACTCGGGCCCTAGTGACAAGCATTAAGCATAGCAAAGTCATAGCAACATCAATCTTAGAACATAGTGGATACTAGGGATCAAACCCTAACAAAACTAACTCGATTACATGGTAGATCTCATCCAACCCATCACCGTCCAACAAGCCTATGATGGAATTACTCATGCACGGCGGTGAGCAGCATGAAATTGGTGATGGAGGATGGTTGATGATGACGATGCCGATGATTTCCCCTCTCCGGAGCCCAAAACGGACTCCAGATCTGCCCTCCCGAGGAAGAACAGGAGGTGGCGGCGGCTCCGTATCGTAAAACACGATGAATCCTTCTCTCTTATTTTTTTCTCCCCGAACGTGAATATATGGAGTTGGAGTTGAGGTTGGTGGAGGTCCAGGGGGCCCACAAGGTCGGAGGGCGCGCCCCCCACCCTTGTGGCCAGGGTGTGGGCCCCCTTCGGTTGATTCTTTCGCCAATATTTTTATTAATTCCAAAAATGATCTCCATGAAGTTTCAGGTCATTCCGAGAACTTTTATTTCTGCACAAAAATAACACCATGGCAATTCTGCTGAAAACAGCGTCAGTCCGGGTTAGTTCCATTCAAATCATGCAAATTAGAGTCCAAAACAAGGGCAAAAGAGTTTGGAAAAGTAGATACGATGGAGACGTATCAACTCCTCAATATCCTTTCGAACAGCCGGATACATGTCCTTCCTCAACCTTTCATACAATTCATTCTGCTTCATTTCACTCCTCGCTTTTTTCATGCTAAGCCTCTCTTCTTTGCTGAGTGTGAAAGCCCTCTTGTGCAGGACATTAACACCTATACCCCTTGCACGTCCAGGGGGCTCTCTTGTTTCCAGAGCATCGGATAGAATGTCACATGGCCCTGAGTTCCTGTAGAACCTTCCAGGGATCTTGGAAGCCTTTAACATCACATGATACAGTTCTTCGTCATGTGAGTTTTCAAAGTAATAAGTTTCGTCATCACGCCTCCTTGCACGTGCCCGCAAGTAGTCTCTAGCGCGTTCACCCCTTATTTCACTAAAGGCTAGTTTCCCACCTGCCGCTACTGCTTCTTTGTCCTCCTGGTCCCATATCGGTTTCATGCCGTAGTATCCTGCCACACCCATACGGTGGGGGTGTGTGTTCCTCTTCTGAAGTTCCAATTGCTTGGCACTCTTCTCAGCAAACTCTGTAGTTGCCCTGACCCTTTTGAATTCTGCCCAGTCTGCCTTTTGTAATTTGGGGGTATGTAGGGATTGGGTCCTTGCCTTCACTCAAGTACTTCTTGTACAACACGTGCTTCCAGTTTCTCCAAGCATCCCTAGCCTTCTTCAGTGCAGCGTGTTCCACCTGCATTCTCCACTACTTTGGAACATTGAAGTGATCCATGATCTCCTGGACTATCCTTTGCCGTGTTTCTGTGTCAGCCTTTCAAAACCCCGGCAGATTAATGTTGAGCCTTGCCCTGCCAAGAAATCCACACACACTCCTGAACCTCGTGTGTGCTATATCTGGTTTAGTTGGAGCCCAACACTTTAAATCAATCTCGGTTACTTCATATACACCTTTAGGCTGGTGTGTGGGCTTCCTTGGAGCGTTCCTCCGTGTCCTGACCGAAAGGGTAATTGCTGCAGCTCTATCCCGTTCAATATTACTTGATCCCTCACCATCTGCTGAAGACCTAGGGTTGTCGGAATCAGATGAAGATACATCGCCTGAAGCATGAGTGATGTCGCTGCTACTCGGCATCTACAGAGAACACATGCGAAACTCAGGAAAGGAGGATAAGCATAAAACTAACAACTTGGTATCAAGCTGTCTAAACATGTCGTGCAATAATTTAGAAAATGTACGGCTTATTTGTTAAGTTTGTGTGACTCGGGCGCCCACGATCTGTAAATTGGCAGTACCTTATTGGAACAAATACAACTTATATGTACTAGTTAGGAAGGTAGATAATGAACATATATACGCTCTCCGTTATTTTATAGCCAATTTGGGAACATACGGAATGAAATAGGAAGAGGGATTGCGAGGAAATATGCCTCACCGCGATGAAGAGCAGTAACTAACAGGTTTCTTAATGCAAACCCGGCAGGACCACAGGAGAGGCGAGGGTTACAGGATCGATATGATCGAGGGTGGCTGGCAAGCAAACGAAGACGGCGAGGCGTGGGCAGCCACGTGTTGGGAACGGAAGTGGAGGTAGGGTTGATGCCGAAGAGCGGGCACACGGCCAGGGTGAGCACGCCGACGCTGAAGAGGGTTCTGCTGTGGATCTAGGGGAGGGGGGAGCAGGCGATGGAGATTGGGTGGACTAGTTGAGTGAAACGCGGGCGGGCGGTGGGGGGTGTTGGCGGCCTAGGTGAAAAGGGTGAAAAAATATCCCCGGTCGCCGCGTGGAAAGGTCTATGCAAACAGTTGCCTCTAAGCGCTCGTGTGCACAAAGCGAATAATTTTGTTTGAAATGAAGACGTACTAATTTTGAAATGAAGACGTGAGTTCATCGTTTCGCCTCTAAATTTTCCCCACGTTAAGCAATCACCATTATACCACCGGTTTGATTTGCGGGCGCATTTCAGGTCTCGTGTGCTATATTTAAGACTTTTTTGGCATTTACAGTGCATTTTGGCATATAAATTAAATCCTAGCCGGACTGCATTTGCTGTCGAAAGGGATGAGGATTGACATTCGATCTGGGAGCATCCAACGGTGCAGACGTACGATCCGTGGGGTTTGGGTTCTGGCCAATCAAAACGCACGACTCAGATCACGCGCGCAGCAAGGGGGGGGGGGGCATCGGCCACGGTTTGGTAGGCACACGGCTTTCGTGAGTGAACCGTGTGCTATTTGAAAACATTTACATGAACTAACAGCATATTTTTGTTTGAATGAAAATAAGAGTTCATCATTTTGCCTCCAAATTGTTTTCCATGGTAAGAAATCACCATTGTACCCTATGGTTTGATTTTCTGGTGCATTTGAGGTATCGTTTGTTATATTTGAATCGTTTGCTATAGTCGCAACTACACGTGGGTGCTAGCTAGCAAGATCATTTGTGTGTCGCTTTGGGAGTTTTCATTCATTGTTCGAGAAACGGGAAAAAAATTCAAACAGTTCGGCCGCAGGGTGCGGCCAGAGGCATAGGCCTTGTTGGTATTCTAATTACAGGAAATGCATATAGAGTCCGGAAATAACAAAAATCGGTGTGTCACTGTGGCGTGCTCTCAGGATCCCATGGAAAAAATTTGGTAAAGTTTGGCACAAGTTTTGATGCTCACACCTTCCAAATCGGAGCATCTCACAAGAAGGATCATAGTTTTCAAAAGGAGACGCGACACTTCGGACTCCAATCGTCAGTGACTACATCGTTCCGCCTCGAATTTTTTTCATGGTAAACAATCATGTATATACCCTAGGTTTGATTTTCTGGCCCATTTCAGGTCTCGTCTGCTATATTTAAGTCATTTTTTGCACTTAGCTTGCATTTAGTGCATATAAATTCAAAACCGTTCTACAACTACATCTGGGTGTTAGTTAGCAAAGAAGGTGTACAAATCATTTGTATGTCGCTTTGCGAGTTTTCATCCATTGTCTGAGAAACGGGGAGAAGTTTCAAACATTTTGGCTGCGAGGTGCGGCCACTGGCGTAGGCCTAGTTGGTATTTTAATTACAGGGAATTCAGATGGAGTCCAGACATTATCAAAATTGGTGTCTACCCGTGGCGTGCTCTCACGACGCCGGGGAAATTTTTTGGTAAAGTTTGGCACAAGTTTTGATGATCGCTCCTTCCAAACCAGAGCATCTCACATGAAGGACCATGGTTTCCAAAAGAGACATGTCAATTCAAACTCCAGTGGCCGGTGACTTCATCGTTTGGCCTCATAAAAATTTCCACAGTACGCAATCACAACTATACCACGGGTTTGATTTTCTGGCGCATTTTAGGTATCATTTGCTATATTTAAGACATTTTTTTAATTTAACGTGCAGTTTGTGGATATAAATAAAATCACAACCAGAACTGCATGTGCTGTCGAAAGGGATGAGGATTGTCGTTCGATCAAGGAGAATCCAACGGTGCAGACGTACGATCCGTGGGGTTTGGGTTCTAGCCAATCAGAATGCACGACTTAGATCGCGCGCGTTGCAGGGGGGCATCGGCCACGGTTTAGTAGGCACATGGCTTTCGTGAGTGAACTGTGTGCTATTTGAAAACATTTACATGAACTAACAACATATTTTCGTTTGAACGAAAACATGAGTTCATCATTTTGCCACCAATTTTTTTTCCGCGGTAAGAAATCACGATTGTACTCTATGGTTCAATTTTCTGGTGCATTTGAGATCTCGTTTGCTATATTTGAGTCATTTTTTGCACACACACACACACACACACACACACACACACACACACACACATATATATATATATATATATATATATATATATATATATATAGTCGCAACTACACGTGGGTGTTAGCAAGATCATTTGTGTGCCGCTTTGCGAGTTTTCATTCATTGTCCAAGAAACGCGGAAAAACTTCAAACAGTTCGACCGCAGGGTGCGGCCAAAGGCGTAGGCCTTGTTGGTATTTTAATTACAGGAAATGCATATAGAGTCCAGAAATAACGAAAATCATTGTGTCACTGTGGCGTGCTCTCACGATCGCATGGAAAAAATTTGGTAAAGTTTGGCACAAGTTTTGGTGCTCGCACCTTCCATACCGGAGCGTCTTAGAAGAAGGATGATAGTTTCCAAAAGGAGACACGGCACTTCGGACTCCAAATCGTCAGTGACTACATCGTTCCGCCTCGAAAAAAATCATGGTAAACAATCACGGATATACCCTTGGTTTGATTTTCTGGCCCGTTTCAGGTCTCGTCGGCTGTGTGTAAGTCATTTTTTGCACTTACCTTGCATTTAGTGCATATAAAGTCAAAACCCTACTTCAACTACCTGTGGGTGTTTTAGTTAGGCTATACTTAGGCTACTCATAGTGGAGAGTATCATATACTAGTATCATGCATATGATACTAGTGTATGATACTACCTTTAATTATAGTGCATAGTATAATACATCATAGATGATCATATTTATTGCCATGCATGACACAAATTAGCATCGCATTTAACATGATACGGTATCTACCTATATGTTACTCTAACCCTCTCTATCTTCTTTAATTCTTTGCCACATCAGCATACTTGCTATTTCCGAGTGCATGATACCGGCTATGATACCACCACTATGGCCAGCCTTATAGTGGGGAGTATCATATACTAGTATCATGCATATGATACTAGTGTATGATATTACGTACCATCATAGTGCATTGATAGAGTAGTATCATAGATGACCGTATTTATGGCCATGCATGACACAAAGTATTATAGCATTTATTATGTTACGGTATCTACCTATGTTACTCTAACCCACTCTCCGTTCTTTAATTCCTTGCCACATCATCATATTTGCTATTCCCGAGTGCATGATACCGGCTATGATACCCCCACTATGGCCAACCTTAGCAAAGAAGGTGTACAAATCATTTGTGCATCGCTTTGCGAGTTTTCATCCGTTTGTCAGAGAAGCGGGGAGAAGTTTCAAACATTTCGGCCGCGAGGTGCGGCCACTGGCGTAGGCCTAGTTGGTATTTTAATTATCGCTCCTTCCAAACCGGAGCATCTCACATGAAGGATCATGGTTTCCAAAAGGAGACGTGTCAATTCAAACTCCAGTGGCTGGTGACTTCATCGTTTGGCCTCATAAAAATTTCCATGGTACACAATCACCATTATACCACGGGTTTGTTTTTCTGGCGCATTTTAGGTATCGTTAGCTATATTTAAGACATTTTTTGAGTTTAACGTGCATTTTGTGCATACAAATAAAATTACAGCTGGAACTGCATTTGCTGTCGAAAGGGATGAGGATTGCCGTTCGATTTGGGAGCATCCAACGGTGCAGATGTACGATCCGTGGGGTTTGGGTTCTGGCCAATCAGAAAGCACGACTCAGATCGCGCGCGGGGTTTGGTCGGCACACGGCTTTCATGAACGAACCGTGTGCTATTCGCAAACCAGATTGCATATTGTCGGGGCCGGATTTTGGGGGCACAAAATCCCAGAAATTAACCCCTCGTGTTACCACCAGCCCCAGGATTACTGTTACTGGTGGACACGTCCTTGTTACAGATTACCAAGCAATTACAAGAATTGGATACAAGACCATAAAGGTCTAATGATACAACAATGATTCTGGCAATGAATGACGGAAGCGACTCGTGGTTCTCCAACGTCGATGGGGCTCCATTCCCACTGGAATGGCTGACCTGGATAATTCCTATCCCACGTGGCTGCTATCCTGGGCTCCGTACGGACGTCACTATGTCACTCCTTGTAGAAATCCTGACCTGGCCAAGTAAATAGCCAGGGACAAGCCTGTGAGTATGTTGGAATTTACTCGCAAACATAATGAATAGAAGATATACCGAATGCATAAGCTCATGCTGGACTAGGTGATATGCAGGTGTTGATCCAAATTTTAACATGACATGACTAATATTGATATGTGCATAAATATGGGCATGAGCAGGAAAATGGGTATAAAAAAATTTTCTAGTGACCAACAAGGAAGGTTAAAGGAAAATAAATAAAAGAAATGCTGGTCGGATGTCAAGTGACACCACGGTAGGTCTTGAAGAGAAATGCCAAACGGGTGTCTAAAAGAGAAATCGGACGAGACAGAACCATCCGAGAACTAAAGCGACGCCACGAGAGGTCTTGAAAAGAAATGCCAATCGGGTATCCACAAGAGTAGTGGCGAGATAGAACCGCCTGAGAACTCTAGGGATGCCACGAGAGGTCTTGAAAAGAAATGCCAATCGGGTATCCATAAGAGTAGTGGCGAGATAGAACCGCGTGAGAACTCGAGGGACACCACGAGAGGTCTTGAAAATAAAACTGAATGCCCGGGGTAGTCTAGCCAGCCCCTGAGACACTCAGAAAATAAAATAAGATAAACGGGTTAGTCCACAATAATAATCATAGCATCAATAATATTCACAACAATAGTGATCATAGAAAAATTCATGACAGCATTAGTGATGACAATAATATCCTGCAAAAATGAGTCATGCACCATTTAATTATTTCCTCCGGAGACCGACACTAAGACTGACACTTGACCAACCCAGACTGTAGTCCTTAACCGCGGACACGGCTATTTGAATAGATATAACTCTGCAGAGAGTGTACTCTTTACCCACAAGGAAAGGATTTCTTTAGCCAGCACCGAGACACTGACTAATTCCCATTATGGTCTTTGGGTTGAAAACACACCTGACCAGCACACACCAGATTAACCATCCGGATGCCAGGAATCACCCAAAGCATCTTTCCAGAAAAACTCTAAGTCCGGGAGACCATCGTCTCGACTAGCATGGGATCACTATTTATATGCGCGGTTTACAAGGGGTGCCTCCCTCTCGGCTATAACCGGAAACACCCATGCCCCCTGACCCGATGACGGGATTTAGTCCACCATCGTGGAAACCCTCATCGTAGCCCTCTATGTGGTGTGTGCACGGAAAGGGGTTAACAACTTACTGAACCGTACCCTACCTGTGGCAGGGACAAATGGCAGCACGAAACAAGTATGGGGGTTACCGGAACAAGACTCGATCTACGGTCGACTCAAGAGGTGTTACTTATTATCACCGGTATGCTTCACATATATCACGTGACACCACCGTGTCAAATATGTCCCGTGCCCACCGGCACGTCCAAGGCAGGAGCACACTCCTGGATTCTCACAACTTATGCATGTCAGAACTTGAGTGGAATGCATGCAAGAGAAAATATATACATGACCATGCATGCATGCAATATTACTACCCATATGCATTCTCTAGTAAAATTATCAAAAACCATGCTTCAAATATTCTAGCTAGATATTATCAAACATTCACCATATCAAGTGTTCAAAAATGCTTGCCTTGAGCATGCAAAAATATTGGGTGCACTCCAAAAGTTTGAGAATTTTATCTTCCCTCCATTTCCTATTTTCAAAATATGGCAATTATCATTTAATTTGAAAATAGTACCAAAAAGTGTTTCAATTTTTTTTTGAAAATAATACTAAAATAAACTAGATGAAAAAGGAGAAATAACAGAAAAAGAATCAATTTATTTGGGGTTCATATGAATTACTTATGAAATTTCTAAGCTGAAAAAATGACTAAATGGACTATTTAATAGACCCAACAAAAAAACTAAGCTTATCAAAAATGTTCACCCTAGCTAGTTTAATAGAGCATGATTTTATAAGTCTACGGAAATTTGAATCATCAAATTTGGGTTTAAAAAGGCTGATGTGGAATTACTGGAAGTTTACTGGAAAAAGAAAAACAGAAAGGAACCGAGGTGTGCCCTGGGCGTAGTTTAGCCGTGTGGTGCCACTGGGCCGAGCCCAGTTGCTGGACCGCGCGGGAGGGCTGCGACGTCGAAGGCGTACTCGCGGGAGTACGTTTTGCCCATGCAAAGGCGATCCCAGCGGAGTCCGTCTCCACTTACTAACGGATCGGCACAGCGCTGGGTCACTGATAGTGGGCCCCGCCTGGCCCACTGGTCAGGTTTGACCAGTCGCCCGTGTCGTCTTCCCGCGACAGAACAGGGGCGGCGCTCCAACGATCGCCGCCGGTGAACGGCGGCACCGTTCGGAGATCTGAGGCCACCATCGGGTTTAGAACGTCGAGGCGGTTCTGTGGGTACCCTCCTTGGTCGCCGGAGTGGACGGAGTCGGCGGCGGCGAGGTCCTCGGCGGATGGCGGTGTCGGGTAGGATGAGGTTTCTGTCTACGGTGGCTCCCGAGCAAAATTGAGTGGTGGATCGAGTTCGTGGGGTCAATAGCAAGCTAGTGGTGAAGAGGATGGGATGGGGAAGGCTGTGGTTTCGTCGTAATTATCGGAGAGGTGGCGGCGGCCGTAGCTGCCGGAATCGAGGAAGACGGCCTCCTTCGGTAGCTTGGCTGCTTGAGGGGCTCGGAGAGGGAGAGGGGAGTGTGAGGTGGTGCTCTTAAAGGGCCTGGTGTGGCTTTTATAGCCCGTCGAGGTCGATCCCACCGCTTCCAGAGGAAGGCACGATGGCGGCGGCCATTTATGGCGCCGTCGAGGTAGCTGGCGAGGTTGGTTGTGGACGGTGCGGACAGCGGCATCCCGTAGTGATGGTATGGCGTGCTGGCTGGCTCGAAGACGTGCCACGCGCCTTGGGCGGCGTCGTCCACGAGCAGATTCCGGCGGCGGCCATCAATGTCAAACGAGGGCGGTGGCGAGGTCAGCGAGGCCGGTGAGGTCGGTGGATTTGGTATGGACGGCGGTCATCCATATTTATGCCAGGGAGAGGTCGGTTGGTTCGGGACGGGCCGCGTGTCTCGGGCGGTGCCGTGCCCGAGATGGTGGCGACTGTGGTGGCGGTGGACGGCGCAAGGGGACGTGGGGAAGTGTCGGCGAGCTTCTGGGTGGTCGGGTTGATCTTGCAGAAGACCAGGACGAGCGTGGGCAGCAACAGGGGCACGACAGCCGCTCGATGCCAGAGGCTACAAAACATGCGCTCCGGCCGCGCTCTGGTCATGCACACCACGTGCTTGAACAAATGCCAATGGCATCTACAGGGATTTGTTGCAAATGAAACTTGACAGAGTTGGGCTTCTGGATATGCTAGAGATCCTGGACATGTTAGCTTGACCAAATGAGCAAGTGTGTAATGTAGTTTAGGAAGGGACAAAATTTCTGTAATGCACACAAGGTGCTTGATGAAATGCTGGGGGTGGCTAGGTGATTTTGTTGGAACTGAAAATTAACAGTATGGTGTCTCTTTAGATGATAAAGTGGATGGCAAGGTTGGTTGGACAAAATGAAAAACTTGCAAGTGCAAGTTTTGGTGAATTTCAGTTCTGGATAGAAACTACAGAGAAATATTTGGAGGTCTTCCATGATGAAATTAGAGCTGATCTTTAGGACTTAAGGGTTTGGTTGGAAGGACTATAGGTGGAAAAATTTACAGAACTTTTGGAGCAAGAAAAATTGGGGTTGTAGTTCAAAGTTGAGACTGGACCAGAATTGAAAAGAGGATGTTTCACTCAAAATTTTCAAAAAGACAAGGTTGGATTTTCGCATAAAAGTGATATATAGGCATCACATGACCCGTCATAATTTTTGTGGAATTCTGAAAGAATTATTTAAAGTAGTTGTAGTGTAAGAGAGGCATTTAAAGTATTGAAAATTCCTTTAAAAGAATTATCTTGGGCAAAATTTTATTATGAAAATAATTCCTACTGTTATCAAAGTATAAATGAAATGGTTTGAGAAAACTACCAAAACCACAATATTATTACCAAAAATTTCTATATGGAGAGAAGAATTTTGGAAAACAGAAACAGAAAATACTCTTAATATAATTCAAAATTTTATTTCTGGCCAAATTTTACTTATAAAAATATGATTAAATTTTTGGGGTGTTACACATATCTTTTGTTCACACATACTGGAGTGAGATCAATTGAGTGCGCTACCTCTATGATATAATAATAATAATAATAATAATAATAATAATAATAATAATAATAATAAACAGTTCATATTCATTGCCTGAGCTGACAGCATATCAAGGTCAACATATTAACGGTTCTTACATCAACAGAAAACCGGGCATAACTCACAAATTCAGTACACGCGATAGTTCTAAATTGAACGAATAAGTTGCAGGGTAGGCATAAAGACTAGTCTTACGACTTAATTTCCATGTACATGGGGGAACTGGGATCATTACGTTGACCCCGAATGAACTTGGGTTTTCTGATGATTTTACGCTTCTCTGTTAGATGGGTGCGTGATCCCTTGGCTGGCAACTCAGCAAATTCATCGTACTCATCCTCATCGGCAACATCCTCGACACCCAGTACCCTCCTCTTCCCATGCATCACTACATGGTAGTTCTTATGCAAGGGGCCTTCCACATAGAAAATCTGGGTAGCATCGCTGGCAAGAATGAACGGGTCCATGTGATATGCCATCATTGTCCTGTTAACACATGTCTTCCTGTAATCATCAACCTTTACATGACCAAGAGGGATCCATGCACACCTGAATAATGCCACCTTAACTTTCACATAGTCAAGCTCCCAGATCTCTTTGATGGTTCCATAGTATACCCTTTTATCAGCTTCATCTACAGTCATGCATTCTATTCAAACAGAGCTGTTCTGATATGGGGTCTTCTCATCACGTTCCTCAGTGTAGAACGTGTATCCATTTATGTCATATGCTTGGTACATCAACACCGTAGGTGATGGCTTTTGTGCCAACCACGTAGCAATGCAATCGATGGATCCTTGTGCCAAATGATTCTTCAGCCATTCGGCGTAGTTCTTAGTGTGCTCCTTCATCTCCACATCTGATGAAGGCACCATTGGTAAGAAGCTTTGGCGTATCTCCGCCAAGTGTTCTTCGGCATAAGCACTGAGAACTGGGCTGTTAAGCAGTATCATCAAATGGGCTTTCTCTGCCAATTCTTCGGGTGCAGCCATTTGCATGCCAGCAAGGACCGGCTTACCTTTTAGCCTTCCCTCGTGGCGAGAGAGGGGCAAACCTATAGGTCTTTGTTTCATGTATTCGGTGCAAAACTAAACCACCTCCTCCGCGGTATAACCTTGTAGGATGCTTGCCTCTGGATGGTTTCGGTTTCGACAATAGCACTTCAGTATTCCCATGAACCGCTCGAAGGGATACATGTTGCAAAGAAACACAGGACCACAATACTTTATCTCATCGACAAGGTGCACAGTGAGATGGACCATGACATCAAAGAATGAAGGTGGGAAAAACATCTCTAGGTTGGACAATATTCTTGCAATATCCTCTTGCATATGATCCAACTCTTCAGGATCTACAACTTTCTGCCATAGTTGGTTGAAGAAATCACAGAGCTCAATGAGTGTGTTTCTTATATCTTTGTCCATCAGATTCCTGATGGCCATCGGGAGGATTTGTGTCAACATTACGTGGCAATCATGTGACTTCATGTGTCCCAACTTCATTTTACCTGAGCTCACATCCACGAGACTTCTGATGTTTATGGAGTAGGAAGAGGGTGTCTTAACTGACAACAAATAGGTGAAGAACTGTGTTGCTTCTTTTGTACTGAAATTGTAACTCTGGCAAGCTTTGATGAATTTCTCATCATCTTCTGCTTCACTCTTGCGTTTTGATTGACCAGCAAGCATATCGAGCTGTGCACCATCATCATCCTTTGTTTTACCTTTAATCTTGAGCAGAGTACCAAGGATGCTTTCACATACGTTCTTCTATACATGCATGACATCGATGCAGTGACGTACGCGTAGAATCTCCCAGTAAGGTAATTTCCAGAACACCGATTTCTTCTTAAACACTTGACCCTTGGGTGTTTGTTTCACCATTAAAGCGTGCTTCTTGCCAAGCACAACATTAATTTGTTTAGCCATGTTGTGGACCACCTCCCCATCATAGGGTCTTGGGCCCACATCTACCTCTACCATACCATCAAATTCAGCTTTCATCTTTCGGTATGGGTGATTTCTCCGTAAGAACCTACGATGACGCAAATACACGGTTTTGCGTGAGTTGGGAAGAAATCTGCTAGCTGTCCTATCCATGCATGTGAAACACCCTACATCTCCCATTGTTTTCTGCCCCGATGTGTTGCCTAATGCCGGCATATCTTGAATGGTGTGCACTAGCATCGCATGTAGATCGAAAATCTCCTTTTTGTAAGCATCATAACATTTTACAGCAGGCGCATCTATCCACACTGTCAGCAGTTCTTCTACCAGTAGCTGAAAGTAAATGTCGATGTCATTTCCAGCTTGCTTCGGGCCTTGGATAATCATTGACATCATGATGTATTTTTTCTTCATACACAACCAAGGAGCTAGGTTATATATGCACAGAAGCACCGGCCATGTGCTGTGATTGGTGCTCATATCGCCAAAAGGATTCATCTCGTCAGTACACTCCCCGAGCCTTATACTTCTAGGATCCTTGGCAAAGTCTTCAAACTTGTTGTCGATTAATTCCCACTGAGCCCTATCTTTCGGGTGCCTCATATATTTATCCGCATTTCGCTCATCATGATGCCACCGCAACCTCTTTGCCTCTCTAGGGTTTGCAAACAAATGCCTCAACCTTGGAATTAAAGGCAAGTACCAAACAACCTTGAATGGGATTCCTGTCTTGATCTCGTCGTCAAATTTGTACTTGTCCTTTGCTCTCCTGCGCTTGTATCGTGCATGCTTGCATGTGGGACATGCACGCAAATCTTTGTACTCACCACGGTACAATATACAATCATTCACACAAGCGTGTATCTTCTGTACTTCAAGTTCCAATGGGCAAACAATTTTCTTCGCTTTGTTCATGCTTCTGGGGAGCACATTATCTTCCGGAAGAATTTCTTTGAAAAGACATAACATCTCTGTGAAGGCCTTGTTTGATAGACCGTTTGCTGCTTTAAATCTGAGAAGCGCCAGGGTGGCACTCAACTTGGAATATTTCTTTTTGCAACTTGGATACAATTCTTTCTTGGAGTCCGCATCAATGGTTGGCAGATCCTTGTACCCAATCATATCCTTTTTGGGCCCTTGAAATCTGCAATCATAGCAGCAAAATCTGGCATATAAAGATCGTCATCATCTGCGTCGCCGTCTTGGTTTTCCAGTGGGCGTTTCGGCTTTCCGGTGTTCCATTGGTAGCTTGACGCCTCTGTCACGATGTTAGATTCAATATCCATGTGACACTGACCTGGGTTTGGCATCTCGCAGCCCTGGGTATATTCATCCATGACCTGCTCTTCACCGTGTCTGGTCCAACATGTATATCCATCCATTAATCCCTGAGAGAGTAAGTGCCACTGGACATCTGCAATTTGACGTGACTCTGTATTGGCACAATGAGTACATGGACACAGGATGTAATTCGCATCACCAATTCTCCTCTTTGTACTTTTAGCCAAATTCATGAACTCTGTCACACCACTGATAAAATATGTGGTTCTCCGATTCTTCATCCATTGAGATCGTTCCATCTGCACCACACGAATGGTAATTAAAAACAAAACAACAACATTAATACACGGATTAACTTATGCCCAAAGATGCGTGCATAAATCACAAGGTTTTATTTTCATAATTACTGAGGGTGCTCCATATTGTTATCCAGACGTGCAATAAGAAAAATTAATGGCCAGTCAATTTACACGCAGAGTACTACAGCACTACCCTTAGGAATTGAATACCTTAATTAAGCCACTCACGAAAAGAATACCTTAATTAATTAGCCGTGCGGCGACCTCCATCCAGCTGACAGAGAAGCACGATGCGGTGGCACGCCGAGACAGCCGGGTCGAGGAGCAAAGCTTAGTGTGGCTGCCACCTGAAGTTCGACCTCCACTATCCCGCCATCGACCGCGAAGGATGTGCTCCAATCACACCGCCGCCGACCTCGATGGTTGAACTCCTCCTATCTTCCACTGCAGACCGAGGATTGACCTCCTATGACACCACCACCACCCACCGACCGAGGATTGACCTCTTATCCAGTAGCCTCTGCCTAGGCCGTCGCTACCGCCATCTCTATCTGTAGAGCGGCTGTTTTATTTTTTGACGGATATCCGCAGAGCCGCTGTTTACACGGTATCACTGTAACTATTATATGTACAGGGTCACATACGGTTATGTAATGGCAACCATGTCTCACCTATGTTGTCTTCTCACATGGTTTGGTGCGGAAATCGTGTGTGAAGTTGTAATACCTAACACAAACGACATGTATAAACAGTGTGTCGTATACAACATATAGTGCCATAAGTAGTTCCCGACCGTTAGCTTATCCCCACAGTTTCCCCATTTCCCCCAAATCCCTAGATAGCCTCAAAATTCCCTCGTGTGGCACTGACATTAGGGGAATGCGGACGAGTGGTGCTGATGGTTTCGGTGCGGCTGCTCCTGCTCGTATCGCCGCTCTCGGCAGCGCCGCCACGACGGCGGTCACCGCCGAGCACTTGCCTAAGGTCATCAGAAGGCAGGTGTACTACGGATCTGAATCGTCCTGTCAGGTTCCGATCTATCCCAATCTTTTTTAGCATGTCCAAAGTAGCTCCATGCTGAATCCGTCCTGAATGACCCCCCCCCCCCCACCAGGAAAGCGATCTGCCACCGGATCCGGAGCATGACTCCAGACTCCCGCAACACGAGTTCGACTCCGAGTTTTGCGCCACCGAGAAGTACCAAAAGCTGAATTGTGTGCACGGGCACACTCCCACTCGACGTGTATGCACGGAGGGATTCAACATTGGCAGGCGGTTTCTCAGTTGCCCCTTAGAGTTTAGTGCTAAGTTCATCATTTTACTTAAGTTAATGCCACCGCTCATCCTGAATACTATTTAACATTGGCAGGGATATGAGGCTTGTGACTTTGTTAACTGGCTAGATGAAGAATGGCATGACAGGGCTCAGAGTGTCATCACCAAGCTCGCAGAAGATAACATAAAGCTGAAGAAGAAACTGGTTGATCTGGAATGTACAGTCAGTACGATGAAGCAAGAAAGAATCAATCACAGGCAACAGATGAAAGCAAGAGACAAGAAGGAACTAGCATGTGTAGTTGTGGTTGTCGCATTAGCCATGTTCTATGCGCTGTTTACAATGATGATTAGGGGTTTTGTTTGACACTATTGCTAAAGCACTTCTAGATGTGCTCTAAGTAATGCACATCTAGGTCCTATGCAATTGATGTTACGCGAAGATTCGTGCAGATATTTTCCTTTGTCTTTTTTCTTTTCCTTTGTAGTTTGATTATTACTGGCTTCATCAATAAGAAGAGCTCAATGTATTGCTTGCCAACTGTCCTACTCCGTTCGTACCGGTACCGGTGCATAATCCCAAAACTCGTTCCTTGTTTTTGTCCTGAAAAAAGAAATCAACCAATAGGAGTCCTGCGGCTAGTATGCATTCAATGACTTCAGACTACTTAGCATAACATGCATGCAATGGTCAATTCTCTGCACGCAATGGTATTGATTACCAAATAGTAATCATCAAGTTATGTCATTTTTCCCCCACCTAGGTCGCCGGTACGGAGGGAGTAGAAGTACTATGAAAAATGCTTGTTTCATATTTGGACGCTCCAACGCGTGTGCGTAATTAATTATCACATTGAGAACTGCGCAACCCCGGGAATTTGGAGCGACTGGGTACAAATAATTGCGGTTGATTATATCAGCGGTTAGATAATACGTCAACCCCCGCTACAATTGACATTTCCTCTTCTCTGCATACCCCGCTTAAGTGTCCACCATCTTCATCGTCCCCGGCAGGCCACGCTACACACTTGCACACACTCTGCAATCTCGCTTTCTCGCGGTTTTTATACGACCACAGCCATGTCGAGCGCAGCGAGGACGACAGTTCGGCCAGCAGTCTGGCGCCCGATGATAGGTCAACATCGGAATCATCCCGATCGTCTTCCATGAGTCTGGCGTCAAGCCCAGACCTTGATTATATCCGGATCATGGAAGGGACGCCACCTCCGGAGTCGTCAGACGACAAACAGACGGACGAGGAGCCATCAGAGGACGAAGAAGAGGACGACGATGATGATGAGGAGGAATGGTCGAATGAGGAGTGTGACGCCCCAGGCCCGATCGTGCACTAATCATACACGCAAATGCACACGATCAAGCCTAAGGACTCACGGGAAGATATCACAACACAACTCTAAAACATAAATAAAGTCATACAAGCTTTATATTACAAGCCAGGGGCCTCGAGGGCTCGAATACATAAGCTTGCGAACAAGCGTCAGCGGAAGCATTAGATATCTAAGTACAGATATTAAAAGAGAAACAGAAAGGCCTTTAGAAAGGCGGGGCAAAATAAAACACTACGATCGAAAGGCGTAGGCCTCCTGCCTGGGACCCTCCGATCCTACTCCTGGTCGTCAGTCAACTCGTAGTAGCATCCATCCTCTGGGTAGTAGTAGTAGTCGATCGACGGGGCATCTGTCTCAAGGGGCACCGTCCTCTGGTCGCGACAAACTGATATGGGGAGAAAAGGAAAACAAAGCAACCGTGAGTACTCAGAAGTACTCAGCAAGCAAGGATCTACACTACATATGCAACATTTTCAAGGGGAGGCTGTATATGTGGACTGGGCTGCAGAAATGCGAGAATAGAGAGAAGGCCTAGTCCTATCGAAGACTAGCATCTTCATCGGTCTCGCAGCAATAGAAGAGAGCAGAACAAATCAATATAAAGTAGCAGTATCATTAAGTCTCAACCTCACCCAGAGATCCTTTCTCGACTCCCTGCGGGAAAGCAATCCCAGAGCCATACAGTCATCAACCTCGTCCTGAGATCCCTTCTCGACTCCCTGCGAGAAGCAATCCCAGAGCCATAGTATCCAAGTATCCAGTTCTAAATTGTATCAATCAGGATACAACTCCGAGTGTTCGTTACCGTAGGACAGGCTATCGATAGAAGTTTTCTTCCCTGCAGGGGTGCACCAACTTACCCAACACGCTCGATTAACTCCGGCCGGACACACTTTCCTGGGTCATGCCCGGCCTCGGCCAAACGACACATCGCAACCCTACCTACAGCTCAGCAGAGAGGTCCCCGCCGGTCTACATCCTAAGCGCAAGGGGGTCTTGGCCATCGCCCC
This sequence comes from Thinopyrum elongatum, assembly GCA_011799875.1. Classification (NCBI taxonomy): domain Eukaryota; kingdom Viridiplantae; phylum Streptophyta; class Magnoliopsida; order Poales; family Poaceae; genus Thinopyrum; species Thinopyrum elongatum. Next base: position 455,082,653 of record CM022298.1, on the reverse strand, counting down.
TCACCCTCCGGGTCGTTGCGCACATGGCTCAGATCCAAGCACCACCGAAATGGCGCCAATCACTCCATGTCGCACTGCTGAACTGGACGTCTGACAGAGCTTTCGGCTGATGTATACGATGCAGAATGCCCATACTATGCCCACGTGATGGTTAGTGCTATCAGACCAGAGGCCTGCTCGGATCAAATATCCAAATCGTTAGGACTAGGGGCTTGCGGTAACGAGCAGAGACTCACGAAAGATGTGACCCCGTCGCCCCGTCTCGAGGACTTGCTGCAAGGGTTAAGAATGCCCGGCCGCGCCTCTTATTCATCACTCGGGCACCACACTGGCACCCGTCTTCACAACACTCGCCTCTCAGGCGCATGCGGGTACCCCTCAGGGTCGACCCGCCTATCCAAGTAACAGTGTAAAGTCCAAGTATCCGTGTGTCCATAACATCAGGGGAATCCGAGGTATCACCCTTGTTGGATTCCTACTCGATGTGTCTGTCAAGGTGAACTCGGAGGATTCACCCTCGATGGGTTCACACTTGATGTGTTGCACGACAGCGTCGTTACCGGAAGTGGTGAAGGAGGAATCACCCTCGATGACCATGACCGAATAGCTACTCTACAGAGTTAACATCAGAAGTGCTACAAGAGGTTTCACCCTCGGCACTCGATAGTAACGCTGCAGTGTCGTTACAACTAAGGGGGGGTGATGTGCGGTGCCGGGGCCTGGTCTTCAATCCCGTTGATCGGGTCTTCTGACAATCCAGCGCGACAGTCGAGATAAGTGGGGTCACTGATAGGTCTCTACCCAGCCTATACTAAGCAGTTTAGGATATGCAGGTAATTATCAACAACAGGTTACAATAAACAGGCTATGCATCAGAATAGGTAAAGCAGTAGCAGCAGCAATTCTAATGCAAGCATGAGAAATTAGAATGGGCGATATCGGAATGATCAAAGTGGGAGGGGGCTTGCCTGGTTGCTCGGCGGCAAGGGCAAGGTTGTCAATGGTGTCTTCGGGCTCCGGAGCGGCATCGGTCTCGGGGACGACGTCGGGGTCGGGGGCTATCGAGAGAGAAGAGGGGGAGGAAACAGTATAAATACACAGCGAAAAACTGCAGCACAAAGCATAACATGGCAATACGCGGTGACGGAGGTGATCTAACGCAGTGCCGGGTGATACTGGCGAAGGGGGAATTCATCCGGGAAAGTATTCCCGGTTTCGGACATTTGTCAGACAGATGACTGGAGGGGAACGGTTCCATGTTCGGATAGTTAGGGATGTGTGACGGACGAACGGACTGCGTATTCAGATTCGTCTCTTCGTTCTGAGCAACTTTCATGTACAAAGTATTTTCATCTGAGCTACGGATTATTTTATATTAATTTTTAAAGTTTTACTAAACGTTCGAAATTATTTAAATCGAAAAATCAATTATTACATCAGCAGTGATGTCACGCTGACATCATCAGCCAACATTGACTGTTGACTGGGTCAACCTGACAGGTGGGCCCCACCTATCAGTGTCTGTTAATTAACTAACAGTTTAATTAGTTAATTAAACTCAATTAGTTTTAATTAAACAGAATTAATTAGGTCTAATTAGTCCTGATTAATTAATTAATTAATTAGTTAATTAATTAACTAATTAATTATTATTATTATTTTTAAATGTTTTTGCTTTTTTTAAACGTTTTGGGGCGGGCCCCCATTGTCATAGGCCCAGGGGGCCTTAACGGGAGGCGGATGCGGGTGCCCGCCCGCATGGCCACGGGCGTGTGGGCACTGAAGCCGGGCGCGGACCCAGGCGACGCCGTGGCCACCGCGGGGCTCGCCGGCCGGCCACAGCAGGCAGAGGCGGGCGCAGGAGCAGCGGTGGGCACGGCGCTGGAGGGAGCGGGGCGAAGGGCGTGCGGGGCCAGGCACGGTCGCAGCAATGGAGCGGGGCCAGAGCGGTGAGCGGCTCGGGGTCGTGCGGCTACGGGCGCGCGCACAGAGCGAGGAGAGGGTTGCGAGCGGGCACAGACAGGCGGGCGCCGGGCGCGGCCTGGCCGTGGTGAGCGCGGGCTGAGAGGGCGGCGCACGTGGCCGAGCGCAAGGGGGAGGCGGAGCGCTGCCGGGCGCGCGACGGGGAGGCTGGGGCGTGGTGAGCGCGAGCGCGGGCCGGATCCGGTGACGGGGAGAGAAGTGGGGGCGGACGAGGCTCACGGCGGGGTTGTAGGGCACGGGGCAGCGGTGCTCGAGGTGGAGGACGGGGACGACGCGCGCAGGGGAGGCAGTCCGGCGGGGAAGGCTCGACGAGGAGGCCTCCGGCGATTGCGTCGAGCGGCGGACGACGGGGCACAGTCGTCGGGGCGCGGCGGGGTCGACCCTGATCTAGCTCGGGTCGAGGTGGGGCGGGCGTCATGCGGGAGGAGACGGAGAGGCGGGCGCCGGCGAGGTGTGGCCGGAGCACCGGGCGGCGACGGCGTGGCGAAGGGGACGGGGCCCTCTGCCCCGATCCAGACGGGGAAAGGGGAGAGAGGCGTGCGGGGGAGGGAGCGAGTGGGAAGAGTGGGGATCGGGAGTGATTAGGGTTTGAGGAGTGGGGTGGCCTAATAGGCCAGAGAGAGGGGGTGGGCCGGCCTTGTGGGGTGGCCGACTGGGCCAGCTGGGTCGAGGCCCAGTGTAGGGGAAAATGGGGGTTTCTTTTTCTTTTTGTTTTTATTTCTTTATTTTCTTTTATCTTTTTCTTTTATTTATTCATACATTCTGTTTTATAATTAGTTAGGCCACCAAATGATTTTTGTAAAACATGGCATTTGTTCCAACAATTACTAGGCACTACCTACCACTGCCAAAAATTGGTTTGGAGACAACTTGAGTTCACACAATTTTTATAATAAATGGAATGCATTAAACCTTGCTGTTTTATTAATGTTAGTGCCACCTAATTAATTTATTAATTGTTGGTTTCAATTTTAGAATGGTCTCTGTATTATTTGTTATTGATTGAACATTTTAGTTTCTATGTTGCACCACTTTTATATTTCACTTTTATTTAAATTTGAATTTGACTTAGGAGTTGAAATGCAATATGATGCTAATGATGATCATGCACTGTTAAGCTTGCTGACATGTCATTATCAAAAGGGTGGTTACTGTAGTTAACCACCGGGGGTGTTACAAATCTCCTCCACTAACAAGAATTCTCGTCCCGAGAATTAAGAGGTAGAAGGAAAAAGTTCGGGGTATTCCGCACGAAGATTATCCTCGCGTTCCCAAGTGGCTTCATCTTCAGTATGATTTGACCACTGTACTTTGAGGAACTTGGTAACCTTCTGACGGGTCCGACGTTCCACTTCATCTAGAATGCGGATCGGATGCTCCTTATAAGATAAGTCATCTTGCAATTCGAGCACCTCGTGATCCACAGCTCAGTGCGGAGATTCCTTGAAGCATTGACGAAGTTGCGACACATGGAAGACGTCGTGGATATGAGAGAATTGCGGCGGCAACTCCAATTTATATGGGATCGAAGGCATAAGAGTATCTCTCGAGTTGAACAAATGAAAAACATCGAGAGCAAAGTAGGAAGGGACAATAAGAAGTTTCAAACAAATAGATAATCGTTCGATGTCTGAACAAGGTGTGAAAGGGGTCCGGAGCAACGAGAATAAGTATTGTGTCTGGTACCAGAATAGATCACTAGGATGGTGGCCCGTGAATTACATACGAGGCCACGCGCGAGGAATAACTTTGGGAACAGGGGGTGTACAGGAGAGTCAGGTTTCGATCCTGTGGAACTGTGGGTTATGGCCCACCAGGTGGGTTGAAAGTAGGAAGGGCGGTGACGTCTCGCACGATCACGTAAGCAAGGCATGTCAGAGGATAGTCTGTCAGTTATGTCGGCAACAACATCGGTACCGAGGGCGAGGGACTAAGAGAACCATTTTCCTGCTCGTTGAACGAGGCGGACCAATAGGCAAAGTTCTCGTCCATCGGTGGTTACCGAAATGTCATCAACAATAGTAACAGGGTTTTACTGATCGAGTGGTACAACGAGGTGCTTACCTAAGCAGTGAATTGTTACTGCTTAGATCGTATAGTTCGCAAGAAAGGTTAAACAAAACAATGGAAAGGAAAATGTGTTTAAACACATATTTCAGGGGTATATCCTTCGCAAGGACAAGCAGAGCATGATATCCATGACACGATAAAAAGTAGAAAACCCTTTAGGTGAGGGGAGAAAAATTTCATGGCTTTATCCATACAATGGTGTTTGGATAATTCTAAAAGAAATTTTTGGCATTATGCTTCAAATGTTCTTATTGAAGATCGGAGTACCACAGTCATGCTTCGAGATAACATTGATATGGTCTTCCAGTAAAGGTCAGACTTTGGATACACAAAGGATCCATCAAGAGACAATAGGGTTGCTAGAAGTTTCGAATTCACACATCATAGTTCATTTGTCGGCATTACGGTCATAAACAACACGAGGACCAAGAAGGAATGGTGATGGTGAGAAGTAACACTTGTATCAAGAATTCTCAAGAGGTGGTGAAATTCCCACGACATCCTTTACATAAAAGGTGGCAATTTTCCAAGGTAAAGAAGAACAAATGCTGGATAGCAAGGAACTCAAGGTACAACACAAAACATGAACAAGTTTGTGTTGAGGAGGGGGAAGGGCAATAAAGTGGCCGATGATTATCGCAAATCATTGAGGGCAAGGACAGTATTTCACTTCAAGAATTCGATTGATATCTTAGAGCAAGTTAGTATATTGATGGTGATCACGACTAATTTGTCGAGAGGCTCTTTGAAGATCCATCGAGCAGCAAAGACATCAGGAAAAAGGAATGACGAAGCGAAAGATTATTGGAACCACGGTTACGACACAAACTCAAAGTCAAGTTTGTTGTTCGAGGTGAAATGATAAGATGAGGAAGATCGACGTAAGCTTAGCTCATCGTCCGAAGTTGTGCTCCGGGAATAAGGACCAGGTAGCACTGTTAGTATTAGCACGATAATGATGTAGCTGTTCAGGCTAGGAATGACTTGAAGAATTATTAATCTCGTAAGCAACAAAAATTACTTAGAGTTATTGAATTGGAGTGCGGAAGCGATTCACTTATCGGTGTTCTTGTACAGTGCCTTGATATTCTCAAGATACCAGAGGGTAAAACTCGAAGGTAGAGCAGAATAGAGGTTGGACAGGTGAAATGATCTGCAGAGGACAATTATTTTAACCTGTCCGAGGAATGGGATCAAAGAAGAACAATCATGGTTGGAACCATGATTGCAAGGGGTCAATTCACAGATATAAGATGAACTTATACCAAGGGAATAAATAATTTAAGAGAAGCTTTAATGACTAGATATACCTCGTGTCCATGGGCATGAACACAAAGTTCAAGGTCGACTCCCACTTCTACAATGCATAACCTTTCATACGTTGCTCTATTAAAATGATTTGAGTGCGAAGACCTACATAGTGAATAACCAGAGGAGTATGAACCTTGGAAAACTTTCGGGTTCACACAGGTTAAGGAAGGCATAGGTTCAACCCATCGGGGCATCTTAGAAATATATACCACAAGCTTCGAGAGTAATTATCACCAGCTCGAAAGCAGAGCATGGTTGGACAAATAAGAGTATAGGATTTACCAATGGCATTATGTATCAGAGAAGAACTTGAGGTTTTTGCATACAAAGGACACTGTCGAATGATAATTCAATAATGGATCTGACGGTCCATATCGGGGTTGATGTGGGCATCGGCACACAACCAGAGGACGAAGCAAAGCAAAGGCACTGGATTATAGAATCAAATGACAAATTCAAAGCTCAATTGCAAAGGATTTATGATTTCCAAATCAAGGGATCAGAAGCAAATGCCCTGATTAAGGATGGATAAGTAGAGTAGGCTTAAGGGTACAATCGATGGCTATTGATTGATCGAGATCCAGCTCATGTTAAAAATGATGTCTGAGCCGGAAGGATGAATTCTAGGATCTGATTGAGGATTGCGAGCATTCTCAATATATTGAATCAAGGGACTCAAAATGATAGTGACAGAGGATGTCAACGGAGATTACTAGAAATATGGATTTTACCATAATGCAGGAAGGCAAGGAATTCAGGAGCAATAAGCTGCTGAGGATCTTTCGAAAATCGAATAGTATTTCGAAGAATTTTGTGTAACACAAGAACAACTAGGAATGAACAAATCCTCAATAAGTGTGAGGAATTATTCGTAGGCGTAATCGTGCAGAAAAAGCTGCAAGGCAGTAATCACAAAGGATTCTCGGAGTAGCGGAAAGTAGTTCAGGGTATCTTGTACTAACAAGAGTTATCGAGAATGAAGGTATGGATGGCAAGTATAAGTAGCTATCCATAGGGATGTCTCGATGGTAGGGAATTGAAAATCCGATGAGCACAAGTTCTCGAAAGAACATCGGAGAATAACTTCGGAATCTTCTGGTGCACCAAATAATTATCTGGAGTAAGGGCTCTCCGGGAGGAAGTAGTTACAAGAACCTAGAGTCGGCGTTAGTAAAATCATTTATCCCGAATAGAAGAGAGGTCAGAGTCCCAGAGTAAAGGTCGAGGAGTAAAAGATCCTAATACCACCCAATTGGCGACGTGGGCCCGTAAGCCACACAGCCAAGTTAGTAAAACAATTTTTTTGGACCACTAGACTCAACTTCGGCCAAGGAGTTGGAAAGGGGGTTCCTACAGTCAGTCGGCTCTGATACCAACTTGTGACGCCCCAGGCCCGATCGTGCACTAATCATACACGCAAATGCACACGATCAAGCCTAAGGACTCACGGGAAGATATCACAACACAACTCTAAAACATAAATAAAGTCATACAAGCTTTATATTACAAGCCAGGGGCCTCGAGGGCTCGAATACATAAGCTTGCGAACAAGCGTCAGCGGAAGCATTAGATATCTAAGTACAGATATTAAAAGAGAAACAGAAAGGCCTTTAGAAAGGCGGGGCAAAATAAAACACTACGATCGAAAGGCATAGGCCTCCTGCCTGGGACCCTCCGATCCTACTCCTGGTCGTCAGTCAACTCGTAGTAGCATCCATCCTCTGGGTAGTAGTAGTAGTCGATCGACGGGGCATCTGTCTCAAGGGGCACCGTCCTCTGGTCGCGACAAACTGATATGGGGAGAAAAGGAAAACAAAGCAACCGTGAGTACTCAGAAGTACTCAGCAAGCAAGGATCTACACTACATATGCAACATTTTCAAGGGGAGGCTGTATATGTGGACTGGGCTGCAGAAATGCCAGAATAGAGAGAAGGCCTAGTCCTATCGAAGACTAGCATCTTCATCGGTCTCGCAGCAATAGAAGAGAGCAGAACAAATCAATATAAAGTAGCAGTATCATTAAGTCTCAACCTCACCCAGAGATCCTTTCTCGACTCCCTGCGGGAAAGCAATCCCAGAGCCATACAGTCATCAACCTCGTCCTGAGATCCCTTCTCGACTCCCTGCGAGAAGCAATCCCAGAGCCATAGTATCCAAGTATCCAGTTCTAAATTGTATCAATCAGGATACAACTCCGAGTGTTCGTTACCGTAGGACAGGCTATCGATAGAAGTTTTCTTCCCTGCAGGGGTGCACCAACTTACCCAACACGCTCGATTAACTCCGGCCGGACACACTTTCCTGGGTCATGCCCGGCCTCGGCCAAACGACACATCGCAACGCTACCTACAGCTCAGCAGAGAGGTCCCCGCCGGTCTACATCCTAAGCGCAAGGGGGTCTTGGCCATCGCCCCTCACCCTCCGGGTCGTTGCGCACATGGCTCAGATCCAAGCACCACCGAAATGGCGCCAATCACTCCATGTCGCACTGCTGAACTGGACGTCTGACAAAGCTTTCGGCTGATGTATACGATGCAGAACGCCCATACTATGCCCATGTGATGGTTAGTGCTATTAGACCAGAGGCCTGCTCGGATCAAATATCCAAATCGTTAGGACTAGGGGCTTGCGGTAACGAGCAGAGACTCACGAAAGATGTGACCCCGTCGCCCCGTCTCGAGGACTTGCTGCAAGGGTTAAGAATGCCCGGTCGTGCCTCGTATTCATCACTCGGGCACCACACTGACACCCGTCTTCACAACACTCGCCTCTCAGGCGCACGCGGATACCCCTCAGGGTCGACCCGCCTATCCAAGTAACAGTGTAAAGTCCAAGTATCCGTGTGTCCATAACATCAGGGGAATCCGAGGTATCACCCTTGTTGGATTCCTACTCGATGTGTCTGTCAAGGTGAACTCGGAGGATTCACCCTCGATGGGTTCACACTTGATGTGTTGCACGACAGCGTCGTTACCGGAAGTGGTGAAGGAGGAATCACCCTCGATGACCACGACCGAATAGCTACTCTACAGAGTTAACATCAGAAGTGCTACAAGAGGTTTCACCCTCGGCACTCGATAGTAACGCTGCAGTGTCGTTACAACTAAGGGGGGGTGATGTGCGGTGCCGGGGCCTGGTCTTCAATCCCGTTGATCGGGTCTTCTGACAATCCAGCGCGGTAGTCGAGATAAGTGGGGTCACTGATAGGTCTCTACCCAGCCTATACTAAGCAGTTTAGGATATGCAGGTAATTATCAACAGCAGGTTACAATAAACAGGCTATGCATCAGAATAGGTAAAGCAGTAGCAGCAGCAATTCTAATGCAAGCATGAGAAATTAGAATGGGCGATATCGGGATGATCAAAGGGGGGGGGGCTTGCCTGGTTGCTCGGCGGCAAGGGCAAGGTTGTCAATGGTGTCTTCGGGCTCCGGAGCGGCATCGGTCTCGGGGACGACGTCGGGGTCGGGGGCTATCGAGAGAGAAGAGGGGGAGGAAACAGTATAAATACACAGCAAACAAGTGCAGCACAAAGCATAACATGGCAATACGCGGTGACGGAGGTGATCTAACGCAGTGCCGGGTGATACTGGCGAAGGGGGAATTCATCCGGGAAAGTATTCCCGGTTTCGGACATTTGTCAGACAGATGACCGGAGGGGAACGGTTCCATGTTCGGATAGTTAGGGACGTGTGACGGACGAACGGACTGCGTATTCAGATTCGTCTCGTCGTTCTGAGCAACTTTCATGTACAAAGTATTTTCATCTGAGCTACGGATTATTTTATATTAATTTTTAAAGTTTTACTAAACGTTCGGAATTATTTAAATCAGAAAATCAATTATTACATCAGCAGTGATGTCACGCTGGCATCATCAGTTAACATTGACTGTTGACTGGGTCAACCTGACAGGTGGGCCCCACCTGTCAGTGTGTGTTAATTAACTAACAGTTTAATTAGTTAATTAAACTCAATTAGTTTTAATTAAACAGAATTAATTAGGTCTAATTAGTCCTGATTAATTAAGTTAATTAAGTTAATTAGTTAATTAATTAATTAATTAATAATATTATTTTTAAATGTTTTTGCTTTTTTTAAACGTTTTGGGGCAAGCCCCCATTGTCATAGGCCCAGGGGGCCTTAACGGGCGGCGGATGCGGGTGCCCGCCCACATGGCCACGGGCGTGTGGGCGCTGGAGCCGGGCGCAGACCCAGGCGACGCCGTGGCCACCGCGGGGCTCGCCGGCCGGCCGCAGCAGGCAGAGGCGGGTGCAGGAGCAGCGGCGGGCACGGCGCTGGAGGGAGCGGGGCGAAGGGCGTGCGGGGCCAGGCACGGTCGCAGCAACGGAGCGGGGGCAGAGCGGTGAGCGGCTCGGGGTCGTGCGGCTGCGGGCGCGCGCACAGAGCGAGCAGGGGGTTGCGAGCGGGCGCACACAGGCGGGCGCCAGGCGCGGCCTGGCCGTGGTGAGCGCGGGCTGAGAGGGCGGCGCGCGTGGCCGAGCGAGAGGGGGAGACGGAGCGTTGCCGGGCGCGCGACGGGGAGGCTGGGGCGTGGTGAGCGCGAGCGCGGGCCGGATCCGGTGACGGGGAGAGAAGAGGGGGCGGACGAGGCTCACGGCGGGGTTGTAGGGCACGGGGCAGCGGTGCTCGAGGTGGGGGACGGGGACGACACGCGCAGGGGAGGCAGTCCGGCGGGGAAGGCTCGACAAGGAGGCCTCCGGCGATGGCGTCGAGCGACGGGCGATGGGGCACGGTCGTCGGGGCGCGGCGGGGTCGACCCTGATCTAGCTCGGGTCGAGGTGGGGCGGGCGTCATGCGGGAGGAGACGGAGAGGCGGGCGCCGGCGAGGTGTGGCCGGAGCGCCGGGCGGCGACGGCGTGGCGAAGGGGACGGGGCCCTCTGCCCCGATCCAGATGGGGAAAGGGGAGAGAGGCGTGCGGGGGAGGGAGCAAGTGGGAAGAGTGGGGATCGGGAGTGATTAGGGTTTGGGGAGTGGGGTGGCCTAATAGGCCAGAGAGAGGGGGTGGGCCGGCCTGGTGGAGTGGCCGACTGGCCAGCTGGGTTGAGGCCCAGTGGAGGGGAAAAGGGGGGCTTCTTTTTGTTTTTGTTTTTATTTCTTTATTTTCTTTTATCTTTTTCTTTTATTTATTCATACATTCTGTTTTATAATTAGTTAGGCCACCAAATGATTTTTGTAAAACATGGCATTTGTTCCAACAATTACTAGGCACTACCTACCACTGCCAAAAATTGGTTTGGAGACAACTTGAGTTCACACAATTTTTATAATAAATGGAATGCATTAAACCTTGCTGTTTTATTAATGTTAGTGCCACCTAATTAATTTATTAATTGTTGGTTTCAATTTTAGAATGGTCTCTGTATTATTTGTTATTGATTGAACATTTTAGTTTCTATGTTGCACCACTTTTATATTTCACTTTCATTTAAATTTGAATTTGACTTAGGAGTTGAAATGCAATATGATGCTAATGATGATCATGCACTATTAAGCTTGCTGACATGTCATTATCAAAAGGGTGGTTACTGTAGTTAACCACCGGGGGTGTTACAAGGAGGAGGACGACGACGACAGCAACGATGATGATGATGGCGGCGGTGATGAAAAGCCAACGGTCAGAGGCAAGAACCGTCCTCGCCAAGATGATGTCGCGGGGCCATCCAACAACAACAACAAGAAGAAGAAGAAGAAGGACTAAATTAAGCAGACTGTATATATCTCTATTTCCGTTCGCTCATATTAATTTGTTATCTCTGTTTATCCTGTCAATCTCATCGCATATGGTTAGTAATACGTATTCGACAGAGATCTTCTACATTATCGCCCACTGGTTGGTTTGTTGAACTGTGTGCCCTGACGAGCACACAATTCACAAAAAAAGACCGTATGGGCTGTCTATAATGATCGCACACAATTCTGATTACCGACCTGTTTTTCGGGTATTACACACATCTTGTTACGCCGAGTCGTTTGTGTTCACCTCGGTCATCACAAATGGTTCATCGGAGCAAACTGTATGCCGTATATCGCACACACCTTGATCTGGCAGCCCGTTTCTGTTGTTCTGTCTCATCGCAAACAGTTCGTATGGATCAATCGTATGCCCCGCATCGCACACGCAACGAAAATCGAAACCGTGTTTGATGTACCATTCATCGCAAACGTTTTGCATATTTTTTGACGGTTTTCTACATCACTGTTTGTGATTAATGCATCGCACATAGTTTCGTCAAAGGGTCTCTGATCATAGTGTCGCGTTAGCAGCATCCTGCAGTAGTGTGGGGAACCAAGAACTAGAAAATCAGTAGGGTATTTTATTTTCCCACACAAGACTTCAACATCTCTAACAATCCCAAGTGGTCTGAGGGTGTCTCTATTAGCAAGTTTAATAGTAACATCTATGTCTTCTATTTCAGCGGGTGCTATGTCATCCATAATTTCTTGGTATAAGATAAAAGGAATAGCACTCACGCTAGCACCTAAGTCACATAAACCATGATAACAATGATCTCCTATTTTAACTAAGACAACAGGCATGCCAACAACAGGCCTATGTGTATTTTTTCATCAGGCTTAGCAATTCTAGCAGCTTCATCACAGAAGTAAATAACATGCCCATCAATATTTTCCACCAGGAGATCTTTAACCATAGCAACACTAGGTTCTACTTTAAATTTGCTCAGAAGGTTTAGGTGCTTTAATATTACTCTTACGAACCATAGTTGATACCTTAGCATGTTCCTTTATCCTAACAGGGAAAGGTGGGTTTTCAATATAAGCAGTAGGCACAAATGGATCAACATTGTAAATAATAGTTTCATCTTTAGCTTTAACCGGTTTCTTTAATTTCTTCTTTAATAGGTGGATGATATTTAAACCACTTCTCCTTAGGGAGATCAACATGAGTAGCAAAAGATTCACAAAAAGAGGCTACTATCTCAGAGTCAAGTCCATATTTAGTAATAAACTTGTGAAAAGCATCGGTATTCATAAAAGATTTAACACAATCAAACTCAAGCTTAATACTTGACTCTTTACCTTCGTCGAGTTCCTAATCTTCAGAGTTGCATTTAATTCTTTCTAAAAGATCCCACCTGAATTCCAGAGTCTTCTTCATAAAAGAACCGGTACAAGAAGTATCGAGCATGGATTGATCATCACGAGAAAGCCGAGCATAAAAGTTCTGAATAATAATTTATCTCGAGAGCTCATGATTGGGGCATGAATATAACATTGACTTAAGCCTCCCCCAAGCTAGAGCGATACTTTCTCCTTCACGAGGCTAAAAATTATATATATAATTCCGATCACGATGAACTAGATGCATAGGATAAATTTTTTGGTGAAATTCTAATTTCAATCGATTCCAGTTCCAAGATCCAATATCATCACATAGCCTATTGATACGTCTCCAATGTATCTATAATTTTTTATTGTTCCATCCTATTATATTATCTGTTTTGATGTTTTATATGCATTAATATGCTATTTTATATTATTTTTGGGACTAACCTATTAACCTAGAGCCTAGTGCCAGTTTCTGTTTTTTCCTTGTTTTTGAGTTTTACAGAAAAGGAATATCAAACGGAGTCCAAACGGAATAAAATTTTACGATGATTTTTCTTGGACCAGAAGACATCCACGGAGCTTGGAGAGGGGGTTAGAAGATGCCCGAGGAGGCCACAAGCCTGCCAGGCACGCCCCAGGGGGGGCCTGAGGGTGTGTGGGCCCCTCGGGAGTCCTCCAACCCTAATTCTTGCACTATAATTTCCCAAATATTCCCCCAACACCATAAGCGTCCACCAAAATACTTTTCCACCGCCACAAGCCTCTGTTCCCGTGAGATCCCATCTTGGGGCCTTTTCCGGCGATCTGCCGGAGGGGGATTCGATCACGGAGGGCCTCTACGTCAACCTTGCTGCCCTTCCGATGATGCGTGAGTAGTTTACCCAACCTACGGGTCCATAGCTAGTAGCTAGATAGATTCTTCTCTCTCTATGACCTTCAATACAATGTTCTCCTCGATGTTCTTGGAGATCTATTCGATGTAATACTTTTCTGCAGTGTGTTTGTTGAGATCCAATGAATTGTGGATTTATGATCAGATTATCTATGAATATTATTTGAGTCTTCTCTGAACTCTTTTATGCATGATTAAGATATCTTTGTATTTCACTTCAAACTATCGGTTTGGTTTGGCCAATTAGATTGGTTTTTCTTGCAATGGGAGAGGTGCTTAGTTTCGGGTTCAATCTTGCGGTGTCCTCACCCAGTGACAGAAGGGGTAGCGTGGCACGTATTGTATTGTTGCCATCGAGGATAAAAAGATGGGGTTTATATCATATTGCTTGAGTTTATCCCTCTACATCATGTCATCTTGCTTAAAGCGTTGCTCTGTTCTTATGAACTTAATACTCTATATGCAGGCAGGAGTTGGTCGATGTGTGGAGTAACAGTAGTAGATGCAGAATCGTTTCGGTCTACTTGTCACGGACATGATGCCTATATTCATGATCATTGCCTTAGATATCATCATAACTTTGTGCTTTTCTATCAATTGCTCAACAGTAATTTGTTCACCCACCGTATGCTATCTTCAAGAGAGAAGCCTCTAGTGAAACCTATGGCCCCCGGGTCTATTTTCCATCATATATTTTCAGAGCTATAAACCAAAAAATATCTTGCTACAATTTATTTACTTTTATTTTGTTTTACGTTTTAGTAATCTTTTATACCTATCTCTATTAGATCTCACTCTTGTTCGAGACCGTGAAGGGATTGACAACCCCTTTTTCGCGTTGAGTGCAAGTGTTTGTTAGTTTGTGCAGGTGCATAGATTGAAGACTTGGTTGTGCCTCCTACTGGATTGATACCTTGGTTCTTAACTGAGGGAAATACTTGTCTCTACCTTGCTGCATCACCCTTTCCTCTTCAAGGGAAAAATCAACGCAAGCTCAAGAAGTAGCAGGAAGAATTTCTGGCGCCGTTGCCGGGGAGGTTCTACATCAAGCCTACCAAGTACCCATCATAAACTCTCATCTCTTGCATTACATTATTTGCCATTTGCCTCTTGTTTTCCTCTCCCCCACTTCTAAAACATTTTTAGAAAAACAAAAACAAAAATTTGCCTTTTTATTCGCCCTTCTTTCGTTTGTCTTTTTCGTTTGCTTTTTGTTTGCTCGTGTGCTAGATTGCTTGCCTTGTCACGTTGTCTCAAGAAAACACCAAATTGTGTGACTTTTCCAATACTAATAATAATGATTTTATTAGTACTCCGATTGCTCCCGCCACTAGTGCCGAATCTTATGAAATTAATGCCGCTTTGCTGAATCTTGTTATGAAAGATCAATTTTTCGGCCTTCCTAGTGAAGATGCCGCATCCCATCTAAATACTTTCGTTGAGTTATGTGATATGCAAAAGAAAAAAATATGTGGATGATGATATTGTTAAATTGAAGCTATTTCCGTTCTAACTACGAGATCGTGCTAAAACTTGGTTTTCATCTTTGCCTAAAAATAGTATTGATTCATGGAACAAGTGTAAAGATGCTTTTATTTCCAAGTATTTTCCTCCCGCTAAGATCATCTCCCTTAGGAACGATATAATGAATTTTAATCAACTTGATCATGAACATGTTGCACAATCTTGGGAGAGGATGAAATTGATGATAAGAAATTGCCCTACTCATGGTTTAAGCTTATGGATGATCATACAAAAAATTTATGCCGGATTAAATTTTGCATCTAGAAATCTTTTAGATTCCGCCGCGGGAGGTACTTTTATGGAAATTACATTAGGAGAAGCTACTAAACTCCTAGATAATATTATGGCAAATTACTCTCGATGGCATACCGAAAGATCTTCCACTAGTAAAAAAAGTGCATGTGATTGAAGAAATTAATACTTTGAGTGGAAAGATGGATGAACTTATGAAATTGTTTGCTAGTAAGAGTGCTCCTATTGATCCTAATGAAATGCCTTTTTCCACTTTGATCGAGAATAATAATGAATCTATGGATGTGAATTTTGTTGGTAGGAACAATTTTGGTAATAACGCGTATAGAGGTAATTTCAACCCTAGGCCATTTCCTAGAAATTCCTCTAATAATTATGGTAATTCCTACAACAATTCTTATGGAAATTATAATAAAATACCCTTTGATCTTGAGAACAATATTAAAGATTTCATTAATTCTCAAAAGAATTTCAATGCTATGGTAGAAGAAAAATTGCTTAAGGTTGATGATTTGGCTAGGAACGTTGATAGAATTTCTCTCAAGATTGATTCTTTGAAGATTAGATCTATGCCACCCAAGCATGATATTAATGAATCTCTAAAATCTATTAAAATTTCTATGGATGAATGTAAAGAAAGAACTGCTAGGATACGCGCTAAACGAGATTGGTTTGTAAAAGCGTGTTCTTCTAGTTTTGTGAAAATAACGATGAAGATCTTAAAGTGATTGGTGTGACACCTATTGAATCTTTGTTTTATAATATAAATCTTGATAAATATGGGACTGGAGATGAGTCAACTTTAGTTAGAAGGCATCCCAATAATTTGGAGTTTAGAGATCTTAATGAAAAAATTGATAAAAGTGGGATTGGAGAAGTCAAAACTTTAAGTAGCGATGAATCCACTATTTTGGATTTCAAGGACTTCAATTATGATAATTGCTCTTTGATAGATTGTATTTCCTTTTTGCAATCCATGTTAAATTCACCTCATGCTTACAATCAAAATAAAGCATTTACTAAACATATCGTTGATGCTATGATGAAATCTTTTGAAGAAAAACTTGAGTTGGAAGTTTCTATCCCTAGAAAGCTTTATGATGAGTGGGAACCTACTATTAAAATTAAGATTAAAGATTATGAGTGCAATGCTTTGTGTGATTTGGGTGCTAGCGTTTCCACTATTCTGAAAACTTTATGTGATGTGCTAGGTTTCTGTGAATTTGATGATTGTTCTTTGAATTTGCATCTAGCGGATTCCACTATTAAGAAACCTATGGGAAGAATTAATGATGTTCTTATTATTGCAAATAGTAATTATGTGCCCATAGATTTTATTGTGCTTGATATAGATTGCAATCCTACATGTCCTATTATTCTTGGTAGACATTTCATTAGAACGATTGGTGCAATTATTGATATGAAAGAAGGAAACATTAGATTTGAATTTCCGTTAAGGAAAGGCATGGAACACTTCCCAAGAAAGAAAATTAAGTTTCCATATGAATCTATTATGAGGGCTACTTATGGATTGCATACCAAAGATGACAATACCTAGATCTATGTTTTATGCCTAGCTAGGGACGTTAAACAACAGAGCTTGTTGGGAGGCAACCCAATTTTATTTTTATGTTTTTTGATTTTGGTTCTGTTTTTCAATAAATAAACATTATTACCTCTGTAGTAATTGTGTTTTGGTGTTTTAATTAATGTTTGAGCCAAGCAAGACCTTTGGGATGGTCTATGGTGATAGTTGATTTGATCTTGCTGAAAAACAGAAACTTTTGCGCTCATTGCCAGAAATTTAAAAAATCACAGAAATGTGCTTTTGATCTGAATGTTTTACAAAAGATTGATATACAAATTGCCTAAATTTTCCTATTTTGTCAAAAAAATTGGAGTTACAGAAGTATACAAAATTTCTAGATTACTATAGACTGTTTTGTTTTT
Source organism: Thinopyrum elongatum (assembly GCA_011799875.1). NCBI lineage: Eukaryota > Viridiplantae > Streptophyta > Magnoliopsida > Poales > Poaceae > Thinopyrum > Thinopyrum elongatum. Next base: position 455,065,579 of record CM022298.1, on the reverse strand, counting down.
GACAGATTCCGTTTTCTATGTGTTGTTTGCTTATTTTGATGAATCTATGGGTAGTATCGGGGGGTATGAACCATGGAGGAGTTGGAATACAGTAGATATTACACCAATATGAATTTAGAATGAGTTCACAACAGTACCTAAAGTGGTGATTTATTTTATTATACTAACGGATCTTATGAGTTTTCTGTGCAGTTTTGTGTTGTGAAGTTTTCAAGTTTTGGGTAAAGATTTGATGGACAACGGAATAAGGAGTGGCAAGAGCCTAAGCTTTGGGATGCCCAAGGCACCCCAAGGTAATATTCAAGTACAACCAAGCATCTAAGCTTGGGGATTCCCCGGATGGCATCCCCTCTTTCGTCTTCAATCCATTGGTAAATTTACTTGAGGCTATATTTTTATTCACCACATGATATGTGTTTTACCTGGAGCGTCTTGTATGATATGAGTCTTTGCTTTTTATTTTTCCACAATCATCCTTTCTGTACACACCGTTTTAGAGGGACACACATTAATTGTGAATTTATTAGAATACTCTATGTGCTTCACTTATATCTTTTGAGCTAGGCAGTTTGCTCTAGTGCTTCACTTATATCTTTTTAGAGCACGACGGTGGCTTTATTTTATAGAAATTGATGAACTCTCATGCTTCACTTATATTATTTTGAGAGTCTTAAACAGCATGGTAATTTTCTTAGGTTATGAATTTAGTCCTAATATGATGGGCATCCAAGAGGGATACAATAAAAACTTTCATATAAAGAGCAATGAATAAGATGAGAAGTTTGATTCCTTGCATTTGTTTTGAGATATAAAGATGGTGATATTAGAGTCATGCTAGTGAGTAATTGTGGATTGGTAGAAATACTTGTGTTAAAGTTTGTGATTCCCATAGCGTGCACGTATGGTGAACCGTTATGTGATGAAGTCGGAGCATGATTTATTTTTTGATTGTCTTCCTTATGAGTGGCGGTCGGGGACGAGCGATGGTATTTTCCTATCAATATATCCCCCTAGGAGCATGTGTGTAGTACTTTGTTTCGATAGCTAATAATTTTTTGCAATAAGTATGTGAGTTCTTTATGACTAATGTTGAGTCCATGGATTATACGCACTCTCACCCTTCCACCATTGCTAGCCTCTCTAGTACCGCGCAACTTTCGCCGGTGCATTAAACCCACCATATATTTTTCTCAAAACAGCCACCATACCTACCTATTATGGCATTTGCATAGCCATTCCGAGATATATTGCCATACAACTTCCACCGTTCTGTTTTATTATGACACGCACCATCATTGCCATATTGCTTTGCATGATCATGTAGTTGGCATAGTATTTGTGGCAAGGCCACCGTTCATATTTTTTATACATGTCACTCTTGATCATAGCACATCCCGGTACACCACCGGAGGCATTCATATAGAGTCATATCTTGTTCTAGTATCGAGTTGTAATTTTTGAGTTGTAAGTAAATAAAAGTGTGATAATCATCATTATTAGAGCATTATCCCATGTGAGGAAAGGATGATGGAAGCTATGATTCCCTCACAAGTTGGGATGAGTCTTTGGACTTTACAACAAATAAAAGAGGCCAAAGAAGCCCAAACAGAAGAAGAGAAAAAAATGAGAGAAAAGAGAGAAGGGACAATGTTACTATCCTTTTTCCACACTTGTGCTTCAAAGTAGAACCATGATCTTCATAATAGAGAGTCTCCTATTTTGTCACTTTCATATACTAGTGGGAATTTTTCTTTATAGAACTTGGCTTGTATATTCCAATGATGGGCTTCCTCAAATTGCCCTAGGTCTTCGTGAGCAAGCAAGTTGGATGCACACCACTTAGTTTCTTTTTGAGCTTTCATACACTTATAGCTCTAGTGCATCCGTTGCATGGCAATCCCTACTCACTTGCATCGATATCAATTGATGGGCATCTCCATAGCCCATTAATTTGCCGAGTTGATGTGAGACTTTCTCCTTCTTTTTGTATTCTCCACAACCACCATATTCTATTCCACCCATAGTGCTATATCCATGGCTCACGCTCACGTATTGCGTGAAAGTTGAAAAAGTTTGAGAACACCAAAAGTATGAAACAATTGCTTGGCTTGTCATTGGGGTTGTGCATGATGAAATACTTTGTGTGATGAAGATGGAGCATAGCCAGACTTTATGATTTTGTAGGGATAACTTTCTTTGGCCATGTTATTTTGAGAAGACATGATTGCTTTATTAGTATGCTTGAAGTATTATTGTTTTTATGTCAATATTAAACTTTTGTTTTGAATCTTATGGATCTGAATATTCATGCCACAATAAAGAAGATAACATTGATAAATATGTTAGGTAGCATTCCACATCAAAAATTCTGTTTTTATCATTTACCTACTCGAGGACGAGCAGGAATTAAGCTTGGGGATGCTTGATACGTCTCCAACATATCTATAATTTTTTATTGTTCCATGCTATTATATTATCTATTTTTGGTGTTTTATATGCATTAATATGCTATTTTGTATTATTTTTGGGACTAACCTATTAACCTAGAGCCCAGTGCCAGTTTCTGTTTTTTCCTTGTTTTTGAGTTTTACAGAAAAGGAATATCAAACGGAGTCCAAACGGAACAAAACTTTACGATGATTTTTCTTGGACCAGAAGACATCCACGGAGCTTGGAGAGGGCGTCAGAAGATGCCCGAGGAGGCCACAAGCCTGCCACGCGCGCCCCAAGGGGCGCCCTGAGGGCCTGTGGGCCCCTCGGGAATCCTCCAACCCTAATTCTTTCACTATAAATTCCCAAATATTCCCCCAACACCAAAAGCGTCCACCAAAATACTTTTCCGCCGCCGCAAGCCTCTGTACCTGTGAGATCCCATCTTGGGGCCTTTTTCGGTGATCTGCCGGAGGGGGATTCGATCACGGAGGGCCTCTACATCAACCTTGCTGCCCTTCCGATGATGCGTGAGTAGTTTACCACAGACCTACGGGTCCATAGCTAGTAGCTAGATGGCTTCTTCTCTCTCTTTGATCTTCAATACAATGTTCTCCTCGATCAATTGTTCAACAGTAATTTTTTCACCCACCATATGCTATCTTCAAGAGAGAAGCCTCAAGTGAAACCTATGGCCCCCGGGTCTATTTTCAATCATATATTTTCAGATCTATAAACCAAAAATACCTTGCTGCAATTTATTTACTTTTATTTTGTTTTACATTTTAGTAATCTTTTATACCTATCTCTATTAGATCTCACTCTTGTTCGAGACCGTGAAGGGATTGACAACCCTTTTTCGCGTTGAGTGCAAGTGTTTGTTAGTTTGTGCAGGTGCATAGATTGGAGACTTGCTTGTGCCTCCTACTAGATTGATACCTTGGTTCTTAACTGAGGGAAATACTTATATCTACTTTGCTGCATCACCCTTTCCTCTTCAAGGGAAAAATCAACGCAAGCTCAAGAAGTAGCACCTATACCATGTCAATGCTTTTCCCTTCAAAGATAAAGGGAAAACCTTCTTCTTAGCTTCATCTCCGGGCAAACCTGCAAGCTTAAATAATCCACAAATTTCATCCACAAAGATCAAGTGCATATCAGGATGTTCGGTTCCATCTCCTGCATAAGGATTAGCTAGGAGTTGTTCTATCATACCCGAAGGAATTTCATAACCAATATTTTCAGTAAGTGCAGTAGGTTGAGGGGCAACTAATTGTGCTTTCGGTCGAGGTGAAGATACCCCGGACAAACCCCTAGGATGGTTTTCCATAGTAGCAAGTGACAATAAATTTCAGCACGCAGTAATAATTTTTTCTTACCAATTTCCACTTACCAAGAGCTCTTCACTCCCCGGCAACGGCGCCAGAAAAGAGTCTTGATGACCCACAAGTATAGGGGATCAATTATAGTCCTTTCAATAAGTAAGAGTGTCGAACCCAAAGAGGAGCAGAAGGAAATGACAAGTGGTTTTCAGCAAGGTGTTTTCTGCAAGCACTGAAATAGTCAGTTATAGCGGAACGTAGCATGCAAGTTCAAAAAAATTCCTACGCTCACGCAAGAACTATCTAGGAGATGCATAGCAACGTGAGGGGAGAGTGTGTCCACGTACCCTCGTAGACCGAAAGCGGAAGCGTTAGGTTAACGCGGTTGATGTAGTCGAACGTCTTCGCGATCCAACCGATCAAGCACCGAACGTACGGCACCTCCGAGTTCTACACATGTTCAGCTCAATGACGTCCCTCAAGCTCTTGATCCAGTTGAGGATGAGGGAGAGTTCCGTCAGCACGACAGCGTGGCGACGGTGATGATGAAGTTACCGGCGCAGGGCTTCACCTAAGCACTACGACGATATGACCGAGGTGTTAAACTATGGAGGGGGGCACCGCACACGGCTAAGACAATTGATCTTGTTGTGTTCTAGGGTGCCCCCTGCCTCTGTATATAAAGGAGGAGAGGGGAAGGCCGGCCGGCCCCTGAAGGGCGCGCCAAGAGAGAGGAGTCCTACTAGGACTCCAAGTCCTAGTAGGATTCCACTTGGTGGAAGGGGGAAGAAGGAAGGGAGATGGAGAGGGAGAGGGAAAGGGGGCCGCGCCCCCTCCCCTAGTCCTATTCGGACTCCCCAAGGGGGGGTGCGCCACCTCCTCGTGGCCTACCCTCTCTCTCCCCTAAGGCCCATGTTGGCCCATTACTTCCCCGGGGGGGGGGGGTTCCAGTAACCCTTCCGGCACTCAGATAATTACTCGGTACTTCTCGGAACTCATCCGGTGTCCGAATAATATCGTCCAATATATCATTATTTATGTCTCGACCATTTCGAGACTCCTCGTCATGTTCGTGATCTCATCCGGGACTCTGAACAATCTTCGGCCACCAAAACACATAACTCATAATACAAATTGTCATCGAACGTTAAGCGTGCGGACCCTACGGGTTCGAGAACTATGTAGACATGACCGAGACATATCTCCAATCAATAACCAATAGCGGAACCTGGATGCTCATATTGGCTCCTACATATTCTACGAAGATCTTTATCGGTCAAACCGCACAACAACATACGTCATTCCCTTTGTCATCGGTATGTTACTTGCCCGAGATTCGGTCATCGGTATCATTATACCTAGTTCAATCTCGTTACCGGCAAGTCTCTTTAATCATTCCGTAATGCATCATCCCAGAACTAACTCATTAGTCACATTGCTTGCAAGGCTTCATATGATGTGCATCACCGAGAGGGCCCAGAGATACCTCTCCGATACTCGGAGTGACAAATCCTAATCTTGATCTATGCCAACCCAACAAACACCTTTGGAGACACCTGTAGAGCATCTTTATAATCACCCAGTTACGTTGTGACGTTTGATAGCACACAAGGTGTTCCTCCGGTATTCGGGAGTTGCATAATCTCATAGTCAGAGGAATATGTATAAGTCATGAAGAAAGCAATAGCAATAAAACTTAACTATCATTATGCTAAGCTAACGGATGGGTCTTGTCCATCACATCATTCTCCTAATGATGTGATCCCGTTCATCAAATGACAACACATGTCTATGGTTAGGAAACTTAACATTCTTTGATTAACGAGCTAGTCTAGTAGAGGCATACTAGGGACACTGTGTTTTGTCTATGTATTCACACATGTATCAAGTTTCCGGTTAATACAATTCTAGCATGAATAATAAACATTTATCATGATATAAGGAAATATAAATAACAACTTTATTATTGCCTCTAGGGCATATTTCCTTCATCAGTAATAGGTAGTTTGATAGCAAGATAATTTGTAATGGACAAGTAACGGTAATGGTAAATAAAGTGCAGCAAGGTAGCCCAATCCTTTTGTGGCAAAGGACAGGCCAAAATGGTCTCTTATAATAAGTAAAGCATTCTTGAGGGTACGCGGGAATTTCATCTAGTCACTTTCATCATGTTGGTTTGATTCGTGTTCGCTACTTTGATAAATTGATATGTGGGTGGACTGGTGCTTGGGTGCTGTTCTTACTTGAGCAAACCTCCCACTTATAGTTAACCCCCTCGCAAGCATCCACAACTACAAGAAAAGTATTAAGATAAAATCTAACCATAGCATTAAACATTTGGATCCAAATCAGTCCCTTACAAAGTAGTGCATAAACTAGGGTTTATGCTTCTGTCACTCTAGCAACCCATCATCTAATAACTACTCCACAATGCATTCCCTTAGTCCCAAATATGGTGAAGTGTCACGTAGTCGACGTTCACATGACACCACTAAGGGAATCACAACATACATATCATCAAAATATCGAACACATATCAAGTTCACATGATTACTTGCAACATGACTTCTCCCGTGACCTCAAGAACAAAAGTAACTACTCACAAATGATAATCATGCTCAAGATCAGAGGGGTATTAAATAGCATAATGGATCTGAACATATAATCTTCCACCAAATAAACCATATAGTAATCAACTACAAGATGTAATCAACACTACTAGTCACCCACAGGTACCAATCTAAGGTTCCGGTACAAAGATTCAACACAAGAGATGAAATAGGGTTTGAGAGGAGATGGTGTTGTTGAAGATGTTGATGGAGATTGGCCTCCCAAAGATGAGAGGGTTGTTGGTGATGACGATGGCTTCGATTTCCCCCTCCGGGAGGGAAGTTCCCCCGGCGGAATCGCTCTGCCGGAGGGCAAAAGTGCTCCTGCCCAAGTTCTGCCTCGAGACGGTGGCGCTCCGTCCTGAAAGTCCTTCCCTTACATTTTCTAGGTCAAAATGACCTATATACCAGAAGATGGGCACCGGAGGTGGGCTGGGCTGAGCACAACCCACCAGGGCGCGCCTGGGGGGATTGGCGCGCCCTGGTGTCTTGTGCTCACCAGGTGACCCCCCCTTCGGTAGTTATTTGTTCCATTATTCTTTGTATATTCCAAAATAATTCTCCGTAAATTTTCAGCTCATTTGGAGATGTGCAGAATAGGTGCCCTGATGTAGCTTTTTCAGGTCCAGAATTCCAGCTGCCGGCATTCTCCCTCTTTGCGTAAACCTTGCATATTATGAGAGAAAAGGCATTAGAATTACTCCATAAAGCATTATTACACATAAAAACATTATAAATAATAGTATGAAAACATGATGCAAAATGGACGTATCAACTCCCCCAAGCTTAGACCTCGCTTGTCCTCAAGCGAAAATCGAAATCGAAAAACATGTCCACATGCTTAGAGAGAGAGGTGTCGATAAAAATAAAATATGGACTTAGAAGCATCATGCTTATTATTATAACAAAAAAGAACTTTAACATAAAACTTTATCACAAAACTTTATCATATAACTTCTCATGAACAAGTAACAATTCATCACAACATCAAAGTAAAAGCATAAACTCTATTGAAAACCAACAAACTATGTTCTCAGTCAACTTTGCAATTACAATCATCATGTTTTTAGGAAGGGTCTTGTATCGGAGCCTTTTGGCAAGTCCACATACTCAACCATCATTTAATCTTCTATGATTGCTAACACTCACAGCATACCCATGAGCAAAAAGTTTCAACCGGACACATAGAAAGATACGGGGTTATAGTTTCGCCTCCCAATGTATTCACCTCGAGGGTGATGTCAACAATAATAACTCATGCTCACTCATATCCAACTGGATATATGTGCCTAGATCTTTCCTCACCACATGATGCTTGCAAAAAGAGAAAATAAAAAGGAATAGGGAAGAATACTTTGACTCTTGCATAAAAGTAAATACATAAAAGTAAAAGATAGGCCCTTCGCAGAGGGAAGGAGAGGTTGTCATGTGCTTTTAGGTTTGTATGCCAAATCCCTTAATGCAAAAGAATGTCACGTTATATTGCCCCTTATGATAGCAACCTTTATTATGCAGTCCGTCTCTTTTATTACTTTGCCATCACAAGTTCGTACAACGCTCAATTTTCTCTTACACTAAATGATCAAACACATTTAGAAGCAATTTTTATTGCCTTATTGCACTGATGACAACTTACTTGAAGGATCTTACTCAATCCATAGGTAAGTATGGTGGACTCTCAAAATAAGATTTTGGGTTTAAGGGTTTTTGGATGCACAAGTAGTATCTCTACTTAGTGCGGAGTTTTTGGCTAGCAAAGGTATTGAGCAAGCACCACATGTTGAAGGATCTATGACAATATAACTTCAATGTGAATATGAACAAACATAAATCATTATGTTGTCTTCCTTGTCCAACGTCAACAATTTTGACATATAATATTTAATGGGGGCTCACAATCATAAAAGACGTCCAAGATAGTGTATTTGCATGTGAATCTTGTCTTCCCATATTAATTCTTTCATGAATTGCATCACTGACCAATGCTATGTTTGTCAACTTTCAACAAATTTTACCACTTGTACTTTTTGTTATGTGATGTCATTACTTACCATAAGATTAGCATATGATCTTTTTCATTATTTCCCTTTCTTTTTATTGAAACATAAAATTAAAGAAACAAAACTCAAACTACTCTTTATTATATATCTCGCACACGATTACATAGATAGATAGATCACTAAGCAAGAACTCGAAAATATATCAAACTAAACTTTTATTCAACTAAATCATAGGATAACTAAAGATCGAACTAAGATAGATAAAGGCAAAGAAAGTGGTGGTGATACGATACCGGGACACCTCCCCCAAGCTTGGCACAAGCCAAGGGGAGTGCCCATACCATGTACTCAAGTATCCTTTGGTGGGGAAGATGATGATGGTGATGAGGTAGTATTGTCACACTTCATGCTCAGGAGGTACTCCAATCTACGAATGATGCTCCGGAGGGTGATGATTTGCTCTTGCAACAGAATATTTTCACGAGTGAGATATTTATTTTGAACACGAACCATTTCAATGGTCCTAAAGGCTTCAATTTCAGTAGGGGTAAGATGATCGTAGTATGGTTGAAGGATATCTTCTTCTGCTGCTGCTGGAACGGCCTGCCCTACTGCTGGAGCTTGATCTCCCGCAGCTTCCTTGACCTTGTCCCCCTTGATGTGGTTCCTCTCTCTTTAGTTCTATCTTCATCAACCAAGCATCCTCTTCTATTTTGTTGGAGGAAGGAGAAGACATGATGTCTGGCTTGACAGATCCGACAGAAAACAGCACGAAACAAGAATAGAAGATTTCTCCGCGATGCGGTGGTCAATATGTTTGGGGGTATATAAAGATTTTTTATCTTGGGAAACAAGAAAACGAGAGGAAAACAGAGTCGGGAAGGTTCCCGAGGTGGGCACAACCCACCTAGGCGCACCCTGGTGTACCGTGCCCTCGGTTGCCTTCCTGGTTATTTCTTATTTTCCTAATTTTTATAATATTCCAAAACTGACAGAAAATATTTTTGCGGATTTTTTGGAGTCTGTTTACTTACCGTATCATGTACCTCCTATTTTTCAGGATTCTTGAGTGTTCTGGAAGGTTTCTTTTATGTGTTCCTCCGGTGTCATGGTTTGGATAATATTTGTTTCAACATTAATAGGCGTACCTGAGATATAGTGTTTAATTCTTTGCCCATTGACCACCTTTGGATTAGTACCTTCGGCATTATTGATCTTAATAGCCCCAGAACGATAAACCTCTTTGATAATATAAGGTCCTTCCCATTTGGAAAGAAGTTTTCCTGCAAAGAATCTAAAACGAGAGTTGTACAAAAGAACATGTTCACCCACTTTGAATTCCCGCTTTTGGATTATTTTGCCATGCCATCTTTTAACTTTTTCTTTAAACAATTTGGCATTTTCATAAGCTTGGGTTCTCCATTCATCTAACGAGCTAATATCAAATAACGTATTTTCACCGGCAAGCTTGAAGTCATAATTAAGTTCTTGAATTTCCCAATATGCTTTATGTTCTAACTCAAGAGGCAAATGACAAGCTTTTCCATAAACCATTTTATACGGAGACATGCTCATAGGATTTTTATATGTTGTTCTGTAGGTCCAAAGTGCATCATCTAATTTCTTAGAACAATTCTTTCGGGGCCTATTAACAGTTTTTTGTAATATTAGTTTTATTTCTCTATTGCTAAGTTCAACTTGACCACTAGATTGAGGATGATAGGGTGATGCGATTCTACGGTTGACATCATATTTAGCAAGCATTTTACGGAAAGCACCATGAATAAAGTGTGAACCACCATCAGTCATTAAATATCTAGGGACTCCAAACCTTGGGAAAATAACTTCTTTAAGCATTTTAATGGAAGTGTTATATCAGCACTACTAGTTGAAATAGCTTCTACCCACTTAGTAACATAATCAATAGCAACCAAAATATATGTAAACCCATTAGAGGAAGGGAAAGGTCCCATATAATCAAAACCCAAAACATCAAATGGTTCAACAACAAGTGAATAATTCATAGGAATTTCCTGACGCTTACCGATATTACGTATCCTTTGGCATTCATCACAAGATAAAACAAAATTACGGGCATCCTTGAAGAGAGTAGGCCAATAAAAACCAGATTGCAATACCTTGTGAGCAGTTCTATCTCCCGCATGATGCCCTCCATAAGCTTTGAAGTGACATTTCCGTAGGATTTGGTCCTATTCATGCTTAGGTACACAACATCTAACAATGCCATCTACTCCTTCTTTATAAAGATGTGGGTCATCCCAAAAGTAATATCTTAAATCATAGAAGATTTTTTTCTTTTTTTGGTATGTGAAACTAGGTGGTATGTATTTAGCAACAATGTAATTAGCATAGTCAACATACCAAGGAGTATTATGAGAAACATTTATTGCAGCTAGTTGCTCATCAGGAAAGGTATCATCAATAGGTAGTGGGTCATCAAGAATATTCTATAACCTAGACAAGTTATCAGCTACGTGGTTCTCGGCTCCTTTTCTATCAGTAATATGTAAATCAAATTCTTGTAGCAATAGAACCCACCTAATGAGTCTAGGTTTAGCATCTTTCTTTTCCATAAGATATTTTATAGCAGCATGATTAGTGTGAACAATTACTTTGGTATCAACAGTATAAGATCTGAATTTGTCACAAGCAAACACAACTGCTAAAAATTCTTTTTCAGTAGTAGCATAATTTCTTTGGGCACTCTCTAGGGTTTTGGTAGCATAATGAATAACATTTGATTTCTTATCAACTCTTTGTCCTAGAACAGCACCAACAGCATAATCACTAGCATCACATATAATTTCAAAAGGCAAGTTCCAATCAGGTGGTTGAACAATAGGTGCAGAAGTTAAGGCTTTCTTAAGTGTTTCAAAGGCTTCTACACAATCATCATCGAAGACAAATGGAACATCCTTTTGTAAAAGATTTTTAAGTGGCCTAGAAATTTTAGAGAAGTCTTTAATAAACCTTCTATAGAAACCAGCATGACCAAGAAAACTACGAATACCTTTAATATCTTTAGGACATGGCATTTTCTCAATTGCATCAACTTTAGCTTTATCCACCTCAATACCTCATTTAGAAACCTTATGCCCCAAGACAATACCTTCATTAACCATAAAGTGGCACTTCTCCAAATTCAAGACAATATTAGTTTGCTCACATCTCTGCAAAACTCGATCAAGGTTGCTTAAGCAATCATCAAAAGAAGTTCCATAAACAGAAAAATCATCCATGAAAACCTCAACAATCTTTCCACAAAAATCAGAGAATATAGCAGTCATACAATTTTGAAAGGTAGCAGGTGCATTGCATAAACCAAAAGGCATACGTCTATAAGCATAAGTTCCAAAAGGGCAAGTAAAGGTGGTTTTCTCTTGATCAGGTTGTGAAACAGTATTTGAGAAAAAACCAGAATATCCATCAAGAAAACAAAAGTGTGTGTGCTTAGATAATCTTTCTAGCATTTGATCAATAAAAGGCAGAGGGTAATAATCTTTTCTAGTTGCTTTATTTAATTTTCTGAAATCAATTACCATTCTATAGCCAGTGACAATTCTTTGTGAAATAAGTTCATTTTTATCATTAGGAACAATAGTAATACCTCCCTTCTTAGGGACACAATGAACGGGACTTACCCATCTACTATCAGCTATGGGATAGATTATACCTGCTTCCAGAAGCTTTAATATTTCAGTTCTTACCACTTCCTTCATCTTAGGATTCAAACGTCGTTGGTGATCAACAATGGGTTTAGCATTAGGTTCCATATTAATTTTGTGCTGACAGAGAGTGGGACTAATGCCCTTAAGATCATCAAGAGTATATCCAATAGCAGCACGGTACTTCTTCAGAATTTTCAATAATCTTTCTTCTTCATGTTCTGAAAAGTTAGCACTAATAATAACATGATATATCTTTTTCTCATCAAGATACGCATATTTCAAAGTGTCTGCAATTGTTTTAATTCAAACACAGGATCACCTTTAGGTGGAGGAGGACCTCCTAGAGTTTCAATAGGCAAATTGTGTTCGAGCAGAGGTTGTTGTTCAAAGAAAATTTTATCTATTTCATTTCTTTCATGCATATGCATATCATTTTCATGGTCTAGCAAATATTGTTCTAGTGGATCAGTAGGAGGCATAGCAATAGAAGCAAGACCAATTATTTCATCCTTACTAGGTAATTCTTTCTTATGAGGTTGTCTACTAAACTTGGAGAAATTAAACTCATGAGACTCATCAACAAAGCTAACACCGACAGTTAGTTTCTCACAATTTATTTTAACATTAATGATGTTCAAGAAAGGCCTACCAAAGATAATGGGACAAAAGTCATCTTGTGGGGAACCAAGAACTATAAAATCACTAGGGTATTTTATTTTCCAACACAAGACTTCAACATCTCTAACAATCCCAAGTGGTGTGATGGTGTCTCTATTAGCAAGTTTAATAGTAACATCTATGTCTTCTATTTCAGCGGGTGCTATGTCATCCATAATTTCTTGGTATAAGGTAAAAGGAATAGCACTCATGCAAGCACCTATGTCACATAAACCATGATAACAATGATCTCCTATTTTAACTAAGCAATTCTAGCAGCTTCATCACAGAAGTAAATAACATGCCCATCAATATTTTCCACCAGGAGATCTTTAACCATAGCAACACTAGGTTCTACTTTAATTTTCTTAGAAGGTTTAGGTGCTTTAATATTACTCTTACGAACCACAGTTGATACCTTAGCATGTTCCTTTATCCTAACAAGAAAAGTTGGGTTTTCAATATAAGCAGTAGGCACAACTGGATCAACATTGTAAATAATAGTTTCATCTTTAGCTTAACCGGTTCTTTAATTTCTTCTTTAATAGGTGGATGATATTTAAGCCACTTCTCCTTAGGGAGATTAACATGAGTAGAAAAATATTCACAAAAAGAGGCTACTATCTCAGAGTCAAGTCCATATTTAGTGCTAAACTTGTGAAAAGCATCGGTATTCATAAAAGATTTAACACAATCAAACTCAAGCTTAATACCTGACTCTTTACCTTCGTTGAGTTCCCAATCTTCAGAGTTGCGTTTAATTCTTTCTAAAAGATCCCACTTGAATTCAAGAGTCTTCTTCATAAAATAACCGGTACAAGAAGTATCGAGCATGGATTGATCATCACGAGAAAGCCGAGCATAAAAGTTCTGAATAATAATTTGTCTCGAGAGCTCATGATTGGGGCATGAATATAACATTGACTTAAGCCTCCCCCAAGCTAGAGCGATACTTTCTCCTTAACAAGGCCAAAAATTATATATATAATTCTGATCACGATGAACTAGATGCATAAGATAAAATTTTTGGTGAAATTCCAATTTCAATCGATTCCAGTTCCAAGATCCAATATCATCACATATCCTATAACATGTCAATGCTTTTACCTTCAAAGATAAAGGGAAAACCTTCTTCTTAGCTTCATCTCAGGGCAAACCTGCAAGCTTAAATAATCCACAAATTTCATCCACATAGATCAAGTGCATATCAGGATGTTCGGTTTCATCTCCTGCATAAGGATAAGCTAGCAGTTGTTCTATCATACCCGAAGGAATTTCATAACCAATATTTCCGTAGGTGCAGTAGGTTGAGGGGCAACTAATTGTGCTTCCGGTCGAGGTGAAGATACCCCGAACAAACCCCTCAAAGGATGGTTTTCCATAGTAGCAAGTGACAATAAATTTCAGCACGCAGTAATAATTTTTCCTTACCAAGAGCACTTCACTCCCCGGCAACGGCGCCAGAAAAGAGTCTTGATGACCCACAAGTATAGGGGATCAATCATAGTCCTTTCGATAAGTAAGAGTGTCGAACCCACAAGTTTAGGGGACTACTCCACAATGCATTCCCTTAGGCCCAAATATGGTGAAGTGCCATGTAGTCGACGTTCACATGACACCACTAAGGGAATCACAACATACATATCATCAAAATATCGAACACATATCAAGTTCACATGATTACTTGCAACATGACTTCTCCCGTGACCTCAAGAACAAAAGTAACTACTCACAAATGATAATCATGCTCAAGAACAGAGGGGTATTAAATAGCATAATGAATCTGAACATATAATCTTCCACCAAATAAACCATATAGTAATCAACTACAAGATGTAATCAACACTATTAGTCACCCACAGGTACCTATCTGAGGTTCCGGTACAAAGATTAAACACAAGAGATGAACTAGGGTTTGAGAGGAGATGGTGTTGTTGAAGATGTTGATGGAGATTGGCCTCCCAAAGATGAGAGGGTTGTTGGTGATGATGATGGCTTCGATTTCCCCCTCTGGGAGGGAATTTCCCCCGGCGGAATCGCTCCGCCGGAGGGCAAAAGTGCTCCTGCCCAAGTTCCGCCTTGAGACGGCGATGCTCCATACCAAAAGTCCTTCCCCTTATATTTTCTATGTCAAAATGACCTATATACCAGAAGATGGGCACCGGAGGTGGGCTGGGCTGAGCACAACCCACCAGGGTGCGCCTGGGGGGCCTGGTGTAACACCCCCTGTATTAAGCTACAGAGATCACCCTTTTGATGAGGCCATGTCATCATGATTAATAGTGCATAATCATCATTAGCATCATATTGCATTTCAACTCCTAAGCCAAGTTCAAATTTAAATGAAAGTGGAATATAAAAGTTGTCCAACATAGAAACTAAAATGTCAGATATATAACAAATATTCCAGAGGCTATTCTAAAATTGAAACCAACATCATTGGAATTGTATAGGTGACTCGAACAACCTCAAACAGTGGATAAAGATAATATTTAATAACCATTTATTAAATCTGAAATAAATATGGAATTATGTTTTGTCCAAACTGATTTTAGGTGTTAGGGGATAATGCACTGGTATTTATGAAATAGGTCACACTTTTTACAAAAACCATTTGAGGCCTAAACATTTAACAGTAGAGAAAAGAGAATAAAGAAAAGGAAAAAAAAAGAAACAGAGAAGGATAAAGGAACCCCCCCCCCCCCCCGACTGGGGCCCCCCTCGCCCAGCAGCCACCGGGCAGCCAGGCCGGGCCCACGCCGGCGCCTACTAGCCGGTCCACGCCCCCGCCAAAAACCCTAACACTACCCCCCGATCCCCCCCCTCACCCCTCGTTTTCTCACTCCCGCCGCCCCCCATGCTGTATCGTGATCCCAGGCAAAATATTCGGTGTTATGGCTCTATCCTCATCGCCTTTCCTCTCCCTTCTCCTCCTTTCCGAGGGGGCCTCTCTCTCTCCTCGCGGTTTCCTTATGTATCCCTTCTTCTCGTCCTCCCCCTCTCTTCGTCTCCCCTACCTAGCTCCGGATCGGGTTTCCCTCTCCAGATCGGGATCGGGCTCGCGGGAACGACCCCCCCGTCGCCCTCGGTTCGCTCCGACACCTGCCGACCCGGCCGCCACTCTGCCGTCGCCGTTGGAACGCCGCCGCCCGGAGCCCGCGCTCCCCTCGCCGTCTGCCCTCGTCTACGTCGCCGCCATTGTCCCCCGCCGGCTTGCCTCCCCATCCGCGTACGTCCCTGGTCCGTCGACCACCCCGACCCCCGCTGCCTGCCCCGTCCCGACGGATCACTTGAGGTGCCTCGGGCCTCTCCCCCCCTCTCTTCTTCTCTCACGCTGCCCGCTTCGCGGGCTAGCCGCCTCCTCGGCCTCCTTCTTTGGTTCCTCCTGCTTCCGTCTCTTTCTCTCCTCCCCGGGCGTGCCGCTTCTCTCTCGACGTTCCTCTCTTTTCCCCACTTCTCTCCTCTCCTCCCCCGGGGTCTCCGGATTCCTCCACAAGTAGCGACTGTACTCTGTGTCCGATGGAGCCCTCGCGCCTTCGCCAAGGAGGGCGACCGTCGGCGGGGTGCTCCCAAAGGCTCTGCCGGCGCGCGCGGTCCGCTACACCCCGCCGTCTTTGCTTCCTCCAGTGGGGTGTTCTTCCGTGACCCCGGTTCTCTCCCTGTTTTTCTCCCAGCCGTCGTTGCTCATCGTCCGTGCCGGTCACCCGGCGTCCTCGTCTCCTTCGGGGAATCGGTGTCCCCTGCCTAGGTTGCTTCCCCGTCCTTTTCCTCTCCTTCTCCCTTCGGGAGTGTGGTTTTTCCCTCCTCCGCCCCGCTTGGCTACGCGGTCGATCCAAGGGGCGCAGCCGTCGTCCCCTTTGGGCACCGACATGTCCGGTCCCGAAAGGGGCACGCCCCGGACGTGTCCGCCCCTGGGCCCTGCCCAGTGGGGCCCGAACCCCTGTGACGCTGACGAATGGGGCCCCACGCCCAGAAAACGTTTTAAGAAAATAGAAATAAAATATAATTAAATAATTAAATAATTAATTAATTATTAATTATTAATTAGTTAATTAATCCTGATTAGTTAATCTAATTACTAATTAGTGTTAATTAAGCAGTAATTAGTAATTAACTTAATTAACTGCTGACGTCACAGATGTCATGCTGACGTCATCATTACTGTTTCGGATAATGTGTGAATTAAATATTGATTAAAATTTCAAGAATTAATAAAAACCTTTAGAAAATCATATCTTTTAAACCGTAACTCCGATGAAAATATTTTATACATGAAACTTGCTCAGAACGACGATACGAACCCAAATACCTCCTCCGTATTCCCGTCAGATGCCCGCAGCTATAAGAACGTTGAACAATTAGACCGATTTCGATAAATGAATAGTGTCCAACCCTAATTAAATAAATCCGAATAAATTCCTAAATTACTAAATCGCTTAGTTAGGCTGTATATCACCCTGGCCCTGCGTTTAGACATGTCTGCATCCCTGTTGCATTATTGCCGTGTGTTTACTGTTTCTTCCCCCTCTTCTCTTCGGTAGACTACGAGACCGACGCAGCTGGCTGGTGCCCCGACCGACTCCGTTGTTGACGACCCCTACTTGCCAGAGCAACGGAGCAGCCCCCCCTTGATCACCAGATATCGCCTATTCTCCTCTCTTACTGCTTGCATTAGAGTAGTGTAGCATGTTACTGCTTTCCGTTATCCTAGTCTGATGCATAGCCTGACACTGTTCTACATCTGTTGATACCTTACCTGCTATCCTAAATACTTAGTATAGGAGCTAGTTTATCATCATTGGCCCTGCATTCTTGTCAGTCTGCCTTGCTAACTATCGGGCCGTGATCACTCGGGAGGTGATCACGGGTGTATACTATACATATATGCATACTATACATGGTGACTAAAGTCGGGTCGGCTCGAAGAGTACCCGCAAGTGATTCACGGATTGGGGGCTAAAAGGACCTTTGTCCCACGGCCCTTTGAGTGGATCTTTGTGGCGGAGCGACAGGCAGGTTGAGACCACCTAGGAGACAGGTGGGCCAGGCCCTGGTCGGCGTTCGCGTTTACTTCATAATAACACGTTAACGAGATTGGATATTTGATCTAGTCTGGCCACTGGCCTATACGCACTAACCAACTACGCGGGAGTAGTTTATGGGTATCCCGGCGTCGTGGTATCAGCTGAAGCCTTCTTGACGTCAGCGACTGAGCGGCGCGCGCCGTGTTTGGACCGCGCTAACGTAACCGCCGTGATCGTGTGGTTTGCTAGGTCTGCTCGCGGCCGCGTACGCAACGTGCAGAGCGCACTGGTGGCGATGGGCCCAGACCCCAGAGTGCCTAGGATTAGTCCGGCGTGCTGACCTCTCTGTTGAGCCTAGGTGGGGCTGCGACGTGTGGATCTTCCGAGGCCGGGCATGACCCAGAAAGTGTGTCGGCCCAAGGGATCGAGCGTGTTGGGGAATATGTGGTGCACCCCTGCAGGGAAGTTTATCTATTCGAATAGCCGTGTCCCTCTGTAAAAGGACGACCCGAGTGGTATTCCGACCCATGACAACTAGAAATGGATACTTAATAAAACACACCCTTACAAGTGACAGATATAACCCGGTGGTCGCTCTCCTCATCGCATGGTGCGACGAGAGGATCGACGGGTAGGATTATGCTTTACGTTGTGTTGTTTGGTTAACTTCCAACTAATCTCTTCTATTGCTTCAAGACGAAGGCTGCCAGAAGCGTAGTCTCTCGACAGGACTAGCTATCCCCCTCTTATTCTGGCATTCTGCAGTTCAGTCCACCGATATTGCCTCTTTACACATATACCATGCATATGTAGTATAGATCCTTGCTTGCGAGTACTTTGGATGAGTACTCACGGTTGCTTTCCCCCTCCTTTCCCCCTTTCCCTTCTTGCTGGTTGTCGCAACCAGATGTTGGAGCCCAGGAGCCAGACGCCACCTACGACGACTACTACCACCAGGGCGGAGCCTACTACTACGTCCAGGACGCCGACGACCAGGAGTAGTTAGGAGGATCCCAGGCAGGAGGCCCTGCGCCTGTTCGATCTGTTGTATCCCTGTTTGTGCTAGCCATCTTATGGCACCTTGTTTAACCTATGTCTGTACTCAGATATTGTTGCTTCCGCTGACTCGTCTATGATCGAGCATTTGTATTCGAGCCCTCGTGGCCCCTGGCTTGTATTATGATGCTTGTATGACTTATTTATGTTTTAGAGTTGTGTTGTGATATCTTCCCGTGAGCCCCTGATCTTGATCGTACACGTTTGCGTGCATGATTAGTGTACGATCGAGTCGGGGGCGCCACAAGTTGGTATCAGAGCCGACTGCCTGTAGGAATCCCCCTTTCCAATTCCTTGGCCGAAGTTGAGTCTAGACAAAGGAAACCGTTTTACTAACTTGGCTGTGTGGCTTGCGGGCCCACATTGCCAATTGGGTGGTATTAGGATCTTTTATTCCTCGTCTATACTCTGGGACTCTGATCTCTCTTCTACTCGGGTTAAATGAAGTTTACTAACGCCGACACTTAGGATCTCGTAAATTCTGTCTACCCGGAGAGCTGGATATCTGTGCGATTTCCCTGTCGTTGATCTGATTAGTCTGATAATCATTTTCCTTTCCATTGTTTTGTTTAACCTTTCTCTCCGAGTTGTGTTAAACCTCTTATTGTCGTTTGACAAACCTGAATTTCCTCTATTTTCAGATGGACCGTTTGTTTCCACCGCGTCCTACGACACAGCTTGTGCTTCGCACTTGGGCTCGTAATACCCCTGGGTTTCCAGCTGTCCTGATCGCTCTCATGACCCGACTTGGCTACCGTTGGTACCCTGAGTACTTGGTTTATGAGGTTTACCGCGAGTTCAACCAGGAACAGTACTATGCTGAAGTTCGAATTTATGATCAGCAGAACAACTCAGACACCGAGCTACACCTTTTTCACGGATTAGGCGTGACGATTGAGATGGCAGTCCATGATGCCGCCTACTCCGCTGTCGTACGTCTACGAGGGGAGCAAAATGCTATCTTGGATGACTCCGAGTTCCGATACATTCCGTATGCCCCTGCTGGAGATGCTACCGGATACTACACAGCTATCTGTGCCCCGTACGAGCCTCGTCGCTACGACCCGCGCGTTCTGATTCAGTGCACTCAGGCTCTGGATCGCACTGTTCGGGCTCTTGCCGTCGAGTTGGTTGCCACTCGAGCACGTCTCTACGATGCTATGACGCAGTTGCTGCCCGCTGTTCGTGCAGGGATACATCCGGAGCACATCCTTTATCCGCGCAGGACTCAGATGTATGCTGGTATTGACTGGCCTATTGTTGGGGGTCACACACCGACACGTGGACCTCTTCTTACAGCTCGAGACCGGGTTCTGCATCAGAGTGCACATGGAGCACAGGATCTTTCCGCGACGAACATTCGTCGTCCGCACTCGCAGCTACCCCGATACAGTGGTTCTCTCCGACGTTGATGTAGCCTTTGCTATCTCTCGTTGTGTACTTCCTTGCCGCGTGCCTGCGCGCCGCCTAGTATGTCTAGCTTTTGATTTGCGCCGTTATGCTGTCCGCTTGTACCCGACGTTGTGTATGGATCTGTATGTCTTAATCGACTACTTTTATGTATTTGATGCACTGCTTAAACTATTGTCGAGTTACATCATGCTTGTCGCTAAGCACTCGTGCTTGCTTTTACTAAACTACCCCCCCCTGTTGAAAATTAGCAGGATGGTTAGACCCGCTGGTCGTGGTCGTGGACGTGGTGCCAACGATCCACCACCGCCGAACTATATGGCTGGAATGATGCAGCAATTTGAACTGCAACGTCAGTTCATGCAAGGGATCATGGATCAGTTTCCTCGTCCCAATATGAACCAGTATCCGGGCCCAGGGACCTTGCAGGACTTTATGCGCCTCAACCCAACCGTCTACCGCGGCTCAACTCAGCCCCTGGATGCGGATGACTGGCTTCGCGACATCACCTATGAGTTGGAATCTGGTGGCGTTGCCCCTGCAAACTATGTCACCTTCGCCTCCTTCTTTCTCAAGGGCCCCGCTGCTCAATGGTGGGACAGCCACAGGCGCACTCAACCAGCTGGCACAATCATCACTTGGCCGGATTTCCAAGCTGCCTTCCGTGCCCGTTTCATTCCCCAGGGAATCATGGACCGGAAGAAGCAAGAGTTCCGCAACCTCACCCAGGGCAACAAGACAGTGGAAGCTTATCAGCGGGAGTTTCTGGAATTATCCCGCTATGCTGAAGAAGACATTCCCACTGATGCTCGCCGTCAGGAAAGGTTTCGCGAAGGACTTCAAGCTGACATCAAGCTAGCGCTCCTTGTGCATGAATTTGATAATTTCTCCATCTTGGTGAACAAGGCTATCCAGGTCGAGACTGGTCTGCAGGCACACCAGGGATCTCTTAGGCGCAACCGTGACACTGGTTCATCTTCGAGCCAGCCTGCACAGAAGCGTCGGATCTGGATTCCTAACAGCGTGTACCGTCCAGCTGCACCTGCTCCAAGACGGTCCTATACTGCACCACGCCTGCCTCCACCACCTAGGCAGCCAGGACTTCCAGCTCCACCACCCCGAGCTCCTGCTCCTAATCCCAATGATAGTCTGTGCTACAAGTGTGGGCAGCCAGGTCATTTTTCCAGGAACTGCATTCAGAACCAGAACCAACTGGCACTTCCTGCAACTGGCCGTAGGAACAATCAGCCTCGCAACAACAATGCCAAGACTTATGGGCGTATTCAGGCCAACCACACCGATTTCAATGAAGCTCAGGACCAGCCTGCCACCGTGATGGGTACTCTCCTTGTTAATTCAGTACCAGCTTCTGTTTTATTTGATTCGGGAGCATCGCATTCATTCATGTCCGAAGGATTTGCATACAAACACGACATTAAATGTGAGGTCATGAACACTGCAATAGTAATACACACCCCCGCGGGTCAATGTCAAACCTCCATGGGTAGCAACGACGTCACCGTTGAAATTGAAGGGCTGGAGTTTCACGCCTCCCCTTTCATACTAAAGTCTTGTAGTATCGACCTCATTCTCGGAATGGATTGGTTGAAAGCGCATACTGCTTCTATAGTTTGCGCCACGAAGATCGTCCATCTTCTACACCCTTCTGATGAAATAATAAGCTACCAGGCTCAAATCATCCAAAATGCCGAGGCGAGACTTTATGCCTTGAATGCGTTAAACGCATCACCACTTGAAGGCATCGAGAGCATTCCAGTTGTTCGCGAATTCCAAGGTGTTTTCCCAGAAGAACTCCCAGGGATACCCCCTGCTCGAGCTGTCGAATTTGTCATCGACTTGAAACCAGGCACCACTCCTATCGCCAAGCGACCCTACAAGATGCCGCCGCATGAACTCCTTGAACTTAAGGAGGAAATCGACGCTTCACTTCGTAAGGGTTTCATTCGCCCAAGTTCCTCTGCTTGGGGAGCACCTTCTCTCTTTGTCAGGAAGAAGGATGGATCAAACCGATTGGTCCAAGATTACCGTCCCATTAACCAAGCAACTATCCAGAGGAACTTGCTGGTTGTCGCAACCAGATGTTGGAGCCCAGGAGCCAGACGCCACCTACGACGACTACTACCACCAGGGCGGAGCCTACTACTACGTCCAGGACGCCGACGACCAGGAGTAGTTAGGAGGATCCCAGGCAGGAGGCCCTGCGCCTGTTCGATCTGTTGTATCCTTGTTTGTGCTAGCCATCTTATGGCACCTTGTTTAACTTATGTCTGTACTCAGATATTGTTGCTTCCGCTGACTCGTCTATGATCGAGCATTTGTATTCGAGCCCTCGTGGCCCCTGGCTTGTATTATGATGCTTGTATGACTTATTTATGTTTTAGAGTTGTGTTGTGATATCTTCCCGTGAGTCCCTGATCTTGATCGTACACGTTTGCGTGCATGATTAGTGTACGATTGAATCGGGGGCGTCACAAGTTGGTATCAGAGCCGACTGCCTGTAGGAATCCCCCTTTCCAATTCCTTGGCCGAAGTTGAGTCTAGACAAAGAAAACCGTTTTACTAACTTGGCTGTGTGGCTTACGGGCCCACATTGCCAACTGGGTGGTATTAGGATCTTTTATTCCTCGTCTATACTCTGGGACTCTGATCTCTCTTCTACTCGGGTTAAATGAATTTTACTAACGCCGACACTTAGGGTCTCGTGATCACATCCATCGGAGTTCTGAAAATTTCCCCCCTTGCTTCGAGATTGTGGGCCAGGTTCTGCTTACAGGATCCTTTTATCGAGGGCACCCTGTGTTGTCACTTGCAGATTCCTCGCCCCACCAGTTTTTCCCGACGTTGATGTAGCCTTTGCTATGTCTCGTTGTGTACTTCCTTACCGCGTGCCTGCGCGCCGCCTAGCATGTCCAGAATTGTTCACTTCACGGTATTCCACTGGTTATCAGTTCAGACCGTGGCAGCTTATTCACTTCAAGATTCTGGGCAAGTTTCCAAGAAGCTATGGGAACTCATCTGTCCTTCAGCACCGCTTTTCACCCTCAGTCTCAAGGACAAGTTGAACGAGTCAACCAAGTTCTCGAAGACATGCTTCGAGCTTGTGTCATATCCTTCGGAAGGAAATGGGAAGAATCTCTCCCATATGCCGAATTCTCTTACAATAACAGCTATCAAGCCAGTCTGAAGATGGCCCCCTTCGAAGTATTGTACGGACGAAAGTGCCGAACCCCTCTGAATTGGTCAGAAACTGGGGAACGTCCACTCTTCGGTCCGGATATTATCCAACTTGCCGAAGATCAAGTTCGCGTTGTCCGCGAGCATTTGAAGACTGCTCAGTCACGTCAAAAGAGTCAGTATGACCGCAAACACAAAGATATGGTCTATCAACCTGGCGAAAAGGCTTATCTTCGAGTCACACCGATGAAAGGTACACACCGATTCGGGATCAAGGGCAAGCTAGCTCCTCGCTATATTGGTCCTTTCATTGTTCTTGAAAGGCGTGGTAGAGTGGCATATCAGTTGGAACTTCCACCGAACCTTTCTCAGGTTCACGATGTGTTCCACGTATCACAACTCCGCCGCTGCTTCAAAGACCCTATCCGCGGAGTAGATCACGAATTGCTTGAACTGCAACAAGACCTCTCTTATAAAGAGCATCCAGGCCGCATTCTCGATCAAGCCGAGCGTCGCACACGCCAGAAGGTTATCAAGTTCCTCAAGGTTCAGTGGTCAAACCATTCTGACGATGAAGCCACTTGGGAACGCGAGGATCGTCTTCGTGATGAATACCCCGCTTTGTTTCTTTCTACCTCCTAAATCTCGGGACGAGATTTCTTGTAGTGGAGGAGATTTGTAACACCCCCTGTATTAAGCTACAGAGATCACCCTTTTGATGAGGCCATGTCATCATGATTAATAGTGCATAATCATCATTAGCATCATATTGCATTTCAACTCCTAAGCCAAGTTCAAATTTAAATGAAAGTGGAATATAAAAGTTGTCCAACATAGAAACTAAAATGTCAGATATATAACAAATATTCCAGAGGCTATTCTAAAATTGAAACCAACATCATTGGAATTGTATAGGTGACTCGAACAACCTCAAACAGTGGATAAAGATAATATTTAATAACCATTTATTAAATCTGAAATAAATATGGAATTATGTTTTGTCCAAACTGATTTTAGGTGTTAGGGGATAATGCACTGGTATTTATGAAATAGGTCACACTTTTTACAAAAACCATTTGAGGCCTAAACATTTAACAGTAGAGAAAAGAGAATAAAGAAAAGGAAAAAAAAAGAAACAGAGAAGGATAAAGGAAACCCCCCCCCCCCCCCCGACTGGGCCTCGGCAGCAACGCCACGGGCCGCCAGGCCGGCCCAGCACGGCGCCTACTTAGCCGGCCACCCCCCGGCAAACCCAACCCTACCCCGATCCCCCCCTCCCCTCGTTTTCTCCTCCCCCCCCCCATCTGGATCGGGATCCTCCGATCCCGTCGCCCGTCGCCGACGCCGCTCGCCGACGCCCGTCGGCGCCCTCCCTCGTCAGCCCCCACCTCCGATCCAGATCGGGACGGGATCGCGGGAACGACCCCGTATGGTCGCTGACCGACCGCCCGCTCGCCGTCGTCGCCGTTGGACGCCGCCGCCCGGAGCCCGCCCTCCTCGCCGGTCTGCTCGTTCTACGTCGCCGCCTTTTGTCCCCGCGGCCTGCCTCCCCATCGCCGTCGTCCCCGTCGACCACCCCGACCCCCGCTTGCCCCGTCCCTACGGATTCGGTGAGGCCTCGCGGCCTCTCCCCCCCTCTCTGCTCGCGCACGCCGCCCGCGCGCCCACCGCAGCCTCGCGGGAGGAGGAGGCGCGTCTTGCGGGCACGTGCTTCGACAGACCGCGTGCCCCCCCCCCGTTGTCCTCCGAGACCGACCGCCGCGCGGCCGCTCCTCAGCCACCGCGCCGCCGCCCCGCCTCCGGCCCCGCCGTGGCCTCGCCGGGCCGCGCCAGCCGACCGCCCGTGCGTCCCCTTTGGGCACGGACATGTCGGTCCGAAAGGGGCACGCCCCGGACGTGTCCGCCCCTGGGCCACTGCCCAGTGGGGCCGAACCCCGTTGACGCTGACGATGGGGCCCACGGCCCAGAAACAGTTTTAAGAAAATAGAAATAAAAATAAATAATTAAAATAATTAAATAATTAATTAATTAATATATTAATTAATTAATTAGTTAATTAATCCTGATTTTAATCTAATTAACTAATTAGTGTTAATTAAACAGTAATTAGTAATTAACTTAATAACTGCTGACGTCAGCATGATGTCATGCTGATGTCATCAATTACTGTTTCGGATAATGTTGAATTAAATAATTGATTAAAATTTCAGAAATTAATAAAAACTTTAGAAAATCATATCTTTTAAACCGTAACTCCGATGAAAATATTTTATACATGAAACTTGCTCAGAACGACGATACGAACCCAAATACATCCTCCGTATTCCCGTCAGATGCCCGCAGCTATAAGAACGTTGAACAATTAGACCGATTCGATAAATGAATATGGTCACCCTAATTAAATAAATCCGAATAAATTCCTAAATTAACTAAATCGCTTAGTTAGGCTGTATATCACCCTGGCCCTGGTTTAGACATGTCATGCATCCCTGTTGCCTTATTGCCGTGTGTTTACTGTTTTCCCCCTCTTCTCTTCGGTTAGACTACGAGACCAAGACAGCTGCTGGTGCCCCGACCGACTACGTTGTTGACGACCCCTACTTGCCAGAGCAACCAGGCAAGCCCCCCCCTTGATCACCAGATATCGCCTATTCTCCTCTATACTGCTTGCATTAGAGTAGTGTAGCATGTTACTGCTTTCCGTTAATCCTAGTCTGATGCATAGCCTGACACTGTTGCTACATCTGTTGATACCTTACCTGCTATCCTAAATACTTAGTATAGGATGCTAGTTTATCATCATTGGCCTGCATTCTTGTCAGTCTGCCTTGCTATACTATCGGGCCGTGATCATCGGGAGGTGATCACGGGGTATACTTACATATATGCATACTAATATACAAATGGTTGACTAAAGTCGGGTCGGCTCGAAGAGTACCCGCGAGTGATTCACGGATTGGGGGCTGAAAGGACCTTTGTCCCAACGGCCCTTTGAGTGGATCTTTGTGGCGGAGCGACAGGGCAGGTTGAGACCACCTAGGAGACAGGTGGGCCAGGCCCTGGTCGGCGTTCGCGTTTACTTCTTAATAACACGTTTAACGAGATTGGATATTTGATCTGAGTCTGGCCACTGGCCTATACGCACTAACCAACTACGCGGGAGTAGTTATGGGTATCCCGGCGTCGTGGTATCAGCTGAAGCCTTCTTGACGTCAGCGACTGAGCGGCGCGCGCCGTGTTGGACCGCGCTAACGTAACCGCCGTGATCGTGTGGGTTGCTAGGTCTGCTCGCGGCCGCGTACGCAACGTGCAGGAGCGCACTGGGCGATGGGCCCAGACCCCAGAGTGCCTAGGATTAGTCCGGCGTGCTGACCTCTCTGTTGAGCCTAGGTGGGGCTGCGACGTGTGGATCTTCCGAGGCCGGGCATGACCCAGGAAAGTGTGTCCGGCCAAAGGGGATCGAGCGTGTTGGGGAATATGTGGTGCACCCCTGCAGGGAAGTTTATCTATTCGAATAGCCGTGTCGCTCGGTAAAAGGACGACCCGGAGTTGTATTCCGACCTCATGACAACTAGAAATGGATACTTAATAAAACACACCCTTACAAGTGACAGATATAACCCGGTGGTCGCTCTCTCGCATGGTGGCGACGAGAGGATCGACGGGTAGGATTATGCTTTACGTTGTTGTTTGGTTAACTTCCAACTAATCTCTTCTATTGCTTCAAGATGAAGGCTGCCAGAAGCGTAGTCTTCGACAGGACTAGCTATCCCCCTCTTATTCTGGCATTCTGCAGTTCAATCCACCGATATTGCCTCTTTACACATATACCATGCATATGTAGTATAGATCCTTGCTTGCGAGTACTTTGGATGAGTACTCACGGTTGCTTTCCCCCTCCTTTCCCCCTTTCCCTTCTTGCTGGTTGTCGCAACCAGATGTTGGAGCCCAGGAGCCAGACGCCACCTACGACGACTACTACCACCAGGGCGGAGCCTACTACTACGTCCAGGACGCCGACGACCAGGAGTAGTTAGGAGGATCCCAGGCAGGAGGCCCTGCGCCTGTTCGATCTGTTGTATCCCTGTTTGTGCTAGCCATCTTATGGCACCTTGTTTAACCTATGTCTGTACTCAGATATTGTTGCTTCCGCTGACTCGTCTATGATCGAGCATTTGTATTCGAGCCCTCGTGGCCCCTGGCTTGTATTATGATGCTTGTATGACTTATTTATGTTTTAGAGTTGTGTTGTGATATCTTCCCGTGAGTCCCTGATCTTGATCGTACACGTTTGCGTGCATGATTAGTGTACGATCGAGTCGGGGGCGCCACACCTGGCGCGCCCTCGTTTCTTGTGCTCACCAGGTGGCCCCCCTCCGGTAGTTATTTGCTCCATTATTCTTCATATATTCCAAAATAATTCTCTGTAAATTTTCAACTCATTTGGAGATGTGCAGAATAGGTGCCCTGATGTAGCTTTTCCAGGTCCAGAATTCCAGCTGCCAGCATTCTCCCTCTTTGCGTAAACCTTGCATATTATGAGAGAAAAGGCATTAGAATTACTCCATAAAGCATTATTACACATAAAAACATTATAAATAACAGTATGAAAACATGATGCAAAATGGACGTATCACCTGTCAACGTCACGACCGAAAGTTTCCAATATCTCCCATGCTAGACACATTATAGGTGATTCCCAAACAGAAAATAAAGTTTACTCCCCCTCCACCATTCTTTCACAATCCATGGCTAGCCGTATCCACGGGTGCCTTCCAAACTTTCAACTTTCCAAGAGGGAGTTTATTATTTTAATTTTTTTCATTTTAATTCATTGCTGGCACACACAGTACATTGATGAAAAGATTCAAAGTTCAATCACACCTAAATTTATTACACGATTCTCATATCGAGTCTTTATTACATCATAATAAATTCGGCCGATGGCCAACTCATGAGAAATAAACTAAATAAAGCTGCGGAAGCGTAGACGATAAGCGAGTCCATCCAACTCCATAGGGCAATCACCGAGCGTAGATCGTAGCCTCACTCCTGGTCGGAAAACTCCTCTGCAACATGAGAAGTTGCAGCCGTGTAGGTCAGCATTTTGAATATGCCGACAAGTCATAGAGAGAACAATAATATTAATGCTAATACTATATGCAATTTTGGCTGTGGGGCTCTAAGTTTGATGTTTTTGCGAAAAAGCCAATTTTTTTCCTACAACAAAGGACTTGCTTGCAATTACTACAAAATGTTGGTTGTTATTGAGATGGTTCCGCCAACCAATGTCTCATTCCCAATTATTAAATAACCCATCAATTAATTTATTTGTTCGGTGTTGAGATTTCTAAAATACTCCAATTCCAGAGGCTCAGTTGTCCGTAACCGGGGACACGGCTAATCGATTAGGTTTTCACTCTGCAGAGTCTTGTGCACTTTACCCGCAAGAATCGTTACCTCCTTCATGTCCTCGCACTGCCTGGTGTTTGAAGACGGGACGAACGAAACAGGGTCTTCCGTAGAGTTCCTCTGGGCCACTGCCGGTGCCCATCCAATCCTACCGTTCTTCTACATCTCGTAGCACCGTCCGGCTAGAGTCACGCCTAGGGTCGACCAAGCCAGAGCCCATAATGGCTTGCGGTTGCACAGGTAGGCTTCCAGTCAAGGTGTATCCATCTGTCTCTTCGTGGCTGGGTGAAGCTTTCCGCAAGATGTCATGGCGCTTCTCCATGCATCCCGGCCATCCGCTGGTTGCTCCAGGGTGCCCATCAATTCCATCCTCCACCCAGTAGTGAATTTGAAGTCCATCTTGAGCATCTTGAAATCATGGGGTTGTCATCATCTTGACTCTCACATCTCCCTTATGAATCACTCAACCAACCCCTGTCTACGAAAGCATAGCAATCAACTACATTGTCCCGGGCATTGGTAACAAGGGGAAATGGGTTCAACCTACCTCATGATACTACTCAAGAACAAAACTTAAAATTCTCCTACTGCATGCATGGTGGGGAGGAATAATTCTAATGCAACAAATCATAGGTATTGTAAAACATGATCAAATGACTTGCCTGGCTGACGGTCTTCGAAAGCTAGTGACTCGTGATAGCAAGCTTCGCACTTCAGGAATTCTATTCGAAGCAAACAATAAACACATAAGCATACGACGGTATAACATAACAGCAAGCTAACGTAAATCACACAAGCAATCATGCCAAAACCAAAGAAAACTCGAAGAACTCAAAACAAGGTTTTCATTACTTCAAGCAAACAACTAGAAAATAGTTTTATCCTACTAAAACTTTTCTTAACAGAACCAAAACAATAGTTTTGTTAACTAACAGAAAGGAAAACATTATAAAAACTTGGTGCAAAAAGAAACACATTAAAAGCTAATTTAAAACTCTACTTATGCCTAGAACAAAACTAGTAAGAAAATAAAATAAAACATTTTTTTCTGTAAATAAAAGTTCACCCTCTGTAACTACAGAAACTAATCTGAAATAAAATATAACAGAGGTGAAAATAAGTTTTTAAAATAATTAAAAGAACAGAAAACAGCAGCAAGTTAAAATAACTAGAATAGGCTTGTTTTCATGTAAAACTAATTTTAATAAAAACTATAAATACCCAAATAAATCCTACTACTAGGCAAGGTCAAAACAAAGTAGTGGCAAAAAGAAACATTAAAAAAAATTAACCCTATCTCAGTTTATAGGAGAGATACTAATCTGACTAAAACTAAAATAAAACAATTTTTAAAAACTAAAACATGTCCGAAACTATTTTATACAGAAACATTAGGAAATTTGCAAACTAGAGCAAAAAGAATCAACTAAAAATATTTAATAACATAAAAGTTATAGATTTTACAAGATCAGGACTATTCTGTTTTAAAAAACAGAAACTAAATAAACTAAAAAAAACTAAACGAGTTAATGGGCCGAACGGTGGGCGATCTGGAACTAAACAACGCTCGGGCAAACTTTAACTACATATGCGGCTAATAATTAAACCGACCGGTTTGACCTAACTAAAAAAAACCGTAACTAAACCGGGAACTAACCGATCTAATAGGAAAAAACCTAACTCTTCGCGTGATGTAATCTAGGCCGTAGAATCGAGATCGGACGGTGGAGGGAAGCCGGCGGCTTACAGCGGGGTTCAACGGCGGCGGGTGGCTCGGGCGACGGTGGTGCGGTGGCTTCGGTCGTCGGGGAAGGTGGTGGAGGCGTCCGGGCGATGCGGTGGAACGAGGGGAGCTCGGGGTGGTCTCAGTGGTGGTTGAGGACGACGAAGACGAGCGGAACGAGCTCGTCAAGCTCCTGGTGACCTCCAACTCCGGCGGCGGGCGGCGATGCTCGTGGTGGTCTCTGCAGACGACGATGGTGAGCACAACCTTGTCAAAAGGAACCGTGGGGTTGGACTAGGCCGATGGCCAGAGATATAGGGGTTTAGGGAGCTCACCGACGACGGTGGAGGCGGTGAACCGTGGCGGCGGCGGCGAGATCGGAATGGCGTGGGCGTCGGCTGTGGTGAGGTTTGAGCTAGGGTTTTAGGAGGGTGCGAGGGAGGGGAGAGCTGGGTATTTATAGGACATAAACTTGGGCGAGGAGTCGACTCGGGATCACGATCCCGAGAGGATCGGAACCGCGGCACGCTCTGGACGCGCTCCGGGTGGCTTTGCGTGCGCGAGGGGGAAGAGAAGAGGTGGGACCGGCTCGTCGGTGAGAGAGGGAGAGGAGGGTTCGGTCGGTCGACCGAAACGGAGAGGGACTCGGGTGCGGGCGCGGCGTGCTGGGCTGGCTGGTGGCCTGGCTCGCTGGGCTGTGGCTCGCGCGACTGGGCCTGCTGGCCTGGCGCCTGGCGCACCGGAAGTTTTTTTTTTTGAAATAGACAGAGAGAGACAATAAAATATGTAGAAAAATATAATATCTTTATATAGGACATATATATATCAAAAAGAAAATAAATACTACAAGATGAACATTTTTCCAGAGGAAAAACAGAAACTTTTATAAAAACATTTTTCTGAAAATTCCAAATAAAATTCAAATTTGAATTCAAACTTTTTGGCATTATTTTCTTCTGACATTTTTGGAGTGTCATGTTAGCTCCTCTCATACTTTTGCACAAGTATTGGTCAGGTATTTTTGAAATAAATTTTAATGCCAATTTGAATCCAAATTCAAATAAAACTCAAAATGCCTCTGGAATTTCAAATGCCACTCAAATTCAAACAACATGCATAGATGCTTAGCTAATAATTGTAAAACATTCCAAATTGAAAATTTGGGATGTTACATTTACTTGGAACAGCATGCAAATATCGCATATAGGTAGGTATAGTGGACTCATTTGGCACAACTTTAGGTTTAAGGAATTGGATGCACAAGCAGCATTCCTGCTTAGTACAAATGGAGGCTAACAAATAAATTGAGAAGCAACCAACCAGAAAACAAAAAAGGTCATAAACATGCATTGAGAATAAGTAACACTGAATAATGCACCATAAGTAGGATATAACTTTATTGCATAACTATTGACTTTACGTGCATGCATAGGGAATCACAAACCTTAACACCAATATTCTTAATAAATCACAATTACTCACTAGCATGACTCACATATTATCATCTCCATATTGCAAAACTATTGCAGGAACCAAACTTATCATATTCAGTGATCTATATGAAAGTTTTTATTATATCCCTCTTGAATATCCATCACATTAGTACCAAATTCATATCTTGTGCATATTACCATTAGTATTATCAACTCTCAAAATAATATAAGTGAAGCATGAGAGTTCATCTATTTCTTCAAAATATAATCACTGTCGTGCTCTAAAAGATATAAGTGAAGCACTAGAGCAACTGCTTAGCTCAAAAGATATAAGTGAAGCACATAGAGTATTCTAATAAGTCATGAAAAATGTGTGTCCCTCTCAAATAGATGTCTCCAGAAAGTATGATCGTGACAAACTAAAAAGCAAACAAAGGCTCATATAATACATGACGCTCCAAGCAGAACTCATATCATGTGATGAATAAAAATTTCGCTCCAAGTAATATTACCGATGGTTGGTAGAAGAAAGAGGGGATGTGATACGTCTCCAACGTATCTATAATTTTTTATTGTTCCATGCTGTTATATTTATCATTCTTGGATGTTTTACAATCATTTTATAGCAACTTTCTATCATTTTTTGGGACTAACCTATTGACATAGTGCCCAGTGCCAGTTGTTGTGTTTTGCTTGTTTTTTACATCGCAGAATACCAGTACCAAACAGAGTCCAAACACAGCGAAACTTTTTGGAGATTTTTTTTGGACCAGAAGACAACTTGGGAGCCAAGGAAGCACCTGGGGGGAGGCCCGTGGGGCCCCTAATACACCAGGGCGCGCCAGAGGCCTCTGGCGCATCCTGATGTATCGTGGGGCCCATGGAGGTCTCCTCCACCGCCTGTCAGCTCTATAAATACCCAAATATTCCAGAAACCCTAGGGGAGTCGACGAAACACAATTCCAGCTGCCGCAAGTTCCAGAACCACGAGATCCAATCTAACACGATCACGGAGGGGTTCATCATCCTCATTGGTGCCTCTCCGATGATGCGTGAGTAGTTCACCATAGACCTACGGGTCCGTAGGCAGTAGCTAGATGGCTTCTTCTCTCTTTTTGATTCTCAATACAATGGTCTCTTGGAGACCTATTTGATGTAATGACTTTTTGCGGTGTGTTTGTTGGGATCCGATGAAGTTCGAGTTTATGATGAGATCTATATCCATGAAAGTTCTTTGAGTCTTCTTTGATCTCTTATATGCATGATTATTTATAGCCTCGTATTTCTTCTTCGAATCTTTGGTTTAGTTAGGCCAACTAGATTGATTTTTCTTGCAATGGGAAGAGGTGCTTTGTGATGGGTTCGATCTTACGATGTCCTCACCCAGTGACAGAAGGGGTAGCGAGGCACGTATGTATCGTTGCTATTATGGATAACAAGATCGGGTCTATTCCTACATGAATAGATCTTGTCTACATCATGTCATCGTTCTTATTGCATTACTCCGTTTCTCCATGAACTTAATACACTAGATGCATGCTGGAAACACCAATTATTTTAATATCTTCATCATAATTGTGATAAAAACCCGGCGGGATCGCTTTTTCTAAGAATTCTTGCTTAGCCCTTAGTCTAGTGGTTCTTTCTTTACTTTCATCCATAGAGACATAAAGAGCCTTAATATATTCATTAATATCAAGCTTGGGTGGAAAAAATTTAGATTTAAGATTTTCCACATCATGCACAATTCTATCCATGCTCCTAGACATATCATCAAGTTTACTCAATTTTTCCTCTATCGTAGTGTTGAAAACTTTTGATCATTAATAAATTCTTTGATATTACTTTCAAGATCAGAGGGCATCCTATTATTATAAGAATTACCATAGGAATTGCCATAATTATTAGAGGAATTTCCAGGGAACGGCTAGGATTAAAATTACCTCTATAAGCATTACTATTAAAATTGTTTCGCGAAACAAAATCCACATCCACGGAGTCATTGTTTGCTCAATCAAAGTAGACAAAGGCACATCATCGGGATCAATATGAACACTCTTACTAGCAACCATTTTCATAAGCGCATCAACTTTATCACTCAAAGTACTAATTTCTTCATCAGAATTCACCTTTTTACTAGTAGGAGTTCTTTCAGTATGTGATATGTCTCCAACGTATCTATAATTTTTTATTGTTCCATGTTGTTATATTATCAATCTTGGATGTTTTATATACATTTACTAGCAACTCTATATCATTTTTTGGGACTAACCTATTGACATAGTGCCCAATGCTAGTTGCTATTTTTTTTCTTGTTTTTTACTTTGCAGAATATCAATACCAAATGAATTCCAAATGCCACGAAACTTTTTAGAGATTTTTTTCTGGCCAGAAGACAACCTGGGAGCCAAAGGAGAACATGAGAGGAGGCCCATGGGGCCCACTAGGCACCAGGGAGCGCTAGGGGGCCCAGGCGTGCCCTGGTGGGTAGTGGAGCCCACGGGAAGATTCTTGACCTACCTCTGCCTCTATAAATACTCTAAAATCCCAAAAACCCTAGGGGAGGCGAGAAAATACAGTTTCCACCACCGCAAGTTCCAGAACCACGAGATTCAATCTAGAGGCCTTTTCCGGCACTCTGCCGGAGGGGCCAACAATCACGGATGGATTCTTCATCATCCTTGTTGCCCCTCCAATGATGCGTGAGTAGTTTACCACAGACCTACGGGTCCATAGCTAGATGGCTTCTTCTCTCTTTTTGATCTTCAATACAATGTTCTCCTCGATGTTCTTGGAATCTATTTGATGTAACTCTTTTTTGCGGTGTGTTTGTTGGGATCCGATGAATTGTGAGTTTATGATCAGTTCTATCCATGAATATTATTTGAGTCTTTGCTGAACTCTTATATGCATGATTGTTATAGCCTCGTATTTCTTCTCCGAAATTTTGGTTTGGTTTGGCCAACAAGATTGATTTTTCTTGCCATGGGAAGAGGTGCTTTGTGATGGGTTCGATCTTGCGGTGCACAGTCTCAGTGACAGAAAGAGACATGACATGCATGTATCATTGCTATTAAGGGTAACAATATGGGGTTTATTCATACATGAGTTTATCTTGTCTACATCATGTCATCGTTCTTATTGCATTACTCTGTTTTTCCATGAACTTAATACACTAGATGCATGCTGGATAGCGGTCGATGTGTGGATTAATAGTAGTAGATGCAGGAAGGAGTCAGTCTACTAATCTTGGACGTGATGCCTATATACATGATCATTGCCTTGGATATCGTCATGATTATTCGCTTTTCTATCAATTGCCCAACAGTAATTTGTTTACCCACCGTATGTTATTTTCTTGAGAGAAGCCTCTAGTGAAAACTACGGCCCCCGGGTCTATTTCCTATCATATTAAATCCAAAAATAAGTTGCTGCAATTTTTCTTTATTTATTTTATTTTGTATTTTAGTTAGATCTATTTATCGAAACCTATACAATTTAATCTATCTCAATACCGAGGAGGGATTGACAACCCCTCTTACGCGTTGGGTTGCAAGTTTTTGTTGTTTGTGTGCAGGTGTTGTTTACATAGTGTTGCTTGGTTCTCCTACTGGATTGATAACCTTGGTTTCATAAGTGAGGGAAATACTTACCTTTGCTCTGTTGCATCATCCTCTCCTCTTCGGGGAAATACCAACGTAGATACAAGCAATCAGGAAGAATTTCTAGCGCCGTTGCCGGGGAGACATCATCAATATCTATCAAGTACCTACGCATAAACTCTCATATCCTTGCAATTACTTTATTTTCCATTTGCCTCTTGTTTTCATCTCCCCCACTTCTAAAAAGATTTTACAAAAATACAAAAATATTTTCCGTTTGCCTTTTTGCTTTCTTGTTTTTTTTGTGTTATCTTGTTTGCTATCGTTATCATGTCTAGATCTGAAAAGGGTAGTGATGTTTTCGCCACTAGTCTGAGCTCTTTGGACGATCCGTCCGTGCTTTTGAAACTCATGCAAAATAAAGAAAATGTTCGTGAGGTTGCTAAGAAAAAATTTGATGATTCTGTTTATGATGATCCTCATGAGAAAGAAACTACTACCATGAATACTAAAAAAACTCCACGTAGGTAGCGGCAATATTATTGGAAAAGGTGTTATTCAAGATTTCTTTACTTGTGTCGGTACGTTACCTATGTTAGGAGGATCAATCCTTAATAAAACTTCTAGTCTTGTGGATGCAATATCTTTGCTTATAGTTGAACTTGAAAGACAATTTGTTCACATGCATCCTTCCATATAAAGGATCCTTCTAGAATTTTCTAATATTCATGATCCTTCCGTTAAGCGTGTGACCGCTATATTTCTAGCTTATGAATTTGGGCATATTATGAAAGATGCACGTGAAATATTCACTCATTACAATATAAATTGTGGTTGCCCCCCTATAGAGGAGATCCTTTTTAATCAAGAAGAGATAAGGAGACTACAATCTCCACATTATGCTGCTTACAATAAAAATTTAAGGAAAAACGTTCCCCCATCTGTTTTCATTGATAAAATTTCTGGAAAAAAAATGATAACTTTGCTATACAAAATAATGGACTAGGACATGTTCTTAGAAAAAGGATTAGGGAGCATAACCAAAGGAACATTTATAATGAAGAAATAGTGATCACACATAAACGGCCAAGGGAAGAACCTCCTCCTCCCAAACTTGATCTTATAGATCCGTACCCAATTAAATTTAGCCCTTTTGATTATTTTTCCTTACCACAAAGGAAACTTGCTGCTGAAAGGAGGGAGTATGAGATGAGCATGGATGATCTCCCTCGCTTTTATTATAATACTTGAATCTATGCATTATGCCTAGCTAGGGCATAAAACAATAGCGCTTGTTGGGAGGCAACCCAATGAATAAAATATTTTTTGCTCTTTTTATTTCTGTTCTTATGTGTTTACACAATTATGCTTCTGTTATGATTGTATTTTTTAATTAGTTTTTGTGCCAAGTAAAGCCTTTAGGATGGTTTGGGTGATAGTTGATTTGATTTTGTTAAAAAACAGAAACTTTTGAGCCCAGTTCTGGAATTTTGTAAATTCAAAGGAACGTGATTTTGCTCTGAATTTTTCACACATGATTGATATACAAATTGCCCACGTTGTCCTAATTTTGTAGAATTTTTGGAGTTACAGAAGTATGGTTAAAGTATAGATTACTACAGGCTGTTCTATTTTTGACAAATTCTGTTTTCATTGCATTGTGTGCTTATTTTGATGAATCTATGGATTGTATCGGGGGTATAAGCCATGGTAAATTTAGAATATGGTAGGTATAATTCAATAATAAAATATGAATGGGTTTGCAACAGTACTTAAAGTGGTGATTTGCTTTATTATACTAACGGATCTCACGAAGGTTTTGTTAAGTTTCGTGTTATTAAAGTTTTCAAGTTTTGGGTGAGATCACGATGGATGAAGGAATAAGGAGTGAAAAGAGTAAGCTTGGGGATGCCCATGGCACCCCAAGGTAATATTCAAGGACTACCAAGCAACTAAGCTTGGGGATGCCCCGGAAGGCATCCCCTCTTTCTTCTAACGACCATCGGTAATTTTACTTGGAGCTATATTTTTATTTGTCAGATATCATGAGTTTTGCTTGGAGCGCCTTGTATGATATGAGTCTTTGCTTATTTTTCTTTTTAGTTTGTCACAATCATCCTTACTGAACACACCTATTTGATAGAGCCATAATGATGCTATGATTTGATAGAATTGCTCTATGTGCTTCAATTAAATTTTTTGAGCTATGGAATTGCTCTAGTACTTCACTTATATCTTTTTGAGCACGGTGGTGAATTCATTTTTGAAGAAATATACTCTCATGCTTCACTTAGATTATATTGAGAGTTAGTAAATTTTGAAGAAGTATGCTCTCATGCTTCACTTAGATTATTTTGAGAGTTGAAAAAAGAAATTATTTTGAAGAAATTTATGCTCTCGTGCTTCACTTAAATTTGTTTGAGAGCTTGTTAGTATAGCAATGGTAATATATGAAATTAGTCCCAAAGTGATAGATATTCAAGGGGGATATAATAAAAACTTTCATGAAGATCATTGGATATTATAAACTTGATTCCTTGTAATAGTTTTGAGATATGGAGATAGTAATATATGAGTCAAGTTGGTGAGTAATTATGCTTTAGTAGGAATATTGGTGTTAAGGTTTGTGATTCCCTATGAAAGCACGAAAGACAATAGTTATGCAATGAAGTTACATCCTACTTGGGGTGCATTATTCAGTGTTAGTTATGTTTAATGCTCATTTATGATCGTTTTTGTTTCTTGGTTGGTCGCTTCTCAATCTATTTGCTAGCCTTCATTTGTACTAAGCGGGAATACTGCTTGTGCATCCAATTCCTTAAACCCAAAGTTGTGCCAAATGAGTCCACCATACCTACCTATATGCGGTATTTCCATCTCGTTCCAAGTAAATTTGTATGTGCCAACTCTAATTTTCAAAATGAATTTCCTTTTTATGTGCCCGTACCGCTCATGAAGCGGCAGGAGTGGCCAATATTTTCCATGCTAAGTATGTTATTCTCAAGATGAGTGTTTATTCACTTGTCATTGCACGAGAGTGTAGAAGGTAATAGGGATGCCCAGTCCCAAAATGAAAAAAAATACTTATGTTGTTCATAATAAATTCCTTGGGAAGTGTTGGTATGGAAAGCACCCGTGGATACGGCTAGCCATGAATTGTGAAAGAATGGTGGAAAAGGAAATAAACTTTATTTTATGTTTGGGAACCACCTATGATTTACCTAGCATGGAAGATATTGGAATTCTCGGTCATTTTGGTTGACAGGAAAAGCATGCCTCCCAAAATAATTTTATCTCACAATTTAAGCTTTGAGCTCTGGCACCTCTACAAATCTCTGCTTCCCTCTGCGAAGGACCTATCTATTTACTTTTATGCAATTTTTATTTTTATTGAGTCTCCATCTTCTCTTATAAAGAACCAACTAGGGAACGCTATTATCATACTTGTGCATTGGATATATCTAATATTTGAGTGTGTTTCGTGAATGGACCAATGATTGAGCATAATGGGCTAGGGATAGCTTTCTTTAGTGTTGATATTTTGATAGACATGGTTGTTTGTTGATATGCTTGAATATTGATGTCTTCATGTCAATTATAGACTATTGCTTTGAATCATCTAAAGTCCAATTGTCCATGCTACAAAAGAAAAGAATATGAGATGAACATGTTAGGCAGCACTCCACATCAAAAATTCTGTTTTTATCATTTACCTACTCGAGGATGAGCAGGAATTAAGCTTGGGGATGCTGACACGTCTCCAACATATCTATAATTTTTTATTGTTCCATGTTGTTATATTATCAATCTTGGATGTTTTATATACATTTACTAGCAACTTTATATCATTTTTTGGGACTAACCTATTGACAAAGTGCCAAGTGCCAGTTGCTGTTTTTTGCTTGTTTTTTACTTTGCAGAATATCAATAACAAACGAAGTCCAAATGCCACGAAACTTTTTGGAGATTTTTTTCTGGCCAGAAGACACCCTGGGAGCCAAAGGAGCACACGAGAGGAGGCCTGTGGGGCCTACTAGGCACCAGGGCACGCCAGGGGGCATAGGCACGCCTAGGTGGGTAGTGGAGCCCACGGGAAGCTTCTTGACCTACCTCCGCCTCTATAAATACTCTAAAATCACAAAAAACCCTAGGGGAGTCGAGAAAATACAGTTTCCGCCACCGCAAGTTCCAGAACCACGAGATCCAATCTAGAGGCCTTTTCCGGCACTCTGCCGGAGGGGGCAACAATCACGGAGGTGTTCATCATCATCCTTGTTGCCCCTCCGATGATGCGTGAGTAGTTTACCATAGACCTACGGGTCCGTAGCTAGTAGCTAGATGGCTTCTTCTCTCTTTTTGATCTTCAATACAATGTTCTTCGAGATCTATTTGATGTAACTCTTTTTTGCGGTGTGATTGTTGGGATCCGATGAATTGTGAGTTTATGATCAGTTCTATCCATGAATATTATTTGAGTCTTTGCTGAACTCTTATATGCATGATTGTTATAGCCTCGTATTTCTTCTCCGAAATTTTGGTTTGGTTTGGCCAACTAGATTGATTTTTCTTGCCATGGGAAGAGGTGCTTTGTGATGGGTTCAATCTTGTGGTGCTCAATCTCAGTGACAGAAAGAGACATGACACACATGTATCGTTACTATTAAGGGTATCAAGATGGGGTTTATTCATACGTGAGTTTATCTTGTCTACATCATGTCATCGTTCTTATTGCATTACTCTGCTTTTCCATGAACTTAAAACACTAGATGCATGTTGGATAGCGGTCGATGTGTGGAGTAATAGTAGTAGATGCAGGAAGGAGTCGGTCTACTAATCTTGGATGTGATGCCTGTATACATGATCATTGCCTTGGATATCGTCATGATTATTCACTTTTCTATCAATTGCCCAACAATAATTTGTTTACCCACCGTATGCTATTTTCTTGAGAGAAGCCTCTAGTGAAAACTACAGCCCCCGGGTCTATTTCCTATCATATTAAATCCAAAAATAAGTTGTTGTGATTTTTCTTTATTTATTTTATTTTGTATTTTATGTAGATCTATTTATCAAAACCTGTACAATTTAATCTATCTCAATACCGAGGAGGGATTGACAACCCCTCTTACGCGTTGGGTTGCAAGTTTTTGTTGTTTGTGTGCAGGTGTTGTTTACATAGTGTTCCTTGGTTCCCCTACTGGATTGATAACCTTGGTTTCATAACTGACGGAAATACTTACCTTTGTTGTGCTGCATCATCCTCTCCTCTTCGGGAAAATACCAACGCAGATACAAGCAATCAGTATGCCATTGTGAATAATTTGACATAATATTGTCAAGCAATTTAGTAGCTTCTCCTAGCATAATTTCCATAAAAGTACCACTCGCGGTGGAATATAAAAGATTTGTAGAAACAAATTTGGTCCCGCATAAAAATTTTGTATGATCATCCACAAACTTAAACCATTAGTTGGGCAATTTCTTATCATCAATTTCATCCTCTCCCAAGATTGGGCAACATGTTCATGCTCAAGTTGCTTAAAATTCATTATTTGATTTCTAAGAGAGATAATTTTCGCGGGAGGAAAATACTTGGCAATAAAAGCATTTTTACACCTATCCCAAGAATCAATACTATTATGTGGCAAAGATGAAAACTAAGTTTTATTGCAATCTCGTAGTGAGAACGGGAATAATTTTAATTTGATAATATTATTATCCACATCTTTTTTTCTTTTGAATATCACACAACTCAACGCAAGTATTAAGATGGGATGCAGCATCTTCATTAGGACTACCAGAAAATTATTCTTTCATAACAAGATTTAACAAAGCGGTATTAATATCACAAGACTTTGTACTAGCGGCGGGGGAGCAATCGGAGTACTAATAAAATAATTATTATTAGTATTGGAAAAATCACATAATTTTGTATTTTCTTGAGACATCGTGACTAGGCAAACAAGCAAACAAACAAGCGAGGAAAAGACAAACAAAAAATGTTTTTGTGTTTTTGTAACAATGTTTAGAAGTGGGGGAGATGAAAACGAGAGGAAAATGGCAAATAAAGTAAATGCAAGGAGATGAAAGTTTATGTGTAGGTACATGATAGATGTTGATGATGTCTCCCCGGCAACAGTGCCAAAAATTTCCTTTGATTCCACTTGTAAGCTGTGTTGGTTTGTCCCCAAAGAGGAAGGGATGATGCACTATAGTAGAGGTAGGTATTTCCCTCGGTTAGAAACCAAGGTTATCAATCCAGTAGGAGAACCACGCAACAACTTGTTAGCAGCACCTACACACAAAATAACAAATACTAGCACCCAACGCAAACAAGGAGTTGTCAATCGCTCGGCAGTTATTTGCTAGGATCAAATCTCGTACAGATAGATAGATAGATAGATAGATAGATAGATAGATAAAAACACAAAATAAAATAAAGTAAATAAAAGTGTAGCAATATATTTTTGGATTTTAATATATGATTTAGATAGACCCGGGGCCCATAGTTTTCACTAGAGGCTTCTCTCTTGAAGATAGCATACGGTGGGTAAACAAATTACTGTTGGGCAATTGATAGAAAAGCGAATAATCATGACGATGTCTAAGGCAATGACCTTGTATATAGACATCATGTCTGAGACAAGTAGACCGACTCCTGCCTACATCTACTACTATTACTCCACCCATCGACCGCTATCCAGCATGCATCTAGAGTATTAATTAAGTTCATAAAGAATGGAGTAACGCCTTAAGCGAGATGACATGATGTAGACAAAGTAAACTCGATTAATATGAATAAACCCCATCTTTTCATCCTTAATGGCAATGATACAAATACGTGTCATGCCCCTTTCTGCCACTAGAATTGAGCACCGCAAGATCGAACCCATCACAAAGCACCTCTCCCGTTGCAAGAAAAATCAATCTAGTTGGCCAAACCAAATCAATAGATTGGAGAGAAATACAAAGCTATAATAATCATGCATAAAAGAGTTCAGAGAAGACTCAAATAATATTCATAGATAATTTGATCATAAACTCACAATTCATCAGATCCCAACAAACACACCGCAAAAAGTGTGGCATCGAATAGATCTCCAAGAACATCGAGGCAAACATTGTATTGAAGATCAAAGAGAGAGAAGAAGCCATCTAGCTACTAACTATGGACCCGTAGGTCTGTGATAAACTACTCGCACATCATCGGAGGGGTAGCAAGGTTGATGTAGAACCCCTCCGTGGTTGATTCCCCCTCCGGTAGAGTGCCAGAAATGGCCCCAGATGGGATCTATCGAGAACAGCAACTTACGATAGTGGAAAAAGTATTTCGGGTGGCTCTCTGTTGGTTTCCCGATTTTAGAGAATTTATAGAGGTGGAATTAGGTCAAAAGGGTGAACGTGGGCCCCACAAGTCACCAGGGCGCGCCCTGGTGCCTTGTGGGCTACTCCTTCATCTTCTGGCCCTCTCCCGAAGCTTCCAGAGTCTCTTTTGTCCAGAAAAAATCTCCAAAAAGTTTCGTGGCATTTGGAATTCGTTTGGTACTGATATTCTGAAAAACGAAAAATAGGCAAAAAACATCAACTGGCACTGGGCACTAAGTTAATAGGTTAGTCCCAAAAAATGGTATGTAATTGCTTGTAGTTGCATATAAAACATCCAAGATTGATACTATAATAGCATGGAACAATCAAAAATTATAGATACGTTGGAGACGTATCAGTTATCGCCAGCGTTCTGATCATCGCCGTCGTCAGGAGTAGTGCCATTATCGATGGCGTCGTCGTTCTCAGTAGCGTCATGGCTAGCACCCCCGTTGCGAGTACCTTTACCACGGCTCCTTCTACGTCGGTGTTTAGGGGTATCTTTATCATCCTCGTCCTTTTGGTGTATCTACTATGTAGACATCATAGAAATAGATGACCGCCCATTTGCGGTATTGGAAGTGACTAGGGGTGATGCAATATAAGACATATCGTTGGCATCTTCATCCAAATCAACGGCCTCCTCGAAGGCATAGTCAAGTATGTCGGTTAAATCCTCGACTACAGCGACTAGGTGGGTGGCGGATGGGACAAAAAAATTGTGCTTCCGGATTTACATCGAATCTGATCGTAGACCGAGGTCTAATCATCCGAGATTACAAGGCTCTGAATTTGATCTAACATCTCATTCAGGAGGGTAAGGTCGGCCCCGCCCATCTCTTGATAGTAGACGAGGCTCACCCGAAGTTTGCCCGAGGCGCCACCTGATGTGGCCTCGGGGTTTTCGCTAGTTGGGCTTGACACCTGCTCTCGTAAAGCGGTGCTCAGATCCGAGCTCGAAGTCAGATCCAAAGTACAGATCACTCCATGGTCCTGCTCCGAGATTGATTTTGGTGCCGGGACGGTAGCATCTGTAGGAACCCCGGGCTGGTCTGACACCCAACTCGAGAAGGCGAGCTCGCCACGGGAATCCGCGGCATACTCTAGATTTCCAAACCTGATGGTTTGGCCTAGGGAGAAGTTCTCGATCTGGCTGAGGTGGCCAGTTGAGTTGGCGTGCAGCACAATGTTGTCAAAGGCGAAAAGCTGGTCGGGGACAAAGGTGCTCCCACAGTCGATGTCGCTGCTGATCCAAAGACATGCCATCGAGCTCCTGCGACCATGTAGCTGGACCTGCATGGGCCACCAATGTCAGTGCTAAAACCGGTGGATCTCGGATCGGGGGTCCTGTGCTGGTGATCTTGGCACGATGCTTAACAGGAAGTAAAGGGGACACAATTTTACCTGGGTTCAGGCCCTCTCGAAGAGGTAAAACCCTAGATCTTGGTTGTATTGTATTGATTGTGCACGGGGTACAAAGTACAAGATGATCTACCTCGAGATCGTATGAATGAGTTCTAACCTCTAAAAACCTTGCCTCTACAGACTAAACCCCACGGCTTATATAGGCATCAGAGGTATCTAGGTTACAAGTAGGTCGTCTACAACTAGGGATAACATGCCGACCATTTGAATATGCCTTGAAGTGTACACCAAGTCTTCGGAGAATTCCATCTCGAGTACACCGAGGGCGAGGGTGCGCGTGGCACATTCTTCGGTTGTTGGTGGGTCCTCGGCCCGGACCATTATCGGCATGCTGACGTGGTGTGCACCCCCAATCCAGGACACTGTCACTCATAGGGAAAAAGTTAATGGGCTATTCGGCCCAGTTAGGGGTGGCACCCCCTAAGCTTGTTGGACAAGCTAGGGGCGCAAGGGAGTTGGAGGAGTCGTCGTCTTCCCTCTTGGCCGCACCAAGAATGGCTTTTGTCCTCCCCAAGTTGGCTGCCCCTCCCCTCTCCCTCCACCTATATATGTATATGAGGGGGCCACCCTTGGAACACACAAGTTCTCTTTGGTTGGAGGCGCCCCTCTC
Organism: Thinopyrum elongatum; assembly: GCA_011799875.1. Lineage (NCBI taxonomy): Eukaryota > Viridiplantae > Streptophyta > Magnoliopsida > Poales > Poaceae > Thinopyrum > Thinopyrum elongatum. Next base: position 455,020,617 of record CM022298.1, on the reverse strand, counting down.
TAGTTCTCTCTCTCTCTCTCTCTCTCTCTAGTTCTAATCATAATCTAGACTTGATCTTGTTCTAGTTTTCTCTAGTTCCTCATAAAAGAGAAGCCCTGCGAGGTTCTCTTCCTCCTCTAGTTCTTCGACGATGTCAAGCTCTAGATGGTGAAATGATGTCAGATCGTGTAGCCTGTACTCGTGCAATCCGTAAGAAATTGTGCTTTTGATCTTTTGTTCAAGGGATTGTTCGTGGGAAGGTTTGAGGAACTTCAAGAACGATCTACCCCAATTCTTCTTCCGCTGCAATTCGAAGTTGGTAACAATCCGATCTAAACCTTGTACGATCTTCATAGTGATCCGGGACCTTGATCTGTAGGATGATTTTTTTTGTTTTTTGTTTATACCATGCTTCCCAACATATAGTGGGAGTCACGTAGCAAGTGACATAACACATCCCAAGGCAAGTTTCCTTATGTGGCAAGTAGTTAATAAGGAGAGAAGTGTTTGTGGTACTAATATGTTATCGTAACATAACGCACCCCAAGACTAAATGAGTTTATATCTAAATTAATGAAGACATGCATGACACCACACATATGTTACTTCCCACTATAAAGGTAGTAACATAGACTAGTAAGATAAGCATGTTACTTGTCTAAGTTATTTCCCACTATGACCAGCCTAAGCGCTACCCCTTGCGGGAGACCTTCAAGGGTCATTTTTGGTGGCCTGGGTGTTGGAAATATGCCCTAGATGCAATAATATTATTATATTTCCGTTATTCATAATTAATAGTTTATATTTCATGCTATAACTCCTATGATCATGGAATATACGATTCAGTGGAAAACTCATATGCACGTGTGAAATGATAAACGGTAAACAATAGGTTCCAGGTCTCGCCTCTAAGACCAGCTCAAGTGTTGTTCGTGATCACATTTTCTGGACCTTAGGATATCATTAAGTGTAACGATAATCCTAAAAACAACATTGAGGGTATGACGTTAGAAGAACGATCATATTGAATCGACCCAATACTTGTCTGTTATACTATGTGATCATATCATCTGAAATCATCTGTTATAACATGGAGTGTTAGCATGTGTTTTAGTTCCTCAGACCATGAGAATGTCTCGGTCACTTCATACCGTACGGTGGGCTTTGGGGTTGCTCAAACGTCATCTGTAACAAGGTGATCATAACGACAACTTTCAGGCTCACCAAAAAGTTGGACAAGTGACCGGACAACTCGAGAGTGGGATTTTCTCCTCCGACGATATTCTTAGGGGCCTCTCGGTGTGACGGCATCCATCATCGTCTGGCTAGACACAGGTGACTACGGCACGGGGATGCCGAAACACATCAGCGAGAAAGAAGAACAAAACCGGTAATGGGAGCAACGGTATAATGAGCATGGTGATGACTCAAGAGGATACCGATGCACACCAGGTTTTGTAAAATATTGCAAAGCAAAGGGAACATCACATGATAACCAAAGGTTCACTCGAATATCATTCGTGTAATCATAGGGACCGATATGGATGTCCACGGTTCCGCTATCGGTCATTGAACGAAGGGGTTTTGTTCATGTCTATGGTTACCGAACCTACGGGGTCACATGATTAAGGTAATCATGATCCGCTGAGTGTTAGTACGAGGGAAGTGATGAGAATTTATTTGTGGAATTGTTTCATTAATATCCAGAATAGTTCCGAGAGGTTCCGGAAGGGTTTCGGTGAATATCGGGTATTACCGATTAATATATATAGGTGGAAAATGTTTTTGAGGATGTTAAATTATATATATGATGGTCTAGAAATGTTTAGAATAAATATATATTTAATTTAATATCAATGGCCCTAATTAGGCCAAGAGGTGGAAGGAAACTTGGGCCATGAAGGCCCAAGTGGAGGTGCCCCCCCCCCCTCTTTCCTATTTGGGGGGGGGGGGCGATCCTACTTGGGGTGGGAGTTGGACTCCCCCCATGGCTGGCGCACCAAGGGAGCCTTTCCTCCCTTGGTGGCTGCCCTCTCCTCCCCTCCTAACCTATATATACTAGAGGATTTCTCCCTATTGATACACAAGTTTTGGAGCCTCCTCTAGTTGATCTAGTGCACGTTCTAGTTGGCCCTAGTTGACTAATTAGAGCGAGCCCTAGCCACCTCTAATCCTCATAATTAGAAGCCCCATGTGGTTCCATTCTCCTCCCTCTAATTCTCCGGCAACGATAAGCTCTAGACGGCGAAGCGCTGCCGGATCGTGAAGACCGTATGCTTGCAACCAAGTAGAAAGGCCGTGCTTTCGGTCTTCCGTTCGAGGGATCGTTCATGGGCGGTTCGTGGGATTGTCGTCAATGTTTGAGGGACTTCAAGTATGATCTACACCGACTCGTCTACTTCCTCTGCACTCCCGGAGTCGGTAACGATCGTTGATCACTACCCGTTATGCATATTCATATTGTTCCTAGGTGATCGTAGGGCGATTTTTTTTTGTTTTCTACTACGTTTCCCAACAGTAGCATCATGAGAGGTTCTATGAGTAGATGCAGGTTGCGATCTAGATCACATGTGGATGTGAGAGTGATGTTCTTGCTATGCTTCCCTCGAGTGTTGCTTCGGTTCAGTTCATTGACGGCATGGTGTCGCTTTCTACAAGGTTTTGTCAATCACTCGGCTCTGGCTATCAACGATCTGCTAACAGTTCCTTGGGCTTCACCATAGTCAAGAATAATGAACCATCACGTACACAAGAGAGCGATGAAAATGGATGATCTTCTAGGGGGTCATGCATATTAGACGAAGTTTAGTGTGGGGGAACGAGATTTTTAATTAAGTCTCTTCTTTCACACACCCCGAAAGTTAATCTAGCAACAAGGATTATCTCTTTATGGTGTGCATGTAGGTAGCTAAGTTTATCCGTAAACCCTAGAAGCCACGTAATTAAAATTTTCCAAACCGATTAGAGGACGTCTAACTTGGTTTTGCAGGGTTTGCATATGATGCGGTATAGCCTTCGTCATGATAATGAGTTTATGTATGAGATGGTTATATGTTGTAATGTTAAGTGGCCTGCGCATCACGGCATGATGGCTGGAGCCACGAGATTGCCACCTTAATGTAAATATCATAGACATAGGTTACAGGTGACGGTGCCAAGATGTACACGGAGAACCCCATCGAGGAGAAGGTGTACATAGGCGCGGGATGAGGAGCTATAATTTCGTGCCATGGTGGAATATCAGATTTTGGTGCTACGGCAACGTTTTTTGAAACGGTCTCCATGGCAACATTTTCTGAGATTGCCACCACAGCGACGTTTTTGAAACGGTTGCCACGGCAATGAAATATTGGTCGTCGTGTTGCTTCAACTGAAGATTGAAGACAATCATGGAGAACTCCCGGCGCCCAGGGCAATACCATTTCATGATTTTTATGAATTGCCTGAGATGTTTATCCCTTTATTGTTTGCACCCTTTGATTGCGTAGTAGTCAATTATTAGGGTGATCTCTCACAGTAAATATCAAGTTAAAAGGTGCTCTTCCCAGTGTTGCAACCGTCTATAACACGTAGTGTTCCGAAGTGCGTCATGTCCACATGAGTACAAACGGGACGTGAGGTGTAAGACAGGGATGGTCAGACCATGTATGCATATAACACTTGGTTGTCTTGAAGTTCTAGCAGAATCATTCTGAGCTCGGAGCACAAAGCATCAAAATATGAACAAGAGTCATATGGAGATATGATCAGCAAAATTTTGCCCACCAATCAAAATTCTCGTCATCAGTGATGTCCACATCAATGGCTGAGAACTAGACTAGACTTGGCTCTTAATTTGAGTGGGAGTGCACTTTAATATTAAAATTTGTTTTAATAAACCAGTGCAATTTTTATTATGAATTATGTCTAAAAAAAATTGTGTTTATCGTTGTAGATTTAATGGCTCGCAATATGTTCAACTTAGCCCCTATGCTTGAGAAAGAAAAGTTGGCTGCAAATGGTGGAAACTATGCGGATTGGTTCCGCAACCTGAGATTTGTTCTCAGGAGTGCTAAGAAGGAGTACATGCTGGATCAGCCCCTATGTGATGCTCCCTCAAAGGATGCACCACCAGAAGAAGTTGCTACTTATACTGCTTGTAGTGATGACTATGAGGCAGTCCAGTGTCTCATGTTAACTTGCATGGATCCTGAACTACAGAAGCATTTTGAACGATTACTACTCAATTTATAATTGGGTAACTAGAAGTTCTGTACAAGAAACAGGCAAGGACCGAACAGTTTGAATTAACCAAGGCCCTGGTCGAATGCAAGATGAAAGAAGGTTCCTCAATGAGTAAGCATATAGTGAAGCTTGTTGGCTATGTTGATTGACTTGCTTCACTGGAATTTGGAATTCCACAAACACTCGGTACAGATATTGTGCTTGCTTCACTCCCCCCATCTTACGATGGTTTTATCATGAATTACAACATGAACGGGATGGAGAAAAGTGCAAACGAGTTGTTTGCTATGCTCAAAACTGCGGAAGCTGGAATGCAGAAGAACAAAGAAGTGTTGATGGTCAACAAAACTACTAGTTTCAAAAAGAAGGGCAAGTCCAAGAAGAAATCTAATGGTGCCGGTAAGACTGTCTCTCAGAAGAAGAACAAGGGCGGAGCCTAAGGAGACTGAATGTTTCTACTACAAACAGAAGGGTCACTGGAAGCGGAACTGCAAGAAATATCTGGCAGACAGGAAGAATGGTTCTTCCGGTAGAGGTATAAATGTTATACAAAGTTAATGTTATTTATCTTGTTTCTGTAAGTCACAAGTATTTGATACTTATCGATTGCTCTTGTTTGCAATCTGATGCAGGGACTGCAGAAAGCTCACAAGTTTAGAAGAAATAAAAGACATGATGCTAGTCAAGGATGGTGATGGGATAGCTACTCAGGACCGATGGAATCATGGCTTTAGTTTATCTTCAAGATTCATCTTAGGATCGAATAATAGTTATTGCATTCCAGAGTTGTATAAGACATTATATTTTGGATTATGCGGCAGATGTTCTTATAATATTTTGAACAATGGTTGTTAAAGTGATTATAAGAATATGTTTGGATTTACTGCAAATTTTTTATGGTTTATTGAATGAATCTTGATTTGAAATTTTTAAAATTAATGCTAAACGTCTTGAGAAGACTGATATATCACTGCTTGGCTCTAATCAGGGAAATAAACTTCATATAGATGCAGTATTGAAATCTCTTGAGTGAGAAATCAAATAAAAGAATACATAGTGATGTATGAAGTCTGATGAACAAGCCAGGGCAAGATGAATAATAATGCTTCATTAAAATTAGGTAAATATGATTTACTTATAAAATCTGAAATATTTGAATAGTTCAAAGGAATTTTAGAATATATTTAAAGAGTTCAATTATTTTATAATGAAGATAAGGATCATTATGACAAAAGATAAAGTAATTCTTCAAGATTGAAGAAAAATATCTGAGTCGTAAGTTTAGCAAAAACACTCAAATAATTATGGAATTATTTATTACCGATCTGCTCTTATACTTTGGGGTATAAATTGAAACGGCAAGTTATACACTAAACAGAACACCACAAATTAGTCTGGTTAATGAAACCATAAGAGTTATGGAAATTATAAACCAGATAAAAGTTGTAGGATATCTCAAAGAAATGATTTTGGTTCCTTCCATTTGAAATGTTCAAAAGGTAAAATGTTTGACACATATGGACACTTTTTCAAGAAAGGTTTTTCTTGTCAAAGAAATAAGTGGGAGGATATTACAGCTTAAAAAGGATTATTGAATCCCTGACGGTAATAAGCAGAATTAACAGACCGGAAATTATTTCGATAGATTGTCTGCAAAATGACCGTAAGCTACTACATTGGATGTAGAAATTTTAAAGCTTGTAATTGGTTTATACAAATCAGGAATATTTTTGAATTTTTGAAATTTTACAATGAGATATTCATCTTTGAAAGAAGATGAACTAGCGCACTACAAGGAAACAATGGCGGCGCCCAGCTCAATGGAATGGCTCATAGTCATGCACACCAGAATAAATATACAATTAAGTTTAGAACTTTATTGTCATAAATAAAACAAGTTTGGAACTTGGGTGATACTTCAAAGATTTTTGAAGAAAGTGGATATTAAAACTAATTTTCCTAAAAGGAAAGGATGTACGAAGATACAACCAAAAAGGTTTTAAAATCCTCATGACACCGGATAAAAGTGCAAAATTCAAAAGGAGTTTTTTGAATATTATTACAAGTGAGCTGATATTAAGATTTTGATCTTATCAAAGGAACCTTGTGTGTATATATAACTCAGTGGGAGCTATATAGTATTTATGATCTCATATGTAGGAATGGAAATAATATAACTTCTTAGCAAAATAAAATGTTTTTGAAACATGTTGTCATCAATTATAAAGGAAAATATTGGGCATAAAAGAATCTATAAAGATAGATGATATGTCTGATTGAGCTTAAAAGTTTATAATTTCACAAAGGTTAAAGTGTTTTAAATAGAGAAATTGTTTCTCTCAGTGTCAATAACTAGATGCTATGAAAGAAATTCATCTGATAGTTAATATATATGAAAGGGCCAAGAGTTTTTACGGTGTTAGTAACAGATATCAAGGATCTCAAAAGAATATTGTATTATTTTTTAGCATATGAAGTAAAATTCATCATAAGAATATATGAATATCAACATAATGATATAATTGGGCTATGATAAGATTATTTTATGAACAATATTGTTGATTCTATAACGATAATTTATGTTTTGAAAACATTAGATTTTTCAATGTTGTCTGAAACAAGAAGAGTCTTGATATGAAAGGGTGATCCAATAATCAAGAAATGTCTTGGTATAATTGGATGTTACAAGTTGTAAAGAACCTCTTAATGATAATTGAGAATATGGCCAATCAAGAAGAGGTCCCTGTATAAATGGGTAAAATTCAATAATCAAGAAATGTCTTGATATAATTGGATATTACAAAAGTTGTAAGAAACTCATAAACATTATGAATAATGGACAATCAAGAAGAGTCTTGATATGAAAGGGTAGATCCAATAATCAAGAAATGTCTTGATATAATTGGGTATTACAAAAGTTGTAATAAAACCATAAGCATTATATTATTAATATGGCCAGTCAAGAAGAATCTTGATATAAATGGGTGAATCATGATTCTAAGTGCAATGAGTCTAAATGATATTTTATTTTGAATAAAATGTTATAGCTCAAAGCAAGATGGATTGAGATCCTGTAAATAGACAAGACAGACACAAATATTACTGAGTTTTGAATATGTCAAGACAAATGATAAAGGCTCTACCATAACCATAGCATGAGCAACACCAGAATACCCATAGGTGTTTGTAAAACCATGCAGCTAGATTATTGACTCTAGTGCAAGTGGGAGACTGTTGGAAATATGCCATAGAGGCAATAATATTGTATTATTATATTTCCTTTATTCATAATTAAGAGTTTATATTTCATGCTATAACTGCTATGATCCTGGAATATTCGATTCAGTGGAAAACTCATATGCACGTGTGAAATGATAAACGGTAAACAATAGGTTCCGGGTCTTGCCTCTAAGACCAGCTCAAGTGTTGTTGGTGATCACGTTTAACTGATCTTAGGATATCGTTAAGTGTAACGATAGTCCTAATAACAACATTAAGGGTATGACTTTAGAAGAACGATCATATTGAATCGACCCAGTACTTGTCGGTTATACTATGTGATCATATCGTCTGAAATCATCTGTTATAACACGGAGTGTTAGCATGTGTTTTAGTTCCTTACACCATGAGAATGTCTCCGTCACTTCATACCGGACGGTGGGCTTTGGGTTGCTCAAACGTCATCTGTAACAAGGTGATCATAACGACAACTTTCAGCCTCACCGAAAAGTTTGACAAGTGACCGGACAACTCGAGAGTGGGATTTGCTCCTCCGACGATGGAGAGATATTCTTAGGGCCCTCTCGGTGTGACGGCATCCATCATCGTCTGGCCAGACACAGGTGACTACGTCACGGGGATTCCGAAACACGTCAGCGAGAAAGAAGAACAAAACCGGTAACGGGAGCAACGGTATAATGAGCATGGTGATGACTCAAGAGGATACTGATGCACACCGGGTTTTGTAAAATATCGCAAAGCAAAGGGAACATCACATGATAACCAAAGGTTCACTTGAATATCATTCGTGTAATCATAGGGACCGATATGGATGTCCAAGGTTCCGCTATCGGTCATTGAACAAAGGGGTTTCGTTCATGTCTATGGTTACCGAACCTACGGGGTCACATGATTAAGGTAATCATGATCCGCTGAGTGTTAGTAGGAGGGGAGTGATGAGAATTTATTTGTGGAATTGCTTCATTAATATCTGGAATAGTTCCGAGAGGTCCCGGAAGCGTTTCGGGGTCACTGGAAGGGTTTTGGTGAATATCGGGTAATACCGGGTATTTACCAATTAATATATATAGGTGGAAAATGTTTTCGGGGATGTTAAATTATATATATAATGGTCTGAAAATGTTTTGAACAAATATAAATTTGATTTAATATTGATGGGCCTAATCAGGCCAAGAGGTGGAAGGAAACTTGGGCCATGAAGGCCCAAGTGGAGGTGGCGCCCTCCTTTCCTATTGTGGGGGTCGAATCCTACTTGGGGTGGGAGTTGGACTCCCCCCCCCCCCCCCCCCCATGGCTGGCGCACCAAGGGAGGCTTCCCTCCCTTGGTGGTTGCCCTCTCCTCCCCTCCTAACCTATATATACTAGAGGATTTCTCACTATTAATACACAAGTTTTGGAGCCTCCTCTAGTTGATCTAGTGCACATTCTAGTTGGTCCTAGTTGACTAATTAGAGCGAGCCCTAGCCACCTCTAATCCTCATAATTAGAACCCCCGTGTGGTTCTAATCTCCTCCCTCTAATTCTCCGGCAATGATAAGCTCTGGACGGCGAAGCGCTGCCAGATCGTGAAGATCGTACGCTTGCAACCAAGTAGAGAGGATGTGCTTTCGGTCTTCCGTTCGAGGGATCGTCCGTGGCCGGTTCGCGGTATCGTCATCAACGTTCGAGGGACTTCAAGTATGATCTACACCGACTCGTCTACTTTCGCTGCACTCCCGAAGTCGGTAACGATCATTGATCTCTACCCGTTATGCATCTTCGTATTGTTCCTGGGTGATCGTAGGGCGAATTTTTTTTGTTTTCTACTACATTTCCAAACACTGGGAGCACGCCAAGTGGCGCGTCCAGCCGCAGCCACATGTCACGTGCTAGGCGCTCCCTTTGGATTTTTATTTTATTTTTCTGTACTCGTTTTCGGGTTTTAGATGGGATTTTTTGGTTTTCGCATGGTTATTCCTAGTTTTTGGAGATATTTGTTGTGAAGCACAATGCTTCTCAGGAAAAAATATGTGCTTCCATGAGAAGCACAAAAATTTGATTCCGCGTTGTGCTTCTCCGAAAAAGTGAAAACCCGCAACCGTGGTTCCGGGCTACGGGTTTTTTTCTTCTGTTTTTTTGGTGCTCGCTTTTTTCGCGAACCTTTATTTTGGGTTTTTTTGTGTGTTCATTTTTTTGGTTTTTTCTTTATTTTTGGTTTTTGTGAGAAAACAATTCGTCAAAACCTATTGACATGGGATCTAGTTTCGAAGATCTCGACGCAAAAATCCAACGGTAAATATGGTTTGTTATTTGGATGCACAGTTTAAGAGATAAAATATTTTGAAAAAACAAATCTACGAGAAAAAGGGAAACTCTCAGGTTGCGAGAAGTGGGACACATGCAATGTGTCTATTGTCGAAACCGGAGAAGATGGAGGAGTGACCTTTGTAAGAGGCCCTTAGAGCAACTCCAATGGGGCGACCCATTTTGTCCGTTTGGGTCATCCGAACAGAAAAGATGGCCCAACGGGGCGACCCAAACGGACAAAGCGTCCGCCCGCTGTCCGCTTACTGTCCGTCCCGGACCCAAACTGAACGCAAATATGGGAACAAATGGGTCCGCGACAGACAAAAGCGAGCGCTCCCGTCGTCCGCTCCCATCCGCTGGTGGCCTCTCGTGTCCGCCCTGGCCCCACAAATCAGCGACCCGCACCTTCCCCTTTTCTTCTCTCTCCCTCGGTCGAAAGAGATGGGATCGAGGGCGTCGTCGCTGGCCTCGTCAACGGACGGAGGCGGGGAAGGCCGCCGCTCGTCGGCGCCTACTTCGCGCCCACCGCCCTCGCCGGTGCCTCGCTGCTCCGCGCGCTCGGGTCGCTCGCCGTCGGGCTCCTTGCCGCGCCATGCCCGGCGTCGCAGCCGCAGAAGCTAGCCACGGCGGCGGCGAGCTCGGGGCCGGGCGCGGCGCGGCGAGCTTGGGGAGGGAGCGGGGCGGCGAGCTCGGGGCGGGCGCGGCGCGGCGAGCTCGGGGCCGGGCGACGGCGGCGCGGGCGCAGCACCGAGGTGGTCGAGGTGGCCCTGAGGGAGGTAGACGACGAGCTCCCGCCATAGCTCCCGGCCAGCAGCGCCTCCGCCGAGGACTCCTCCTCTGCTCCTTGCGTGTCCGCTTTTTGTTCTTGCGTTGGGTTCATCCACCGCCAGCCCCTGTCCGCCTCGGGCGACCTAAACGGACAAAATGCGGATAAAATTCGTGTCCGTTTGGGTCATTGCGTTTGCGTTGGAGTTGCTCTTAAGTAGTGATTTCTGCTTAAAATTTCCATTCGGCTGGCTATGCAATATATAGCCCAATAAAGCCCGCAAAAAAAATATATAGCCCAATAAAGAAATGTGGGCTTGGTCGTCTCATCTTATCTGTTAATTTACACGGCGCTCAATAAAGCAGGCTGCCTGATTCAGAGAGCGGGACGGTGAGGGTGTCGTCGTCGAGCGAGCCGTCTACACGTCTGTACCGGTGGACCCCGAAGGCGTCACGAAGCCGTCCACGCCGGAGGCGTCCTCCGGTGCGCCATCGAAATCCACAAGTCGGCTGACGAGTGGGCGACGACTGGGCGGAGCTTGACGACGTAACCGGCAGCCCGGCAGCCGCGCCGACCCTGGCTGCCGGGCGGAAGCCCTTGGCCGACGCTCCGGTGCTCTGGGTCGACCCCGCCACCAAGTCGACCTTGTGCTCCAGGATGTCGACGGACATGGTGCACCTGATGGTGAGGCTGTCATCGCGGATGCACGACGACGCCTCCAGCTCCGTCTTACTGACGCTGAGAAAGCCGAAGCCCCCGCACCCGTCAGGGCGAGCCTTGTGACAGCGGCCGAAGGCGGCGCGCTCCCCGCTCTCGTCCAGGATGTCTATGGAGATCTTGGTCGCCATGTTCTCGGGGTAGTTCCAGCCGTGATCGGCGACGACGGTGACGCTGACGGTGAGGGAGTCCGCGCAAGCTCGGCTGCCCGCGGGGTCCACGTCGACGCGCCAGCCCTGGCCGCGGAACTGGAACGTCTCCAGAGTAAGCGTGGAGCCGGGGGGCAGGCCGGCGGACATGGAGTAGTCGGGCATCGTGAAGAGGCGCGCCTCGGAGTACTCCGTCTTGACGGCGGCGCACGAGGCCGGCGGAGAGGGGGTCTTGGCCGTGGCGCGCGAGGTCGGCCGAGAGGAGGACGACGAGCGGCTGGAGGCGGCGCCCATCGATCGTGAAATCGAAACCAGAATTTCTTTCAAAAAAAAAACGAAACCAGATTGCCCGGTTTCATACATATAGGGAACCCTCGATCAAGTGGGAGTAGGAGTCGGATCGGTTTTGAATTTTGATCATATCCAGGAAGGGAAGGTGTACGTAACTTGTTGAATCCGAATGTGGGTCAGGGGAACCCAGGTAAGTATACGACCGTACGGGAAGAGTAAAATACCGCGGTCCTAATTCTTTTTCAAAAGTGTTGATTGGGTCTCAATTCTTTTAAAATGCACATCTAGGTCATAATTCTTTCTAAGTTGTTCATCCGAGGTCCTAATTTCGTCTGACCGGCTCGCGTGGCGCTTTGACCGCCGCCACGTTGACGCCCGAGCCCAAGCGGGAGATTTCCCGCGGCAGTTGGTCTTTTTGCAATTCGGCCCCTGGAACTTCTGGTTTTCTCATTCCCCCGTCCCTAGGTCTATTGCTTGCTCTTTCCTCTCCCTCTCTGCCACCGTCGCCGTCGCCGCCATGTCCGCCGCCGCTAGCTCTTCAGCCGTGAAGCGCCGCGCGAAGAAGGTTGTCCAAGCGTCTCTTCCACCTCCGGCATTAGCCCTTTTCTCGCCGCCCCTCTCATCGCCGGCACCGGCGGGTGTGCTGCCGTTGGTACAATGCCCTAGTTGTCGCATTCGATCTACCATTTGTCTCGTGTCAAAATCGGAAACAAATCCTGGCAGGATTTTCTACAAGTGCCCCAATCACCGTGTAAGATTGCTTATTTGCTCTTTTTTTGGTTTCCTCGATTTGGTGTATCTTGTGTGTTCCTTTTTTGCTGAATTTTTTTGTCAATTTCTCACAGATTCCACCAAATCCTTGCCAGCACTATTACTGGGAAGATGGACCAGACAACTATGAGGATTTTCTGGTCAGAGCTGGGTACCTTAGTCGTGGATTGAGCAGTTTTGGTTCGGCTGGTGTCATTGCAAGTGAAGAAACAGAGGTGGAAGAGGAATGTGCAGGAGAAATGCAGAGCACTGTTGAAGATGTACTGAAGAAGATGAATGTGCGGGAGAAATGCAATGCAGATGTATTGAAGAAGATGAATGAGCTCATTTTTCTTTGTAGGAGTATTCTCAGTGCATTTGTTGTACTGATTGCAATATTGGTGTATGTAGGCTTTAAGAAGTGATGTGGTAGTATGATGTATCTAGTGTTCAATGGTTGTTGATGTATCCAGATCTTGATCATGCACTGTGGTAATGGAATGGAAGTAAAATTTGGCAGCATTTTATTTGTTTCTTTGTACTTTGGCAGAACTTCTTTTGCTAGCATTGACAACACAAATCAACAGTAATATGCAGTCTCAAATGCACAAATAAGCAGTAATATGCAAGGCATTTCTCTTACTAGTAATTGAATTTAAAAGCAGTCTCAAAGATAGATAGATAGATAGATAGATAGATAGATAGATAGATGGGTGCAACATTACAAGGTCTTGAAGTTGTGCAACATAAGAAGGAAGCATCATTACATTTACATGGTTTGTGTGAAACCCAAAGCCACATTCAACCACCAGGTTTCATTACAAACCATCCTGCTTCCTAACCAAAAAAAGCAAAACATCCTACACTGCTTCTTTCCAGAATTTTTCTTCTATGCAAAATATGTCCAAAATGTGCCACTTTTGTAGCTCAATACTGTCAACTCTTCACTTCTGAATTCTTGGGGCTTTGTTCTCCTTAGTTTTTGTCACTTTCTTCCTCCTCTTCAAACCTAGTGTTGCAGTAGTATGGCTTCTTGGAGGGGGCAGGGCATCTCTGCAGTTTGCAATGAACTGGCTTTCTGGCAGAGGAGCTGGCACTGTTGTTTGAGATTGTTGAGTAGCTATAGCCTACAAAACAAACATGTAGTTAGTAATGTAGGTTAATTTCTGGAGTAACAGGATGGCAATGCATTTATGAACATTGCATTTGAAGAAAAAACACTCACTTGGTCCTGTAAAATCTCAAACACAATATATGAAGCAAGATCATAAGTCATAGAAGAAGAAATCATATTAGATGTACTTCTGCCCACTTGTGGACATGCCTTTTTTTGCAAAAAAAATCAGAAATGTTGCTGAGCATTGCAATTTGAGAAATCTCAATAGTTAAGGAAAACATTTAAGGGAAATGCACCTTGCAACTTGGCCTCCTCTTGACTGACAGTTTAGTTCTTTGTTGTGATTCTAGAAGCACAACCTGAATTGGTTGTAGATCTTCTACTGCTGGCTCTTGAACTGTTGGCTCATCTTCAGCTCTTGCCTCTTCTATTGCTGGCTCTTAAACTATTGGCTCATCTTCTGCTACTGCCTCTTCTGATGCTTGCTGATCTGCTGCTCCAGGATCTTCTGCTGATGTTGGCTGTCCTCTACCTAGTTCACGGTACTTTCTTTTGTTGTGTCCTAGTTGATTGCACGCACTGTAGTGTCCAATAATGCCATGTCTGCTCATCCTAGTTCCATTGTCCTCCTCTAGTGGGTTCTTCTTTCTCTTCTTTCCAGGCCTACCAACTTGCTTCTCATACTTTGGTGGCAGCATAGGAGGCCCATTAGTTTTAGGCCACACTCTAGGATCACTACATGGCATTATGGCCTTGCCATAAGCTGCTTTGAAAGCATCAATACTGTAGCACTTGTTGACAACATCCTCTGGTTTAATTCTTTCATATCTTAAACATGCCACTCCATGTCTACATGGAATTCCAGAAAGCTATCAGGCCCTACAAGAGCACTCCTCCTTCTGTATGTTGACATCATACTCCCCAACCATGCCTATAACATGAAAGATGTGTTGTCCAGCAGGTAATGCAGTGCAGTTGTTGGACATGTCAATATTTTTGTCCAATTTCTTTCTAATTTTGGGACAAGTTTTACCACACATCTCCTCAAATTCCACATTCTTGCAATAAAACCTAGTCATTAATTGGTCCTTGATCTTCTTAAGACAAGTAACTATAGGCATTTCTCTGGCATCAAGTATATACCTATGAAATCACTACAGTTAGAACAAATGAAATGCTATAGTACCAACTATATGAAATGCTACAGTACTGACAAATTAAATGATGTACTACTAACACTTACTTGTTGAACACTTCACAGCTATTGTTCTGGAGCAAATCACACTTTGGGAGTTCATGGAAATAGGCCTTGCACCACTGCCTTGGGTCAATTGCATCCAAATACTCAAAGGCCCCCTGGTCCAGCTCTTTCATCTCTTGCATGTACTTCTTCCAGTCTGCCTCATGTGTAGCTCTTGCAATTTGCCACAATTTATTCCTGAAAACATCACCTTTCCAGTTCTTTGCAAAGTTTTGATGGAGATGCCTCACACAAAATCTATGTTGTGCATCAGGAAATAGTGCATTGACAGCACTGATCAACCCCGACATACAGACAGTATAGAAAACAAATGAAATGCTACAGTACCAACAAATGAAATGCTACAGTACCAACAAGTGAAATGTTACCTTCTGCCCATCACTCATCAATGTCCATGGTGCTGTGTTCTGTATGTTTAGATCCTCCTTCAGTGTGTTCAAGAACCACTTCCATGTGTCAGTATCTTCCACTTCTACTATGGCAATTGCAATGGGAAAGATACGATCATCAACTCCAACAGCTGTCAGCATGTGACGCCCCTGGTTTGACCGTACACTAATCATACACGCAAACGTGTACGATCAAGATCAGGGACTCACGGGAAGATATCACAACACAGCTCTAAAAATAAAATAAGTCATACAAGCATCATAATACAAGCCAGGGGCCTCGAGGGCTCGAATACAAGTGCTCGATCATAGACGAGTCAGCGGAAGCAACAATATCTGAGTACAGACATAAGTTAAACAAGTTGCCATAAGATGGCTAGCACAAACTGGGATACATATCGAAAGAGGCGCAGGCCTCCTGCCTGGGATCCTCCTAAACTACTCCTGGTCGTCGTCGACAACCTGCACGTAGTAGTAGGCACCTCCAGAGTAGTAGGGGTCGTCGTCGACGGTGGCGTCTGGCTCCTGAACTCCAGCATCTGGTTGCGACGTCCGAGAAAAATGGGAAAAGGGGGAAAAGAGGGAGCAAAGCAACCGTGAGTACTCATCCAAAGTACTCGCAAGCAAGGATCTACACTACATATGCATCGGTATCAATGAAAATGGTAGTATCTGTGGACTGAACTGCAGAATGCCAGAATAAGAGGGGGATAGCTAGTCCTATCGAAGACTACGCTTCTGGTAGCCTCCATCTTGAAGCATGTAGAAGAGAGTAGCAAGTGCAGCATCAAGTAACATCGCATAGCATAATCCTACCCGACGATCCTCTCCTCGTCGCCCTGTGAGAGAGCGATCATCGGGTTGTACCTGGCACTTGAAAGGGTGTGTTTTATTAAGTATCCGGTTCTAGTTGTCATAAGGTCGAGGTACAACTCCGGGTCGTCCTTTTACCGAGGGACACGGCTATTCGAATAGATAAACTTCCCTGCAGGGGTGCACCACATTACCCAACACGCTCGATCCCTCTGGTCGGGCACACTTTCCTGGGTCATGTCCGGCCTCGGAAGATCAACACGTCGCAGCCCTACCTAGGCCTAACAGAGAGGTCAACACGCCGGTCTAAATCCTATGCGCGCAGGGGTCTGGGCCCATCGCCCATTGCACACCTGCATGTTGCGTGGGCGGCCGGAGAGCAGACCTAGCAACCTCCATTACAAAGGAAGTTGCGTTACGCGGTCCAACCCGGCGCGCGCCGCTCAGTCGCTGACGTCTAGGAGGCTTCGGCTGATACCACGACGTCGAGTACCCATAATTGTTCCCGCGTGGTGGTTAGCGCGTATAGGCTCGTAGCCAGACTCAGATCAAATACCCAATCTCATTAAGCGTGTTATTTTGAAGTAACCGCGGACGCCGACCAGGACCAGGCCCACCTGTCTCCTAGGTGGTCACAACCTGCCCTGTCGCTCCGCCACAAAGTAACACTCGGGGGCCGTCGGGAACCTAGGCCCACTTCTGCCTGGATGGAACCACCTGCCCCTTCAGCCCCCATCTCCGAACAGTAACATAAGTATGTAATAGTATATAATATAAACCCGTGATCACCTTCCGAAGTGATCACGGCCCAGTAGTATAGCATGGCAGACGGACAAGAGTGTAGGGCCACTGATGTAATTCTAGCAACCTATACTAAGCATTTAGGATTGCAGGTAAGGTATCAACAGTAGTAGCAAAGACAGGCTATGCAGCAGAATAGGATTAACCGAAAGCAGTAACATGCTACACTACTCTAATGCAAGCAGTAGAGAGAAGGAATAGGCGATATCGGGTTGATCAAGGGGGGGCTTGCCTGGAAGCTGTGTCGAGAGAGAAGGGTCGTCGACGTAGTAGTCGTTCACGGCAGCGTCGTCAGCAGTCTCAGCGTCTATCAAGAGAGAAGGAGGGGGGAGGAAACAGTAATTACAAAGCAAACAATGCTACACAAAGTATGACATGACAATATGCAGTGCCGGGGTGTTCTACTGCCTAACTAAATGATTTAGTTAATTTAGAAATTTATTTAATTAAAGTTGGGCACTATTCATTTATTGAAATCGGTCTAAAAGTTTAATGTTCTTATAGCTAGAGGCATCTGACAGGAATACGGAGGGCGTATTCGGGTTCGTATCGAAATTCTGAGCAAGTTTCATGTATAAAGTATTTTCATCGGAGTTACGGATTATTTAATACGATTTTCTAAAGTTTTTATTAATTTCTAGAATTTAATTAATTATTTAAATTAACATTATCCGAAACAGTGTTATGCTGACGTCAGCATGACATCAGCAGGCGTCCTAACACGTGGGTCCCACATGTCATAGACCGGTTAGGTTAATTAGGGTTAACTAATTAATTAACATTTAATTAAACTAATTAAGTAAATTAGATTAATCTAAACAGGGTTTAATTAGTTTAACTAAATGATTAGGTTAATTAAACCAAATTAATTAGGTTAATTAATTCAATTAATTAATTAATTTTTATTTATTTATTTTTTATTATTATTATTATTATTATTTTTAAACGTTCCAGGGCGGGCCCCACGTGCCATACGCACAGGGGCCTTAGCGGGTTAGCGGGCAGGAGGGCGACGGGCGCCGTGCGTGGGTGCCGGACCCGGGCGGCGCGGTGCGGCACCGCGGGGCAGAGGCCGAGCACGGCGGCAGAGGAGCACGGTGCGGGGAGGCCGCAGGGCGCGGGCGCTGGACGCGCGGAGCGCATGGTCGAGCGCGGCGAGCACGGGGCGGCCAGGCGAGGCAGTCGCCGCGGCGGGCGACGAACGGCGGACGTGGCTGGGCGAGGCGCGCGTGAGCGGGACGGCGAGAGGGGCTGAGCGGGGCCGCGCGAGCGGCGTGGTGGAGCGGGCGGCGAGCGAGCGGAGCAAGCGGCGGCAGCGACGCGCGCGGTGAGCGAGGAGGAGAAGGGGAGCTCACGGGGGGGGCGTAGGGGACTGGGCAACGGGGCACGGGGAGGAGGTCGGGGACGACGGCGACGACGGAGTGGAGAAGAGGACGACGGGGCGACGGGCGATCCGAAGAAGTCGGTGAGGGGCTCCGGCGGCGCGGTCCTCGTGCGGCGGCGGTGGGCGGCGGCGTCGGGGTCAAACGCCCCCGATCCAGACTGGATCGGGGAGGGAGGCAGTGGAGGGGAGAGGCGGATCGAGGGAGTGGGGGAGAGTGGGGGGGAAGTGGGGATCGGGTGAGGGTTAGGGTTCGGGGAGGTGGCCTTGTAGGCCAGAGAGGAGGGCCGGCTGGGCCGGCCGGTTGGCCAGCTGGGCCGGTTGGTCCAGCGTGGGGGGGGGGGGGGGGGGGTTGTGTATTTTCTTTTTCTTTTGTCTTTTTCTTTTATTTATTCTTATTTCCCTGTTTAGTAAAAAGTTAGGCCTCAAAATGATTTTTGTAGAACATGGCAATTATTCCAATAAATACTAGGCATCCTCTACCACTGTCAAAAATTGGTTTGGAGTGAAATGGATCTCACACCACTTTTATAATAATTAAAATGCATTAATCCTAGCTGTTTTGGTAAAGTTTGAGCCACCTAATTAATTTATTTATTGTTGGTTACAATTTTAGAATGGTCTCTGCAATATTTGCTATTTATTGAACATTTTAGTTTCTATGTTGGATAACTTTTATTTTCCACTTTCATTTAAATTTGAATTTGAGTTAGGAGTTGAAATGCAATATGATGCTAATGATGATTATGCACTGTTAAACATGCTGACTTGTCATTATCAAAAGTGATTACTGTGGCTAATGACATGGGGTGTTACAATTCTCCTAATCTATCAAGAATTCTCGTCCCGAGAATTAAGAGGAAGACTGAAAGAAAGTGGGGTATTCTTCACGAAGACGATCCTCGCGTTCCCAAGTGGCCTCATCTTCAGAATGATTTGACCGCTGAACCTTGAGGAACTTGATTGCCTTTTGACATGTGCGGCGTTCAGCTTGGTCGAGAATGCGGACCGGATGCTCTTTATAGGAGAGGTCCTGTTGCAATTCGAGCACTTCATGATCCACTGCTCGGATTGGGTCCTTGAAGCAGCGGCGGAGTTGTGACACGTGGAACACATCGTGAACCTGAGAAAGGTTCGGCGGAAGCTCCAGTTGATATGCCACTTTTCCACGCTTTTTGAGAATAGTGAACGGACCAATATAGCGAGGAGCTAGCTTGCCCTTGATCCCGAAGCGGTGAGCACCCTTCATTGGTGTAACTCGAAGATAAGCCTTTTCGCCAGGTTGATAGACCATGTTTTTATGATGACGATCATACTGACTCTTCTGACGTGACTAGGCAGTCTTGAGATTCTCACGAATGATGCGGACTTGTTCTTCGGCGTGTTGGATAATATCCGGACCGAAAAGTGGACGTTCCCCAGTTTCTGACCAGTTCAGAGGGGTTCGACACTTTCGTCCATATAACACTTCGAAGGGGGCCATCTTCAGACTAGCTTGATAGCTATTATTATAAGAGAACTCCGCATACGGGAAAGATTCCTCCCATTTCTTGCCGAAAGAGATAACACAAGCTCGAAGCATGTCTTCGAGAACTTGGTTGACACGTTCCACTTGCCCTTGCGACTAAGGATGAAATGCAGTACTGAATGACAGATGAGTACCCATAGCTTCTTGGAAACTTGCCCAGAATTTTGAAGTGAATAAGCTGCCACGGTCCGAACTGATTACCAGTGGAATACCGTGCAGTGAAACAATTCTGGACATGTAGAGAGTTGCAAGCTGACTAGCTGTGATCGTTTCTTTGACCGCCAGAAAATGTGCAACTTTAGAGAGTCGATCAATGATGACAAGGATAGCATCATTACCTTTCTGCGATTTGGGAAAACCAGTGACGAAGTCCATTTCAACATGGTCCCATTTCCATTCAGGAATAGAGATAGGTTGCAGAGTTCCAGCAGGTCTTTGATGTTTTGCTTTGATTCGACAACAAACGTCACATTCAGCAACATAACGAGCAATGTCTTGCTTCATATTAGACCACCAGAATTTTCGACGGACATCTTGGTACATCTTGGTGCTACCGGGATGAATAGACAGAGGCGTTTCATGAGCTTCTTTCATAACCTTCTGAGTCATATCCAGGTTGTCTTCCGTAGGGACCACTATTCGACCTTTAAAGAATAAGGTGTCATCATCTCCAAGGGTGAAGCACGAGGGCCTTCCTGCCGCGAGGTAGCGCTTAATCTTGTGGGCTTGAGAGTCATGCTTCTGCAGTGTCTTGATGCTGCCCAAGAGATCTGGTTCGACAGCCAGGGTATTAAGGGAACCCTAGGGAACAACACGGAGGTTCATCTTGCGGAACTCTGGAGGAGGGGGAGCGAGTGCTCCAGGAGGAACAATATGGAGGTTCAGCTTTATGAATTCCTCAACAAGCGAGGTTTGAACTTTGTGAACCTGGAGGTGGTTGCAATATGACTTACGGCTCAAGGCATCAGCCATTACATTAGCCTTGCCTGGTGTATAGGAAATACCCAAGTCAAAGTCTGCAACAGTCTCCATCCATCTCTGCTGACGGAGGTTCAGGTCTGGCTGAGTAAACAGATACTTTAGACTTTGGTGGTCGGTGAAGATCTCGCAACGATTACCGAGAAGGTAATGTCACCACTGTTTCAGTGCATGTATGACAGCAGCAAGCTCGAGGTCGTGAACTGGGTAGTTCTCTTCGTGAGGGCGCAATTGACGGGATGCATAGGCAATCACTTTGCGCTCTTGCATTAGGACACAGCCTAATCCTTGACGGGAAGCGTCGCAGTAAATGACGAAGTCCTTCTTAGTATCAGGTGGAGCAAGCACTGGGGCAGAAGTCAACTTGTCCTTGAGTGCCTGGAAACTTTCCTGACATTTGTCTGTCCATTGGTACTTGACGCCCTTATGCAATAGGTTAGTCAGAGGCCTGGCGATCTTGGAGAAGTTCTCGACGAATCGACGGCAATAGCTGGCGAGACCGAGAAAACTCCTGACTTGCTTGACGTTCTTCGGAGGAGGCCAATCGAGAATAGCCTGAACTCGCTCGGGGTTGACGGCAATACCATCCTTGGAGATGACATGCCCAAGATAAGTTACTTCGGGAAGCCAGAATTCACACTTGGAATACTTAGCATAGAGTTGATGCTCTCGAAGCTTCTCCAGGACAAGACGAAGATGTTCAGCATGCTCTTCTTTATTCTTGGAGTACACAAGGATATCATCCAGATAAACCACGACGAACTTGTCGAGGTATTCCATGAAGATATAGTTCATCAAACGAGAGAAGGTGGCTGGAGCATTGGTTAAGCCGAATGACATGACAGTGTACTCATATGAACCATATCGAGTCACGAATGCGGTCTTTGGGATATCCTCTTCACGAACACGGATCTGGTGGTATCCCAACCTTAAATCGAGTTTGGAGAACACTGATGAGCCAGCTAGTTGATCATACAGATCATTGATCCGAGGAAGAGGATATTTGTTCTGAATGGTAGCTTGGTTAATAGGACGGTAGTCTTGGACCAATCGGTTTGTCCCATCCTTCTTCTTGACAAAGAGGGAAGGTGCTCCCCAAGGAGAGCAACTGGGGCGAATGAAACCACTGCGAAGAGATGTGTCGATTTCCTCCTTAAGCGCAATGAGTTCATGTGGCGGCATCTTGTAAGGTCGTTTGGCTATAGGGGTGGTGCCTGGTTTCAAGTCGATGATGAATTCGACAGCTCTAGCAGGGGGAATCCCTGGAAGTTCTTCAGGAAAGACGTCTTGGAATTCACGAACAACGGGAATGTTTTCAATGCCCTCGAGTGGTGCAGCGTTCAATGCGTTCAACGCATAAAGCCTTGCCTCGGCATTCTGAACCAGACGAGCGTTGTAGCTTATTATTTCATCGGAAGGGTGTAGCAGATGGACGGTCTTAGTGGCGCAAACTATAGAAGCAGTATGCGCTTTCAACCATTCCATTCCCAGAATGAGATCAATGCTACAGGACTTCAGTGCGATGGGAGAGACAAGGAATTCCAGTCCTTCGATTTCAACGGGGACGTCCTTGCAAAACATGGAGGTTCGACATTGGCCCACAGGGGTGTGTACTAATAGCGAAGCGTTCATGTCCTCACATTTAATGTCGTGCAAGCATGCAAAATCTTCCGACATGAATGAATGCGATGCACCTGTATCAAATAAAACGGATGCTGGTACTGAATTTACGAGGAGTGTACCCATCACAGTAGCAGGCTGGTCTCGAGCTTCATTGAGATCAACATGGTTGGCATGAACACGACCATAAGACTTGGCATTGTTGTTGCGGGGCTGGTTGCTTCCACGGCCAGCTGCAGGAAGGGCCAGTTGATTCTGGTTCTGATAGCAGTTCCTGGCAAGGTGACCTGGTTGACCACACTTGTAGCACAGACCATTATTGGGGGTGGGAGCAGGAGCTTGGGGTGGTGCAGCTGGAAGTCTTGGCTACCTGGGCGGTGGAGGAGGCAGACGCGGTGCAGCACAAGACTGCCTTGGAGCAGGTGCATTTGGACGGTACATGCTGTTCGGGATCCAGATCTTACGCTTCTGCGAGGGCGGGCCCGAAGATGAGCCCGTGTCACGGTTGCGTCTGTGAGAGCTCTGGTGTTCCTGCAGACCAGTTTCAACATTGATGGCCTTGTTCACCAAGGTGGCGAAATCGGGAAAGTCATGCACTAGCAGTGCGAGCTTGATGTCAGCTTGAAGGCCATCACGGAACTTCTCCTGTCTGCGTGCATCAGTTGCAATGTCTTCTTCAGCATAGCGGGATAAGTCCAGAAACTCCCGCTGATAAGCTTCCATAGTTTTGTTGCCTTGGGTGAGGTTGCGGAATTCGCACTTCTTCCGGTCCATGATTCCCTGTGGGATGAAGCGGGCACGGAAAGCAGCTTGAAAGTATGGCCAGGTGATGATCGCTCCAACCGGCAGAGTACGCCTGTGGCTGTCCCACCATTGAGCAGCAAGTCCCTTTAGAAAGAAGGAAGCAAAGGTGACATAGCTGGCAGGGGCTACATCAGCAGACTCCATCTCATAGGTGATGTCACGGAGCCAGTCATCAGCATCCAGAGGCTGAGTTGAGCTGCGGTACATGGTTGGGTTGAGGCGTATGAAATCCTGCAGAGTTATTTGGGCTGGCTGCTGGTTCATATTGGGGCGCGGGAACTGAGCCATCATATTCTCCATGAACTGGCGGTTTAGCTCGAACTGTTGGATCATACCAACCATATACTCAGGCGGTGGTGGGGCGTTGCCACCACGACCACGACCACCTGGTCTAACCATCCTGCTAATATATAACAGGGGTAGTTCAGCATTGAGAAATTTGCAAAGACAAGAATCATTCTTGGTGAAACATGCATAATGAAAGGAGCACGATAGATACTACATAGTAGTTGGCATATCTTACAAAAGGGATCATGCATAGAGTTCAGTACATAAGACTAAAGACATCATAGGTGGCACGCAGGCTCGCGGCGAATGCATCTAATGCTAATAAGCAAGACTACATCAGTCCCAGGAGGAACTGTGGTGGTAGGTGTAGCCGGACAACTGGTAGTGACGCGACGGGAAGTCCTCCACGTCGGTAGCCTATGGTCCGTGAACACTCTGGTGTAGAACCCGACGTCCAGGTGGCAAAAGAGGACCAAGTGCGGGAGTGTAGCCTCCCACATCTGGCCAACCGACACCCTGGGGCATCACGGTCCTGACTGGGTAGATCGCAGATCGCGGCAGCTCACCAGATCGGACAAAGGGGTGCAACAGCGTCAAAGCACTGTAAAGGTGCTGACGGGTGGTGTACAACTCGTGGCGAAGAGCTCGGTTAGCTCGATCCAGCCCATCAGCATGCAGAACCAGGTTCTGATGGTGGAAGGGCTCTCAGGTGACGGTGGAGTAGGCAGCAGTGTAATATCCCTCCGCACCATCGTCAGATGCGATAGCAACGTGCCTGAAAGGGGAGGTGTCCAACGCCCGATACTCTCCACGAAGACGTGTCAGAGCTGCATAAGCAGCATCGTGGACTGCCATATCGATGGTCACTCCAACACCATGAGCGGTGTGCAGCACAGTAGTGGAGTCATACTCCCGAGAGTAGAGGTGGACGATGGCACGGTACTGCTCCTGGTTAAAGTCCTGGTACTGCTCGTACACGGTGTACTCAGGGTGCCAGCGATAACCGAGATAGGTCATCATCTCAGCTAACACAGCAGGTGAACCCTGAACACCAATGGCCGCCGTGTGGCGCACGACCTGCCTCGTGGGTTCCATCTGAAAACAAAGATGTTTCAAAGGAGTCATATGACAGTGTGGATATTGTCCAAAATACTATTCTAAGGAATAACTATGGCTTATCCAACTTTGGGGTGAATGTGGTCACGGGATCCTAATATTAGTGTTAGTAAATTTTGTTTAACCCGAGTAGAAGAGAGTTCAGAGTCCCGGAGTAAAGAACGAGGAGTAAAAGATCCTAATACCACCCAATTGGCAATGTGGGCCCGTAAGACACACAGCAATGTTAGTAAAACAGTTTTCTTTGTCTAGACTCAACTTCGGCCAAGGAGTGTGGAAGGGGGTTCCTACAGGCAGTCGGCTCTGATACCAACTTGTGACGCCCCCGGTTTGACCGTACACTAATCATACACGCAAACGTGTACGATCAAGATCAGGGACTCACGGGAAGATATCACAACACAACTCTAAAAATAAAATAAGTCATACAAGCATCATAATACAAGCCAGGGGCCTCGAGGGCTCGAATACAAGTGCTCGATCATAGACGAGTCAGCGGAAGCAACAATATCTGAGTACAGACATAAGTTAAACAAGTTGCCATAGAGATGGCTAGCACAAACTGGGATACATATCAAAAGAGGTGCAGGCCTCCTGCCTGGGATCCTCCTAAACTACTCCTGGTCGTCGTCGACAGCCTGCACGTAGTAGTAGGCACCTCTAGAGTAGTAGGGGTCGTCGTCGACGGTGGCGTCTGGCTCCTGAACTCCAGCATCTGGTTGCGACGTCCGAGAAAAATGGGAAAAGGGGGAAAAGAGGGAGCAAAGCAACCGTGAGTACTCATCCAAAGTACTCGCAAGCAAGGATCTACACTACATATGCATCGGTATCAATGAAAATGGTAGTATCTGTGGACTGAACTGCAGAATGCCAGAATAAGAGGGGGATAGCTAGTCCTATCGAATACTACGCTTCTGGTAGCCTCCATCTTGAAGCATGTAGAAGAGAGTAGCAAGTGCAGCATCAAGTAACATCGCATAGCATAATCCTACCCGACGATCCTCTCCTCGTCGCCCTGTGAGAGAGCGATCACCGGGTTGTATCTGGCACTTGAAAGGGTGTGTTTTATTAAGTATCCGGTTCTAGTTGTCATAAGGTCGAGGTACAACTCCGGGTCGTCCTTTTACCGAGGGACACGGCTATTCGAATAGATAAACTTCCCTGCAGGGGTGCACCACATTACCCAACACGCTCGATCCCTCTGGTCGGGCACACTTTCCTGGGTCATGTCCGGCCTCGGAAGATCAACACGTCGCAGCCCTACCTAGGCCTAACAGAGAGGTCAGCACGCCGGTCTAAATCCTATGCGCGCAGGGGTCTGGGCCCATCGCCCATTGCACACCTGCATGTTGCGTGGGCGGCCGGAGAGCAGACCTAGCAACCTCCATTACAAAGGAAGTTGCGTTACGCGGTCCAACCCGGCGCGCGCCGCTCAGTCGCTGACGTCTAGGAGGCTTCGGCTGATACCACGACGTCGAGTACCCATAATTGTTCCCGCGTGGTGGTTAGCGCGTATAGGCTCGTAGCCAGACTCAGATCAAATACCCAATCTCATTAAGCGTGTTATTTTGAAGTAACCGCGGACGCCGACCAGGACCAGGCCCACCTGTCTCCTAGGTGGTCACAACCTGCCCTGTCGCTCCGCCACAAAGTAACACTCGGGGGCCGTCGGGAACCTAGGCCCACTTCTGCCTGGATGGAACCACCTGCCCCTTCAGCCCCCATCTCCGAACAGTAACATAAGTATGTAATAGTATATAATATAAACCCGTGATCACCTTCCGAAGTGATCACGGCCCAGTAGTATAGCATGGCAGACGGACAAGAGTGTAGGGCCACTGATGTAATTCTAGCAACCTATACTAAGCATTTAGGATTGCAGGTAAGGTATCAACAGTAGTAGCAAAGACAGGCTATGCAGCAGAATAGGATTAACCGAAAGCAGTAACATGCTACACTACTCTAATGCAAGCAGTAGAGAGAAGGAATAGGCGATATCGGGTTGATCAAGGGGGGGCTTGCCTGGAAGCTGTGTCGAGAGAGAAGGGTCGTCGACGTAGTAGTCGTTCACGGCAGCGTCGTCAGCGGTCTCAGCGTCTATCGAGAGAGAAGGAGGGGGGAGGAAACAGTAATTACAAAGCAAACAATGCTACACAAAGTATGCCATGACAATATGCAGTGCCGGGGTGTTCTACTGCCTAACTAAATGATTTAGTTAATTTAGGAATTTATTTAATTAAAGTTGGGCACTATTCATTTATTGAAATCGGTCTAAAAGTTCAATGTTCTTATAGCTAGAGGCATCTGACGGGAATACGGAGGGCGTATTCGGGTTCGTATCGAAATTTTGAGCAAGTTTCATGTATAAAGTATTTTCATCGGAGTTACGGATTATTTAATACGATTTTCTAAAGTTTTTATTAATTTCTGGAATTTAATTAATTATTTAAATTAACATTATCCGAAACAGTGTTATGCTGACGTCAGCATGACATCAGCAGGTGTCCTGACACGTGGGTCCCACATGTCATAGACCGGTTAGGTTAATTAGGGTTAACTAATTAATTAACATTTAATTAAACTAATTAATTAAATTAGATTAATCTAAATTGGGTTTAATTAGTTTAACTAAATGATTAGGTTAATAAACCAAATTAATTAGGTTAATTAATTCACTTAATTAATTAATTAATTTTTATTTATTTATTTATTATTATTATTATTATTTTAAAACGTTCCAGGGCGGGCCCCACGTGCCATAGGCACAGGGGCCTTAGCGGGTTAGCGGGCAGGAGGGCGACGGGCGCCGTGCGTGGGTGCCGGACCCGGGCGACGCGGTGCGGCACCGCGGGGCAGAGGCCGAGCACGGCGGCAGAGGAGCACGGTACGGGGAGGCCGCAGGGCGCGGGCGCTGGACGCGCGGGGCGCATGGTCGAGCGCGGCGAGCACGGGGCGGCCAGGCGAGGCGGTCGCCGCGGCGGGCGACGAACGGCGGACGCGGGCGGGCGAGGCGCGCGTGAGCGGGACGGCGCGAGGGGCTGAGCGGGGCCGCGCGAGCGGCGTGGTGGAGCGGGCGGCGAGCAAGCGGAGCAAGCGGCGGCAGCGATGCACGCGGTGAGCGAGAAGGAGAGGGGGAGCTCACGGGGGGGCCGTAGGGGACTGGGCAACGGGGCGCAGGGAGGAGGTCGGGGACGACGGCGACGACGGAGTGGAGAAGTGGACGACGGGGCGACGGGCGATCCGAAGAAGTCGGTGAGGGGCTCCGGCGGCGCGGTCCTCGTGCGGCGGCGGTGGGCGGCGGCGTCGGGATCGAACGCCCCCGATCCCGACTGGATCGGGGAGGGAGGCAGTGGAGGGGAGAGGCGAATCGAGGGAGCGGGGGAGAGTGGGGGGGAGTGGGGATCGGGTGAGGGTTAGGGTTCGGGGAGGTGGCCTTGTAGGCCAGAGAGGAGGGCCGGCTGGGCCGGCCGGTTGGCCAGCTGGGCCGGTTGGTCCAGCGTGGTGGGGGGGGGTGTTGTGTATTTTCTTTTTCTTTTGTCTTTTTCTTTTATTTATTCTTATTTCCCTGTTTAGTAAAAAGTTAGGTCTCAAAATGATTTTTGTAGAACATGGCAATTGTTCCAATAAATACTAGGCATCCTTTACCACTGTCAAAAATTGGTTTGGAGTGAAATGGATCTCACACCACTTTTATAATAATTAAAATGCATTAATCCTAGCTGTTTTGGTAAAGTTTGAGCCACCTAATTAATTTATTTATTATTGGTTACAATTTTAGAATGGTCTCTGTAATATTTGCTATTTATTGAACATTTTAGTTTCTATGTTGGATAACTTTTATTTTCCACTTTCATTTAAATTTGAATTTGAGTTAGGAGTTGAAATGCAATATGATGCTAATGATGATTATGCACTGTTAAACATGCTGACTTGTCATTATCAAAAGTGATTACTGTGACTAATGACATGGGGTGTTACACAGCATCACTCCACCATACTTGTTTCTTAATGTGACACCCATCAATGCATATAATGGGCCTACAAGCTAGCAAAAAAACCCTTTTGCATGCATCTAAGGACATGTAGCAGTTCTCAAACTTTCCATTGTTTGCATTCACAAACATGGTACTGCGTGGGTTTGATCTTCTGATTTCAGCTGCAAAGTCCCATAGTAAATTATACTGCTCAAGTTCACCTCCATTAATTTTTTTAGTGCAATCCTCCTTGCTCTAGCTAGCTTACTTCTAGTAGGTAGCATGTTGTAGTCCAACTGAACAAGTCTGGCAAAGTTCTGCAGTGACATCTTCTCATCTGCTCTAAATGTTTCCATATACTTGCCAGCCAAATATCTTGTTGTAAATTGCTTGAGTGTCCACTCTCTTTCACATGTATGCTCACCCACATACTTCTTCACAACCCATGTTTTGGTCCTGCTGTCAGGTGCAGCAAACAAGAACCAGGGACAATCTCCAACACAACCTGCCCTTATCCTCTGCCTATCATTCTTTATGTACTGAATTTGCACTCTTTGCTTCACAATGTACTCTTGAATTGCTGCTCTCAGTTCAATGACAGACAAGAACACCATGCCTATGTGAAAAGTAACTTCTTTCATGTTCTCAGGCCTCCACCTTTTCAGCTTCACTTTCTTTTTCATTTTTTCCTTCCTTGTGCATCAACTACTTCCACTTCCTCTGCTGAATCACTATCTTCAAGCTCTGAATCTTGTATCTCCTGCAATTCATCTATATCATAGTCACTGTCCTGCTCCCATTCAGATTTCTTCTTGTTCTTCTTCTCAAATTTTTCATCAACCCATTCTTCATATAGATCATCATCATCTTTGCCTACTTCATTGTCAGAGTCAACCCAGTCTGAATCCCATTCACTGTCATCACTGTCACTGTCATTTTCATTGGGGATTTCTTCTTCTACCACAAGTTTCCTCCTGCTTCTTCTAAGCTCATGTCCTACATTTTGTCCCATTGGTGGAACACTGCTACTCCCTTCATTGTTGATGCCTGCATTAAATTGATTCAGTCTGCGTTTCTGAGCTTTCACCTTAAACCTAGGACTTCCCCTTATTGCACTGCTAAACCCAGGAGATTTAGGGCTTAGTACAGGAGGCAACTCAGGTGTTCCACTAACATGAATATCATCAATTACATTGTCAAAGGTCATGTCTTTGTGATCAACAAACAACTGGAAGTACTGGAATTTTGGAACAACTGCTATCATGTGCAAAGTGTCAGTGTCACAGTCCACAATCTGCAGTCCATCACCTAAATTCTTTCCAGGCAGTAACCAGTAAATAACATGCTTAGATTGGTCACTATATCCCAGTAGCTGCATAAAATCATTGAGCCAGAGAGGAGACCATGTATCTACTTCGCAACCATCGAACAGAGCAACTTTCCCATCGACGTACATCTTTGACCGGCCAAATCCGCAAAAAAATCCAGCATAGTTGATTTCTACGGTAAAAACCTCCTCTTGTGTCAAATACTACCATCGATTCGAGCTAAATCGGAATCCGCAGAAAAAGAGGATCAAGGGTTAGGGTTACGGGCACGACACTGACCGTATCGCGGAGAAGGATCTCCGGGTCGCCGTAGCACGGGCGCCATCCTAGCGGCGCTGCCGCCGGACAAGCGCCTGCGATGGCCGCCTCTTCTCACCGGACCAGCGCCACCGCCGTCGATCGCCCCTGTTTCGCCAGAGCAGAGAGAAGTGTGGAAGAGGAAAGGACTACGGCTGCGAAGAGATTAGGGTTGGGGGGCTCTTTTGCAAAAACGCACAGCTGGTCGTTATCCCACGTGGGCCCTCGAGTCGACGTGGCGGCGGTCAAAGCGTCACGCGAGCTGGTCAGCGGCGATCAGACGAAATTAGGACCTCGGGTGAACAACTTAGAAAGAATTAGGACACATATGTGCATTTTGAAAGAATTGAGACCCAATCGACATTTTTGGGAAAGAATTAGGACCGGCTTGCATTTTACTCGGAAAGGCTTCTCCTCTCCAAATCGCAATCTTCTCGAGCTGCGGTGCCATTTCTGTTCCACAAACCCTCCAATTCAGGACTCTCCGCACGGCCATTGCTGCTGGATTTGCCCAAATCGCAATCCTCCCCAGCTCCAGCACAACGGTTCCGCATTATTAATCACCTGCTTTGGCGGTAAGCTCCGCGGACAATTCCCTCTGGCCATCTTTGGCGGTAAGCTCCTCAACATCCTCCCATCGAGCGACATTGTGCAAACCCTTCATTCCTTCGATTAAGACAGTGCTGTTAGTTGACAGTGTTCAGTTTGCACCCGTGCCAGCCCAAAACGATTTAGTTACGTACTACTCCCTCCCTCCGTTCACAAATACTCTCTCCGTTATTTTTTATAAGATGTTTAAGCCAGTCCGCTTTGAACTGTTTTGGAAGTGTCTGAACTGTGTAAAACGTCCGATGTCTTGGATATTTTAGTATAGTTCAAAAAAATATTATGTTCCTGCAAAAAGGATATTTTAATATGAACTATATACGGACTGAAATAAGTGAACAAACACACTTAATCATGTATATATACTCCCTGCGTCTCAAAATTCTTGTCTTAGATTTGTCTAAATACGGATGTATCTACATCATACGGATGTATCTACATCCATATCTAGACAAATCTAAGACAAGAATTTTGGGACGGAGGGAGTACATCAGATTCACAAAAAAGTTAGAACATCTTATATTTGTGAATGGAGCGAGTACTATATAATTGTTACTACCTCCGTCCCAAATTACTTGTTGCAGAAATGGATGTATCTAGAACTAAAACTACGTCTAGATACATCCATGTCCGTGACAAGTAATTCAGGACGAAGGGAGTATAATTCATACATTAAGCTTGTAGTATATGTGAAGTCCTCTGTTCTGTAGCAAAGTAGCTAATGCCATACTTTGTTTTTCATTTTCAACAATAGCTCATACTGGTTTCATTATTAGCTTTTATGGTGCCTACATGAAATTGTTCGTCACAGTAAATTATAGCTGCAGTTTTTGTGCAAAAAGAAAAGAGAAAAACTTCAAATAGACTTTCTTAGTCCCCGAAATTTTGTATGTGTCTGGAGAAGGTTGAACACGAATCATATTTAGGAAAATAAAACTTCTCTAGCAGTTTGTCTAGGCACTATGCCTAAATCCTGGCTCCACCCTCGTAAGACAGCTACTTTACCAAAAACTATTAAAGTTATATAACAAAAAGCATCAGCAGACATACAACATTCCAGCTACTTGACCCGGGAAATACACTTTGGTTCCTGGTTGTATATACACCCCATATGGGGAATTTTTTTTAATAATTAAATAAAAAGTCAAAATAGGTAAGAACTTTTTTTAGAATAAACTTGACTTACTTTTGAACTAGTATATAATTTTTCACGAAAAAAGAACCAAAGTTGACTTCACAGCAAAAAAGACAAAATTATTTGCTATTATAGGTCACTATTCACACTATTTTGGCCAAAAAATTGTCTTTTTTTAAAAGAAGTCAAAGGGGGGGTTTCTTTTTGTGGATTTTTTGTCACGAGTACAATGAAAGGTCAAGTTTATTTCAAAAATATTTTCAGGAATTTTTGACTTTTTGTTGAATTACTAAAAAAAATCCCATATAGGGTGTAGATGTCCCCATAGACCAAAAATCTGCCTCCTACTTGACCCTCCCTAGTTTTAGTCCCAGGATAGTTACCTATCAAAATAACACAATGAAAAATGAAATCCAATACTAGAAGCGACTAAATTACCAACCATCCATGCACAAGTTTCAGACTCAAGGTCAAAAATATACTATTCTGTGGTTATAAGGTTTAATCCATCATATTTTCATTCCAACACACTGATATTTTGTTAAACTATCCACGAAGGTTGCGATTATGACCAGCCAAAATTGCAAGATAATGGAGTACATTGTTACACAACAATCTTAAGATGGAGACTAAGCTCTAAGCTACGATACGGCTAAAGCAGAGAGAACTTACATAATACATATCAACAAAACTGAAGCAGTGTGTAAGCACTATCCTACCCCATTGCTATGACATAACAAAGTTAAGAGCACAAGCTAGCCTTGATGTCAACATAACTTAAGAAGTGTGAATATTTTGATCAGACAGCGAAGCATCACTGTTGGTCAAATTGTCAATGACAACATCTCTAGAGCTCAACTTGCTTAACAATTCTCTTGCCTCCTTCATATAGCCTTCGTGTGCCAAACCATCAATGAGTATAACGTAAGTTGATTCATTAGGCATGCAACCATCAGACACCATATCAGCAAAAATATCAATAGCATGATCTGTTTTGCCATTTCTACAAAGCCCTAAGAGTATTGTATTGTAGAGAACAGCATGGGGTGATATGCCTGTATCTTGCAGTTTATGAACCACCTGGATTGCCTCTTCAACTTTATCCTCTTCATCCAGAAATCCAGCTAACAGCTCATATTTTACCTCTGAGTTGAATCCTTTGTTGCCCATTTCATTCAACAACTCAAGGGAGTGCTCCATCTTGCCAGTTTTGGCAAGCCCGTCTATTAGTGTACTGTAAGTGACTGAATCAGGATAGCAGCCTTTCTTGGGCATTTGCTTAAATACTTTGATGGCCTTCAGCGTCAAACCTTTTTGACACAAGATACCAATGAGTGTATTGAATGGCGAAATATCTGAAGCTTGATCAGTTTGGCTCGTCTTCGGCATTAGCTCCTCGGCATCCTCCCATTGATCATCACTGCACAAAGCCTTCACTAGAATGTTATAGGTAGTGGTCTTAGGTTTACAACCATGGGATTCCATCTTCACTAGTAACTCCAAGGCATCGGCCACATGGCCTTGCTCACAAAGGGTACTGATGACGGCATTGTAAGAAACAATATTTGCCGTGCATTCATGCTTTGACATTTTGTCGAGAAGCCGAATTGCCTGCTGGAGCAATCCTTGTTGACACAAGGAAGTGATGACCACACTGAGAGTTGCTTCACTCGGGGGACAATTCTCCCTGAACATCTCGTCTATAAGCTCCTCAACATCTGGCCACCGCCTGGCGGTGCGCAAACCCTTCAAGATAGTGTTGTAGTTGACGGTGTTTGGCGTGCACCCGTGAGAAGGCAAGGTGTTCAATAACCCACGGGCGCCGTCCACATCGCCTTCCCTGCACATCCCGTCCATGATAACATTGTATGTCACGTTGGTTGGCGTGCACCCCTCGGCGCGCATCAGATCGATCAGCTCCATGGCCTGCCTGTACCCGCTGCCCTTACACGTCGCCTCAAGGAGGATGTTGTAGGTGACGACGTCAGGGGGGCAACCCCGGGAGAGCATACCGTCGAGCACCACAAGCGCGCCCGTGACCTGGCCGCGCACGCACAGCGCGTGGATGAGCGGGTTGTAGGCGTACGCGCTCGGGCGCACGGGCATGCCGTCCACGACGCGGCGCGCCTCGTCGAGCCTCCCCACGCGGCAGTACCCGTCGGCCAGGGCGCTGTACGTGACGGCCGTGGCCGCCGAGCCGCACGCCTCGACGACGCGCGCGGCGTCGTTGAGGCGGCCCCGGCGGCAGAGGTCGCGGACGAGCTTGTTGGCGAGCTGGACGTCGGGCGGGCAGGGAGAGGACTCGACGACGCGGAGCGCCGCGTCGAGGTCGCCGCGGTGGACGAGCGAGCTCAGGCGGCGGTCCTCGGCGTGCAGACGGCGCGGCGGCGGCGGGGGTGGGTCGGGGTTGGGCTTGGGGAAGCTCGGGGCGTTGGGGTTGGAGCTGCGTGGGCGCGCGCGGTGGCGGCTTGGGGATGTGCGGCGCGGGTGGTGGGGGTGGCCGGAGTAGGAGGGAGGGGGTGAGGGGAGGAGGAGGAGGCTGCAGAGGGTGGGAGGAGATGGCGACGAAAGCATCTTGCGTGTCTGGATTTCCTTGTTTCGGGCAAGGGATGAGCCGTGTATGTGGCCGCTCATCGTCCAACTGTAAAATCGCGAACAACTCCTGTGATTGGATGGTCAGTGCGACAGTGGTAAGCAAAGTTCAATTCTATTTTCAAGAAAATATCCACTAAAAACCAGATCACACTGAAAACTCAGTGAAATCATGTTGGGAACTTCTAAATAGAGAAAAATTCACTATACGGCCTATAACTTACACTGGTGTTGGATGGTTAGTGCGACAGTGATAAGCAAAGTTTAATTCTATTTTTCGAGAAAATATCCACTAAAAACCAGATCACAGTGAAAACTCGGTGAAATCATGTTGGGAACTTCTAAATAGAGAAAAATTCACTATACGGCCTATAACTTGCACTGGTGGCCACTTTAGTCCCTATGGTTAGAAATACCCGAAATACAGTCACTAAACTTGCTCTAGGGAGTCATCTACGGTCCAAAATACGGTTTTTGTCTACGTATCCGCTGATTTGGCATGAGTCAAGTGGTACACAGTGGCATTGACTGGACACGTCACTAAAACAACGCAAATACGCAGAGACTGGAGGGGTTTTTGTAAATTCGCCACAAATTAAAATAATCGTCGCCGCCTGGTCTGCTCTTGGACCGTCGTCTGCTCCTAGTCACAGGGGCTCGATTCCCGCCGTCCCGGCAGGGATCCTCAGCCGCTGGTCTCCCGCGCCGTCGGCGTCCGTGTTCCTCAACGCCCCGGCGACAGATGGCTCTGCGACAGATTCGACCAGCTCTTCCTCTGCTCTCCCTCCCGTCCAGGCATGAGCCTACTCTGCCGACCATGTGGTCGCGCCGTCGCCGTTGGCCTCGCTGACTCCGTCGTCCCGCTCGCCATCACGCTGTTGCTGTTCCACCATTCCCGCTGACCTTCGCGGCTCGTCGCTCATCACCGAGCTCGTTGCCCGCCTCTCGCTCTCCTCCTTTCCCGTCGAGCTTGGTCGCATCGCGCTCACCACGTCCCTCATGACCGTTGTCACCTCCTGGTTCCTCCGAGCCCGCTCATCACGGAGGTCAAGTCGCTGTTGGGAAACGTAGCATGCAATTTCAAAAAAAATCTACGCTCACGCAAGATCTATCTAGGAGATGCATAGCAACGAGAGGGGGAGAGTGTGTCCACGTACCCTCGTAGACCGAAAGTGAAAGCGTTAGCTTAACGCGGTTGATGTAGTCGAACGTCTTCGCGATCCAACCGATCAAGCACCGAACATACGGCACCTCCGAGTTCTACACACGTTCAGCTCGATAACGTCCCTCGAACTCTTGATCCAGCAGAAGGTCGAGGGAGAGTTTCGTCAGAACGACGGCGTGGTGACGGTGATGGTGATGTGATCCGCGCAGGGCTTCGCCTAAGCACTACGACGCTATGACCGGAGGAGTAAACTGTGGAGAGGGGCACCACACACGGCTAAGAGAATATCTGTTGTGCCTTTGGGATGCCCCCTGCCCCCGTATATAAAGGAGGGGAGGAGGAGGTGGCCGGCCAGGAGGGGCGCGCCATGGGGGGAGTCCTACTAGGACTCCACTCCTAGTAGGATTCGCCCCCCCCCCCTCTTTTCCTTTCTTACCGGAGGGGAAAAGGAAGGAGAGGGAGAGGGAGAGGGAAAGGGGGGCGCCGCCCCCTCCCCTAGTCCAATTCGGACTGCCATGGGGGGGGGGAGGGGGCGCGCGGCCACCCCTTGCGGCCCTCCTCTCTCTCCACTAAGGCCCATGTAGGCCCAATACTTCCCCGGGGGGTTCCGGTAACCCCTCGGTACTCCGGTAAAATATCCGAACCACTCCGGAACCATTCCGGTGTCCGAATATAACCTTCCAATATATCAATCTTTACCTCTCGACCATTTCGAGACTCCTCGTCATGTCCGTGATCTCATCCGGGACTCCGAACAATCTTCGGTCACCAAAACACATAACTCATAATACAAATCGTCATCGAACGTTAAGCGTGCGGACCCTACGGGTTCGAGAACTATGTAGACATGACCGAGACACCTTTCTGGTCAATAACCAATAGCGGAACCTGGATGCTCATATTGGCTCCCACATATTCTACGAAGATCTTTATCGGTCGAACCGTTATGACAACATACGTTATTCCCTTTGTCATCGGTATGTTACTTGCCCGAGATTCGATCGTTGGTATCTTCATACCTAGTTCAATCTCGTTACCGGCAAGTCTCTTTACTCGTTCCGTAATACATCATCCCGCAACCAACTCATTGGTCACATTGCTTGCAAGGCTTATTATGATGTGCATTACCGAGAGGGTCCAGAGATACCTCTCCGATACTCGGAGTGACAAATCCTAATCTCGATCTATGCCAACCCAACAAATACCTTCGGAGACACCTGTAGAGTATCTTTATAATCACCCAGTTACGTTGTGACGTTTGATAGCACACAAGGTGTTCCTCCGGTATTCGGGAGTTGCATAATCTCATAGTCAAAGGAATATGTATAAGTCATGAAGAAAGCAATAGCAATAAAACTCAACGATCATTATGCTAAGCTAACGGATGGGTCTTGTCCATCACATCATTCTCCTAATGATGTGATCCCATTCATCAAATGACAACACATGTCTATGGTCAGGAAACTTAACCATCTTTGATTAACGAGCTAGTCAAGTAGAGACATACTAGGGACACTTTGTTTTGTCTATGTATTCACATATGTATCAAGTTTCCAGTTAATACAATTCTAGCATGAATAATAAACATTTATCATGATATAAGGAAGTATAAATAACAACTTTATTATTGCCTCTAGGGCATATTTCCTTCAGTCTCCCACTTGCACTAGAGTCAATAATCTAGATTACATTGTAATGATTCTAACACCCATGGAGTCTTGGTGCTGATCATGTTTTGCTCGTGGAAGAGGCTTAGTCAACGAGTCTGCAACATTCAGATCCGTATGTATTTTGCAAATCTCTATGTCTCCCTCCTTGACTTGATCGCGGATGGAGTTGAAGCGTCTCTTAATGTGTTTGGTTCTCTTGTGAAATCTGGATTCCTTCGCTAAGGCAATTGCTCCAGTATTGTCACAAAAGATTTTCATTGGATCCGATGCACTAGGTATTACACCTAGATCGGATATGAACTCCTTCATCCAGACTCCTTCATTAGCTGCTTCCGAAGCAGCTATGTACTTCGCTTCACACGTAGATCCCGCCACGACGCTTTGCTTGGAACTGCACCAACTGACAGCTCCACCATTAAATATAAATATGTATCCGGTTTGTGACTTAGAGTCATCCGGATCAGTGTCAAAGCTAGCATCGACGTAACCATTTACGACGAGCTCTTTGTCACCTCCATAAACGAGAAACATATCCTTAGTCCTTTTCAGGTACTTCAGGATGTTCTTGACCGCTGTCCAGTGATCCACTCCTGGATTACTTTGGTACCTCCCTGCTAAACTTATAGCAAGACACACATCATGTCTGGTACACAGCATTGCATACATGATAGAACATATGGCTGAGGCATAGGGAATGACTTTCATTTTCTCTCTATCTTCTGCAGTGGTCGGGCATTGAGTCTGACTCAACTTCACACCTTGTAACACAGGCAAGAACCCTTTCTTTGACTGATCCATTTTGAACTTCTTCAAAACTTTATCAAGGTATGTGCTTTGAGAAAGTCCAATTAAGCGTCTTGATCTATCTCTATAGATCTTGATGTCCAATATAAGCAGCTTCACCGAGGTCTTTCATTGAAAAACTCTTATTCAAGTATCTTTTTATGCTATCCAGAAATTCTATATCATTTCCAATCAACAATATGTCATCCACATATAATATTAGAAATGCTACAGAGCTCCCACTCACTTTCTTGTAAATACAGGCTTCTCCAAAAGTCTGTATAAAACCATATGCTTTGATCACTTCATCAAAGCGTATATTCCAACTCCGAGATGCTTGTACCAGTCCATAA
Organism: Thinopyrum elongatum; assembly: GCA_011799875.1. Taxonomy (NCBI): domain Eukaryota; kingdom Viridiplantae; phylum Streptophyta; class Magnoliopsida; order Poales; family Poaceae; genus Thinopyrum; species Thinopyrum elongatum. The sequence continues at coordinate 454,982,216 of CM022298.1, read as the reverse complement.
ATGGATCGCTGGAGCTTGCACACTTTGTTAGCACCTTTAGGATCGACAAAACCTTCTGGTTGCATAATATACAACTCTTCTTTAAGAAATCCATTAAGGAATGCAGTTTTGACGTCCATTTGCCAGATTTCATAATCATAAAATGCGGCAATTGCTAACATGATTCGGACAGACTTAAGCATCGCTACGGGTGAGAAGGTCTCATCGTAGTCAACTCCTTGAACTTGTCGAAAACCTTTCGCAACAAGTCGAGCTTTGTAGACAGTAACATTACCATCAGCGTCAGTCTTCCTATTGAAGATCCATTTATTCTCTATGGCTTGCCGATCATCGGGCAAGTCAACCAAAGTCCATACTTTGTTCTCATGCATGGATCCCATCTCAGATTTCATGGCCTCAAGCCATTTCGCGGAATCTGGGCTCATCATCGCTTCCTCATAGTTCGTAGGTTCGTCATGGTCTAGTAACATGACTTCCAGAACAGGATTACCGTACCACTCTGGTGCGGAACGTACTCTGGCTGACCTATGAGGTTCTGTAGTAACTTGATCTGAAGTTTCATGATCATCATCATTAGCTTCCTCACTAATTGGTGTAGGCATCACTGGAACTGATTTCTATGATGAACTATTTTCCAATTCAAGAGAAGGTACAATTACCTCATCAAGTTCTACTTTCCTCCCACTCACTTCTTTCGAGAGAAACTCCTTCTCTAGAAAGTATCCATTCTTAGCAACAAAGATCTTGCCTTCGGATCTGTGATAGAAGGTGTACCCAATAGTTTCTTTTGGGTATCCTATGAAGACGCACTTCTCCGATTTGGGTTCGAGCTTATTAGGCTGAAACTTTTTCACATAAGCATCGCAACCCCAAACTTTAAGAAACGACAGCTTAGGTTTCTTGCCAAACCACAGTTCATACGGTGTCGTCTCAACGGATTTAGATGGTGCCCTATTTAACGTGAATGCAGTTGTCTCTAATGCATAACCCCAAAACGATAGTGGTAAATCGGTAAGAGACATCATAGATCGCACCATATCTAATAAAGTACGGTTACGATGTTCGGACACACCATTACGCTGTGGTGTTCCAGGTGGCGTGAGTTGCGAAACTATTCCACATTGTTTTAAATGAAGGCCAAACTCGTAACTCAAATATTCGCCTCCGCGATCAGATCGTAGAAACTTTATTTTCTTGTTACGATGATTCTCCACTTCACTCTGAAATTCTTTGAACTTTTTAAATGTTTCAGACTTGTGTTTCATTAAGTAGATATACCCATATCTGCTCAAATCATCTGTGAAGGTCAGAAAATAATGATACCCGCCGCGAGCCTCAACACTCATCGGACCGCATACATCGGTATGTATTATTTCCAATAAGTCTGTAGCTCGCTCCATTGTTCCGGAGAACGGTGTCTTAGTCATCTTGCCCATGAGGCATGGTTCGCAAGCATCAAATGATTCATAATCAAGTGATTCCAAAAGTCCATCCGCATGGAGTTTCTTCATGCGCTTTACACCAATATGACCTAAACGGCAGTGCCACAAATATGTTGCACTATCATCATTAACTTTGCATCTTTTGGCATCAATATTATGAATATGTGTATCACCACGATCGAGATTCAACAAAAATAGACCACTCTTCAAGGGTGCATGACCATAAAAGATATTACTCATACAAATAGAACAACCATTATTCTCTGATTTAAATGAATAACCATCTCGCATTAAACAAGATCCAGATATAATGTTCATGCTCAACGCTGGCACGAAATAACAATTATTCAGATCTAAAACTAATCCCGAAGGTAGATGTAGAGGTAGCGTGCCGACGGCGATCACATCGACCTTGGAACCATTCCCGACGTGCATCGTCACCTCGTCCTTAGCCAATCTTCGTTTAATCCGTAGTCCCTGTTTCGAGTTACAAATATGAGCAACCGAACCGGTATCAAATACCCAGGCACTACTACGAGCATTAGTAAGGTACACATCAATAACATGTATATCAAATATACCTTTGTTCACTTTGCCATCCTTCTTATCCGCCAAATACTTGGGGCAGTTCCGCTTCCAGTGACCAGTCCCTTTGCAGTAGAAGCACTCAGTTTCAGGCTTGGCTCCAGACTTGGGCTTCTTCCCAGGAGTGGCAACTTGCTTGCCATTCTTCTTGAAGTTCCTCTTCTTTCCCTTGCCCTTTTTCTTGAAACTAGTGGTCTTGTTAACCATCAACACTTGATGCTCCTTCTTGATTTCTACCTCCGCAGCTTTGAGCATAGTGAAGAGCTCGGGAATAGTCTTCTACATCCCTTGCATATTATAGTTCATCACGAAGCCTTTATAGCTTGGTGGCAGTGATTGAAGAACTCTGTCAATAACACTATCATCCGGGAGATTAACTCCCAGCTGAGTCAAGTGGTTATGGTACCCAGACATTCTGAGTATGTGTTCACTGACAGAACTGTTCTCCTCCATCTTGCAGCTATAGAACTTGTTGGAGACTTCATATCTCTCAACTCGGGCATTTGCTTGAAATATTAACTTCAACTCCTGGAACATCTCATATGCTCCATGACGTTCAAAACGTCTTTGAAGTCCCGATTCTAAGCCGTAAAGCATGGCACACTGAACTATCGAGTAGTCATCATATCGAGCTTGCCAGACGTTCATAACGTCAGCATCTGCTCCTGCAGCAGGCTTTTCACCCAGCGGTGCATCAAGGACATAATTCTTCTATGCAGCAATGAGGATAATCCTCAAGTTACGGACCCAGTCCGTGTAATTGCTACCATCATCTTTCAACTTAGCTTTCTCTAGGAACGCATTAAAATTCAAGGAAACGGTAGCACGGGCCATTGATCTACAACATAGATATGCAAAAACTATCAGGACTAAGTTCATGATAAATTAAGTTCAATTAATCATATTACTTAAGAACTCCCACTTAGATAGACATCCCTCGAGTCATCTAAATGATCACGTGATCCATATCAACTAAACCATGTCCGATCATCACATGAGATGGAGTAGTTTTCAATGGTGAACATCTCTATGTTGATCATATCTACTATATGATTCACGTTCGACCTTTCGGTCTCCGTGTTCCGAGGCCATGTCTGTACATGCTAGGCTCGTCAAGTTTAACCCGAATACTCCGCACGTGCAAAACTGTCTTGCACCCGTTGTATGTGAACGTAGAGCTTATCACACCCGATCATCACGTGGTGTCTCGGTACGATGAACTGTCGCAACGGTGCATACTCAGGGAGAACACTTATACCTTGAAATTTTTAGTGAGGGGTCATCTTATAATGCTACCGCCGTACTAAGCAAAATAAGATGCATAAAGATAAACATCACATGCAATCAAAATATGTGACATGATATGGCCATCATCATCTTGTGTCTTTGATCTTCATCTCCAAAGCATCGTCATGATTTCCATCGTCACCGGCTTGACACCTTGATCTCCATCGTAGCGTCGTTGTCGTCTTGCCAACTATTGCTTCTACAACTATCGCTAACGCATAGTGATAAAGTAAAGCAATTACATGGCGTTTGCATTTCATACAATAAAGCGACAACCATAAGGCTCCTGCCAGTTGCCGATAACTTTTACAAAACATGATCATCTCATACAATAATGTGTATCACATCATGTCTTGACCATATCACATCACAACATGCCCTGCAAAAACAAGTTACACGTCATCTACTTTGTTGTTGCAAGTTTTATGTGGCTGCTACGGGCTTCTAGTAAGAACCGTTATTACCTACGCATCAATACCACAACGATGTTTCGTCAAGTTTGCTGTTTTAACCTTCAACAAGGACCGACCGTAGTCAAATTTGATTCAACTAAAGTTGGAGAAACAGACACCCGTCAGCCACCTTTATGCAACAAGTTGCATGTCTGTCGGTGGAACCGGTCTCATGAACGCGGTCATGTAAGGTTGGTCCGGGCCGCTTCATCCAACAATACCGCCGAATCAAAATAAGACGTCGGTGGTAAGCAGTATGACTATCATCGTCCACAACTTTTTGTGTTCTACTCGTGCATATCATCTACGCATAGACCTGGCTCTGATACCACTGTTGGGAAACATAGCATGCAATTTCAAAAAAAATCTACGCTCACGCAAGATCTATCTAGGAGATGCATAGCAACGAGAGGGGGAGAGTGTGTCCACGTACCCTCGTAGACCGAAAGCGGAAGCGTTAGCTTAACGCGGTTGATGTAGTCGAACGTCTTCGCGATCCAACCGATCAAGCACCGAACGTACGGCACCTCCGAGTTCTGCACACGTTCAGCTCGATGACGTCCCTCGAACTCTTGATCCAGCAGAAGGTCGAGGGAGAGTTTCGTCAGCACGACGGCGTGGTGACGGTGATGGTGATGTGATCCGCGCAGGGCTTCGCCTAAGCACTACGATGCTATGACCGGAGGAGTAAACTATGGAGGGGGCACCGCACACGGCTAAGAGAATATCTGTTGTGCCTTTGGGGTGCCCCCTGCCCCCGTATATAAAGGAGGGGAGGAGGAGGTGGCCGGCCAGGAGGGGCGCGCCATGGGGGAGAGTCCTACTAGGACTCCACTCCTAGTAGGATTCGCCCCCCCCCCCCCTCTTTTCCTTTCTTACCGGAGGGGAAAAGAAAGGAGAGGGAGAGGGAGAGGGAAAGGGGGGCGCCGCCCCCTCCCCTAGTCCAATTCGGACTGCCATGGGGGGGGGGCGCGGCCACCCCTTGCGGCCCTCCTCTCTCTCCACTAAGGCCCATGTAGGCCCAATACTTCCCCGGGGGGTTCCGGTAACCCCTCGGTACTCCGGTAAAATATCTGAACCACTCCGGAACCATTCCGGTGTCCGAATATAACCTTCCAATATATCAATCTTTACCTCTCGACCATTTCGAGACTCTTCGTCATGTCCGTGATCTCATCCGGGACTCCGAACAATCTTCGGTCACCAAAACACATAACTCATAATACAAATCGTCATCGAACGTTAAGCGTGCGGACCCTACGGGTTCGAGAACTATGTAGACATGACCGAGACACCTTTCCGGTCAATAACCAATAGCGGAACCTGGATGCTCATATTGGCTCCCACATATTCTATGAAGATCTTTATCGGTCGAACCGTTATGACAACATACGTTATTCCCTTTGTCATCGGTGTGTTACTTGCCCGAGATTCGATCGTTGGTATCTTCATACCTAGTTCAATCTCATTACCGGCAAGTCTCTTTACTCGTTTCGTAATACATCATCCCGCAACCAACTCATTGGTCACATTGCTTGCAAGGCTTATTATGATGTGCATTACCGAGAGGGCCCAGAGATACCTCTCCGATACTCGGAGTGACAAATCCTAATCTCGATCTATGCCAACCCAACAAATACCTTCGGAGACACCTGTAGAGTATCTTTATAATCACCCAGTTACGTTGTGACGTTTGATAGCACACAAGGTGTTCCTCCGGTATTCGGGAGTTGCATAATCTCATAGTCAAAAGAATATGTATAAGTCATGAAGAAAGCAATAGCAATAAAACTCAACGATTATTATGCTAAGCAAATGGATGGGTCTTGTCCATCACATCATTCTCCTAATGATGTGATCTCGTTCATCAAATGACAACACATGTCTATGGTCAGAAAACTTAACCATCTTTAATTAACGAGCTAGTCAAGTAGAGACATACTAAGGATACTTTGTTTTGTCTTTGTATTCACACATGTATCAAGTTTCCAGTTAATACAACTCTAGCATGAATAATAAACATTTATCATGATATAAGGAAATATAAATAACAATTTTATTATTGCCTCTAGGGCATATTTCCTTCAGTCGCCAGCATTCACGGCCAAGCTCCTCGCCTACTTCATCGCCTTCATGGCACGCCCCGCCAGACGCTACATCGCGTACAAGCGCACCCCGGCGGGTGACCTCCTCTCGGAGATGGCCTGACTCCGTGACTGGGCTGCAGCCCACCATCTTGCCGGCGACGCATAGGGCCACGAACAGCTCCAACGCGCACCAACAATTGAGCACCGTTTCGTGGTTGGAGGATCAACACTCCAACAGCTGAGCAGACACTGAAACAATTGATACTGCATCTCGAACGAATCATTTGATGTGAGTGAGTATGAAACAGTTACTGTACCAGATTAACGTTCAGAAATAGGATGGGATCGGTGGACGGACTCACCCGAACTTGAAGAGGCGGATGACGGCGAGGACGTCGAGGCCGTGGCGCCGCAGCAGTTCGTCGTCGGAGAGCCGGAACGACAGCACCGCCGACACCTGCCATCCGCTGCGGCAGGTAGACGGGCGCGTTCCCCGACTGCTTCTAGCCAGCCATGGCCACGCTCGCCTTGCTCGTGCTGGATCTCTGCTCGGCTCTCGGGGAGGTGGCCTCGGCATTGCGCAGCCGTGCCGACGGCGACGCGGTGTGCCACAGTCGTGGCAGCCGCGGCCACGGCGGTAGTACACGGCCAGGCGCGCAAACCAGTGCAACGCAGACATGACCACGAACTGACGGTTCATGTGATCTTTCCATTTTTCACTGACGGCTAAAGCTATTCAACTGCATCCGCACAACCAGGAAAGGCGTATACTTCATCCAAGTCTAGAAACCCATACCCCTCTTGCGGCCGTTCTCGATCGCGGTTTGTTCGGGCGAAGATCTGTTTAGGTGTGTTAACTGAGTAATAACAGTGTTCCTTTCTTTCTTCAGAGTTTCTCTTGGGGGTTTAATTCAGCGGCTTGGATTTGGCCAGTTGAATCGAAAGATGTGCATCGTTTGGGATACAATACAGTACAGTACAGTACATGTTTTAAGTTACTCAAATTTGTACAAGAGACAATGACAGTGACGATGCTGTGTATAAAGGTGAACATGCGTGTCCAACTGGCTCATTTAGCAATACAGTTCACACTATGCTACATATACATCTCTTGCAATTTATCTGTGTGTACATAGCATTCTTCTGGAACGGCTGGCAAGTTCGGCCAGTCAAAGCAAGTTCTGGCTCCTCTTCCTCGGGCCTCTTCGATCACCACACACTACCTCGTCGACCCCGCCGGCGCGCGGCCGCATCACACCAACGCGACGTGCGCCATCATCCAGGACTACCAGAACTGCATGAAGCGACATGCGCCCAGCCTGGATTTCCTGAAGTGGAGGTGGCGTCCCGACGGCGGCTTCGGCTGCGAGCTCGAGGCAAGTCGATCCTGTTCGTCGGGGACTCGTTGGCGAGCAGCCATGCCACGTCCCTCGAGTGCACCCTGTCGGAGGCGGAGATCCCGATGAGGCCGGAGCGCCAATGGGTTCGAGCACTGGCGCTTCCCGGCGCACGACGTCGCCGTTTCCTTCTTCTGAACGCCGTTCCAGGTCCAGTGGCGCCTGAAGAGCGGCCCTCCCGCGACGGTCGGCCTCGACAGGCAGGGAGAGGTGTTCGCCGGCCCCGACGCGGCTACTAAGCAATGTTTTAAATAGCGGGGTATGGTATAAAGCGGCACCCCTTAAAAACAGTTATAGCGGGGCTATAGCAGGCTATAGCGAGGCTATAGCGGCAAATTGTACCTGAAATTAAATAGCGGCAACATGCTCAAACAGCTATAGCGCAGCTATAGCGGGGCTATAGCCGGCTATTTAAAACTATGCTACTAACTGGGCATGTTCCTTGGCCACCGTGGCGTTCACCGCCGTCAGCAGCAGCATGGCCCTGTGCTACGCGATCACCGTCCCGCTCGTCGGCGGCGAGGTACAGTCCCAAGTCCCAACGCGATGTACCCGGACACGCGCGAGAACAACCCCCTTTTATCTAGCGGGAAGCGCAGCACGACGGCTTCATCGGGGGAGCGCGCGACGGAGACGCGGACCTACTGCTCTCCAGGTTGGGGGCGGGTGGCGGTGCGCTAGCTCTGGCCGTCGAACTCCACCTCCACAAACGCGTTGCAGGACACCGTGCCATCCTTGGCGGACAGCTCCGCCGCGTCCGCGACTTCCACGGCCAGCTTCATCGTGCCGGCGATCTAGCTCGGCCCACGCGGAGCTCCGTGTGATTGCCTACCTCTACACGGAGGACCACGCCGGACCGCTCATCGACCTCCTCGGGGCCTCCGGCGCGTCCCGCGACTCCCCCGTCTCCCTCATCGTGCTCCACCTCACCGAGCTCCTCGGCCGCGCCGCCTCCATGCCCAAGACCCACAAGAAAGTCGTCTCTCGTCCACCGCGTCATCGCCGTCGGACCCCATCGTGAATGCGTTCCGCCACTTCGAGCAGCAAGCGTCGTCGGGGGCGGTGATGGTCTGTTGACCAGGCGGAGGGAGCGAGGGGAGGAGAGAGCGAGGGACTGGGTGTGCGTTTTTTCAGTTCTGGCGAATTTGCAAAAAAAAACCTCAAATGCCTACATATTAATATTGTTGCGACGACGTGGCCAGTCAACGCCAAGTGGATCCTGTGGATCAACGCCAAATCAGCGGATACGTAGACAAAACCGTATTTTGGACCGTAGATGACCCCTAGAGCAAGTTTAGTGACTGTATTTCAGGTATTTCTAACCACAGGGACTAAAGTGGGCACTAACGCAAGTTATAGACCCTGTAGTGAATTTTTCTCTTCTAAATATATATAAAGAAATTTGGTCTCATTCACCTGGATTGGGGTTGGGGTTGAGCGTTCGGTGAAATCATGTTTTTGTTTTCCAGGTGAATGAGACCAAATTATATCTCACCTGAAAAACAAAAACAGATACAAAAGAGTACCAACCCACGTCAGCACACACGCATCTTATAGCATCACATCAAATGGCTATAAAGGTGAATGAGACATAATTAGAATTCAGCGACATGAGTTCTAGCAAAACCATAAAGAAAAAGTGGCGTTCTCACTAAAAGGAAATGGCGTTCTAGAAATATCTTTTTTTTATCTAAATCATATTAGTTCGAGATATGCAGAAAACAAACTCAGCAATGTATAATGACAATTATTTTCATTTACGTGAATATCATGTATAATGACATTCTCGCTAAATTATTTAGTTCGAATTCAAAATTGCATGATTCTCACAGGAAATTTTCTCCTACACATCCATACAACAGGTAAGCGTCCTTAGATTTGGGGCAATAGTCGACTTCAGCCAAAAAGTGACTTGGCATTCAACCATCAGACGGTGGGATCCAACTAAGATACAGAACGCATGAACGTAAAATAGAGCAAAACTAGTATGACATGTCCTACGATAGTTTAAAACTGTGACATCCATTCCTTCCGTAACAAGTCTTATAGCGTGATTCCAGAAGAATGTCAAAACGAGCCACAAAATCATCACAGTGATACGCTCAGTTGCAGCCCAGGCCAATGATACGCCCCCAAAACTAGCCCAGATGGCTTAGTTGACATGTAGAGCTGATGAAAAAACAAGGTACATAAAGACGACTGTAGGATGTTGTTGACTGAAGCTATGGCGATGACGGAGGAAAATGATGTTTCTTGAACTTGCATAACCGTCTCAGTGTGTCGTCCCTTTTGGTAACCGGGGTCACCTCTTCACTGTATGTTCATTAGCTCCACATCAAACAGAAGAGTTGAGTTCGGCGGTATGTCCCCGGTCTTCTGGTTTCCATAGCTACAAAGAGGGCACAAATCAGAATCGAAACAAGCAGCTCCTGATGTAAAAGCGATGTAGAAGCAGTATATATGTCCTACCCCATAGATGGTGGGATGGTAAGCTTTCTTTTGTCCCCAATGCGCATACCTATAACAAGCAAACAAGACAGGATCATAAGAGATTATGAAGTAACCGCATGTATCAGGTATGGAGTACAACATATGCAATAGCCACAGTTATGTGTTGGATGACAATTTGAGAAATTAAATACCGTTGACACCAATGTCCCAGCCTTTAATAACCTGTCCAACACCTGCATGAAAGTGACATTAAAACCAATACTAACAAGGATACGAGTACGCTAGAGGGTAAAACATCAGAAGTTACCCAGCCTAAACGAAAAAGGCCTCCGGCCAACATTAGAGTCAAAAATCTTGCCATTCTTCAACTTGCCAGTGTACGTGACAAAAACCTAAAGAAGAATTCAATTGTCAGTAATAATAGTTAAAATATATACATAATAATCCAAGCATACAAAACTCTTTACGTGATCAAATTAATTAGAACAATGCAGAGGCAAGTACATACTGATTACACTGAGCATTGAAAGTACTGAGAAATTGCATTAATAAATGGTAGCCTGAACGGAGTTCTTCTGGTGCAACCTAAAAAATGTTTACCTTTTTCCCAGGGGTAGCTTTTTTACCATCTGGTTTGCCCAACGCCGCCGTCTGAACAATCAAACCATTGCCATAAGTCCGTGCTTTGGGTGATGTCTGCTCCTTGCTAGCTGAATTCATAACATCAGTCTGTGCCTGGTTCTCACTTTCATTGTTCTCCTTTGTTTTCTTCTTGTTCTTCTTTTTCTTGGCCCCCTGTTTGCTAGGCTCCTCATCATTGTCTCTGTAACAAAGAAATGAGATGATTCCATCAGAAATGTACACAGTATGGAAAGCCAGACACAATATATGACAGCTTAACATACGTACGTTACGGTTTTCTTATCAGCTTGCTCATCAGTGTCACCTTCAGAAGCACTTTGCTTCTTGTTTTTCTTTTTCTTCTGTTTGGCTGCAACGGTGTCAGCTGAGGAAGCTAGCTTCACCTCCTTTTCTTCATCATTTACCTTCTCACTGTCCACAGCATTCCTTTTGTCCTTGGCCTTTTTCTTTTTCTTTGAAACCACATCATTTTCAGCATTAACCTCCCTGGAACGACATGCAAAATTAAACACATGTTGCTTCATCGTGATTAAACAAATCAGCAAGGGGAAAACAGTGAACTAGCATGTACCCTGACGACTTGTGAGGATCATTAATAGCATCACTTTTCCTTTTCCTGTCTTCGGTACTAGTCCCATTATTTAGGTTCTTATCCTTTTTGGAACTACCTTTAGAACTCTTCTTTGATTCAGAAACAGGAAAGCCGTCTTCATCTTCACTTTCCACGGATTCAGCAGGTGGGATCCTAACAGCAAGCTGAAGTCGAGAATTATCATCAACAGGCTTCTCATCCTCTTGAATCTCCTCAATGACAACTGCAAAATTTGCCCACATTGAAAGAAAAATCATGAGATGATCTGAGGCCTGAAGGCCAATAGCCCATGCATCTCAACGCCAATACAACAAATGGCAACATGACTTCTATTTTATTTTATGGACAAATAAGGACAGAATTAACAATGCTGGTTCTATATAAGCATGCACATAAATTCAGTGCTATCTAGAGAATCTAGGCCTAAGAAACTGGCATAGACCATCTAATCCAACACACCGGTGAAATACTAATCCATGCTAACTTCAACCTGATATACACATGCAGACAAGCACTTACTAGGCCTACATACAACTGACTATGTACAATAGTTCTCCTATGCACATTTTCTAACGAAAGAAATTGCTTACATCATAGAAAGTCGGGACCTAGGAAATGGAATTGGAAGCATTACCTGAACTCTTGCCTCTACCCTGGTTGTACATCAAATCCTCATCATCCTCTGAATCATAGTCTGAATCATCTTCGCTGTCTGAACATCCCAGGCTCGTCAGAATCAGTAATAGAACGGCATGGCTTGCACAATGGGATTAAATTTACAAGCACACCTGTGTTCATCTGGCCATGGGATACTGGAATGACCACATCATCATCATCAGATGCCAAGAAATCATCATCGGAGCCTTGAAGTGACTCACTACCAGTATCACTGTCACCGATGTCCTCGTACACATCACTGACAAAATAATTAAGGAAAAGAAACCACACTGACAACAACTCTCAACCAGAGAAAATAATCCCAGTAATCAACTATCATCAATTGCATCATCAAAGAAAATAAGCAACAGAAACGAAACAAAGGATACCCAACATAGTATCCAGCCAAGTGGACGCTCCTCGGCCCAAGCACCGAGAACGTCACGAACTTCTCCTCGAACTCGAGGTCCAGGTGGCAAGTCACCGACTGCCCCGGAATCAGGGCGCAGAGATACACGGGCTCCTTGTTCTTAACGGTGCACTGCAGCTGCACCAAGTTCGTATTCCCCTTCTCCACCTTGCCAACCTCGGCCCCCAGAGTCGCCTGCGTTGTCCACCAAGAAGAATCCAACACGGTTACACAACGCAGGATTACACCGCAACCAGGAACCCCGACCATCTCGTGACATTAACAGGGGAAATCGGAAGTCAAGGGCGAGAAATCGCGGACCTGCGTGAGGCGCAGGCGGCCGCGGCGCGGGCTGTGGGTGTGCGTGTAGGGCTTCTCGGGCTTCACCTCCGCGCCTGCGAGCGAAGCAAGCGGCCAAGCGGTTAGACATGAAAAAGGAAAAGGGAGAACACGGAGAAATTGACGGCGGCGACCATGGTGATCGAGCCGGATGCTTACCCCAAAACGAAGACATGTCTGCGACTCAACGAATGTGCCGATGCGCCGCAAGATGCCTCGCTCTCGATGGGAGGAGATTGGCTTAAAACGGCTGGGGGTTTGGATGCTTCGAGGAGGTGGTAGAAGAGAGGGGAGCTGGCTGGGCGGAGGGCGGCGACAAACCCTAAAAATGGGGTTTAGGGGAGCGGCGGAGAGGAAGGACGCGCAACACAACCAACTTGTGCGACTTCGCATGGGATTTGGGCCTTCAGTATTGCAGGATGGGCCTCCAAAGAGAACGGGGAATTTGACGCGTTCAAACGTCATTGTATGGTATAGTCGGGCTGGGCGCCTGGGCCGGCGAGCGCTATACGGCGCGTAAGTCGCTGCGCTGGAGTTTCTCTGGGCCAGCCCATTAACGGATTCACCCCAAACCAGTTTCTAGAACCTTCCCTGAACCGACTTTTCTTATTATTATTTTTCGGTTTTTCTTTATTTTTATTTTTCCTTTTCCTTTTTCTTTTTCTGTTTTCCTTTCTTTTTTTCTTTTTTTTCTGTTTTCCTTTTTCATTTTTATTCTTTTTTTTAATTTGCAATAACCTTTTAAATTTGTGATTTTTTTCTGCTTTATTTTTAATTTAAATTTGAGAACATCTTTTTTTAAATTCATTAACATTTTTCGAAATTGTGAACAGTTTTTTGCAATCGTGAACAGTTTTTTGAAATTACGTACTTTTTTACTTTTCACTTTTTTGTAAAATTTTCTTTTTAAATTCGTGAACAGTTTTTTGTTCATCGAATTCAAAAAATGTTCATCAAATTCATTTTTTGATCATCGGATTTAAAAAATGTCCAACAAAAGTCAATATTTGTTCATCGAATTGCAAAAATGTTCATCAAATTACAAATTTGTTCATAGTTTTTCAGAAAATGTTCATTGAAATCAAAATTTGTTCATCCATTTTTTCTCAAGAAAATGTTTTTGAATACAAATTTTGTTTATAAAGTTCAAATAATGTTCATTGAATTCAAAATTTGTTCATGAAATATAAAAAATGTTCATCATTATTAAAATGCTCATACAAAATTGTTCATGAAAATTCAAAATATGTTCATTCTTTTGAATCACAAATATTTTTTGAATTCAAGAACTTCTTTTGACAGTTCATAATTCAACATGTTTTAAAATTTTAGAAATAATCCTGAATTATTTTAATACAGAATAAAATAAAAAAGAAAAAGTGAAAGACGAAAACGAACAAAAAAGGGACGCCCCGCCTCGCGCATGGGTCGGTGCAACAGGGCGCGCGGGGGGGGGGCGAGGGTACGCGTTGCCGCGACTGGGGGCGCCCCACGCGCGGTATAGGAGCTCTTACCTGGGCCTGCCCATATTTTGGTTTTCCACGGTGCCTTTTTTTTGCCCTGCATTCTTTTATTTTTATTTCCATTCCCATTTTTCTATTTTTTGCGTCTCCTTATTGGGTTTTTTCTAGATTTGTCCATTTTTTCCTTATATATGTTTTTTTATTACTTTTCTCTTGTACTTGAATTTTATTTTATTTTTGTGAGAAAGCTTCTAATCTATTCATCAACTATAAGGTAGTACTTCTCACAAAAAAATATCAACATAGTACAAAGAACACCAGAAGTAAAAAATTACATCCAGGTTCGTAGACAATTTAGCGACGACTAAAAGCACTGAGCGAGCCGGAGGTGCGTTGTCGTGCATGATAGGCTTATTACGGATAATATCATTTTGTGTATATGAATGTTCGCCATTTTCTGAAGCGTGGCAAGGCAAAGCCAAACAACTATTGTGCTCTTAAGCTAGATATGATGAAAGCATATGACAGGCTTGAGTGGCCTTATCTCCAGGCTATTATGGCCAAGCTTGGACTTGCTCAACATTGGTTAGGTCAATATCTTTTTATGTCTTTTTTAATGGGAAGAGACTTGAATAGTTTAAACCCCCAGAGGTATTCGACGGAGAGATCTAATAAACCCTTGTCATTTATAGATTGTGGCAGAGGGCCTTTAGTGACGTTTAAAATCCAGTTCTCATTCATCGAATTTGGGCGACATCAAGGTGGCCCCGATATTCCTGGCTGTTAACCACCTTTTTATTTGCAGATGACAGTCCGCTGCCTTTTCAAGTCTAGTGTGAGGGGGCAGTTATAGTATCAAAATATGTTTACCACATATTGTAGTGCTTCGGGACGGAGAGGGAATCATGATAAGTCCTTCACCTTCTTTAGTAAGGGGTGTCGTCGGTCCATTGGTGATAATGTAAAGAACACTCTGCATGTCTAAAATGAATCCCTAAGTGATTGGTATCTCAGCATGTCTACCGAAGTGGGTCATTCAAAGAATGGAACTTTCAAGTATTTAAGGGACCAAGCATGGGAGAAAGTGAGGGGTTGAGTGGAAAATCTTTTGTCGTCTGTTGGCAAGGAGGTTCTCATCAAATCGGTGGCATAGGTGATTCCAGTCTACTCCATGGCTTTTTTTATTACTGAGAGGATTGTGCAAGAATCTATGTCAATTATTCGACAATTTTGGTGGGGCGGTGATTATTGATTTTTTTACACTCATTCCAACCTTATTTAACCCGAGATATTTCATTAAAAGAGAGATATTCGCTCCTATATTGCCACTAATGACTAATGACTGCAAATGATTCCACAAATCCTCTCTTTAATATTTTTTCCATGGGAACTTGGCTGAAAAGCGAAGATATCACATGGGAGAAAGGAAAGGAAGGAAAATGGAGAAGAAACAAATCATCAGGAGGCGTCAGAAGGCCACCAGAGCGAAAGATGGCGTTCCATGCACCGCACGCGCTCACATGAGCGGTCGTTTGGCGTGGAAACCGAGGCAGGTCGTCCTCCTGAACAGCTTCTATTAAGGGGACCCCATCGAAATGTCAACAGGACGAGCAGAGGAGGAGCATCGAGCACAACCACAACCCATTCATCATCATCTTCATCCACAAACCCTAGCCGCCGCCATTTTCACCTCCATAGCCATCTCCACCACCATAGCCCTCTCTCATCTAGTTCATACTTGTAATCGTGCATCGCACGAGGCATCCATTGTAAGACATATTGCAATCAATCAATCTCAAGATGTGTTCTTCAATGATTTCTTCTCGTGATCTGATCTCCATGTGTGAGTAGTCCGGTAAGGTATGGGGTGAGGCATGAGCCTTGTAGCCCCAGGCATTTGGTGAAGGGGTCAATGGAAGTCTTTTGACACAACGTCTTGTATGTGTAAAATAAAATTGCATCATGGTATCTCTTGTCTTGTCCGTGATCTTCATCCCTGCAGGTACCCAGGATCATGAAGGTCGCGCATCGGTGAGGTTAGGAGCAAGGGGACCATGAAGTGTTATATCAAACACCGGTGATAGTAAGGTTTAGTAGGGTAACATGGATCATATCCTTGGGGATTCATGAGGTGTAGTCATTGAACGCCTAAAGCTTTTGTCTGATATTATTATCTTAATTACCAGGGCAACCCCGCGAGACGGATAGGGCCTTCGGTAGGACAACTGATTCTTGATGCAGGACTCGTGTCAGTCAAGATGTCATTTGGACGCATCCCCCATTCGGAACGAAGCAAGCACCTCTTGATGGGTGACTTCCCGAGCATAAACTAATATCATTTTTATCCCAACACCAATACATGGTTATAAGCATTAAGATCTCATCCCCGTACCTTCTTTTTATTATAAGTGTTTGAATCACTATTTGCTTATTGATCCGGTCAAAAGCTGGATTTGACACTTTGATAAAAGCTTTCTAGATACCATCGCTTCAAGGGAGTCTTCCTCTCGTGGGTTCGATACCCAGGGTCACCTATGGGGAAATAGGTGTGGGATACCCTTTCTTGTTCCAATACTGGATCAATAAAAAGGAGATATCAAGCTCTTTTTCTGGCGCCGTTGTCGGGGAGGAGTTTAGTATTCCTAGTCTTTGTGTTTAGAGTTTTTGTTAAAGTTAGTTTTTAGTTTTTGTATTTACTTTTTCAGTTTTAGTTTTAGTTTTATTTTGGTGCAAGTCTTGTGAGTAGAAAAATCCAAAAAGTTACTATGGCTCGTAATCTTGGGAGTTTTGCTACTCCTAGCAACAATTTCATGCGTGAACCAATAGCACAGCCTGATGTTGTAGCTGCAGAATATGAGATCAAACCGAACTTAGTTTCCATGGTTCAACAGGACCATTTTGGAGGCTCTGCTTCTAAGGATGCAGGTATGCATTTACATAATTTTACTGAATTGTGCAACATGACACACATAAAGGATTATGACCCAGATGCTCTGAAACTTCGCTTATTTCCTTTCTCTTTGAGAGGAAAAGCTAAAGAATGGCTTTTAGCTTTGCCTAAAGGCAGTATTACTTCTTGGGATGCTTGTTGCGGTAATTTTTTATCTAAGTTTTGTCCACGTGCAAAAATTATGCAATTACGTTCTCAGATTACATGTTTCAAGCAAGAGGAATGTGAGCCACTAGCACTTGCGTGGGATAGAATGAAAGAAGCAATAAGAAATTGCCCCAATCATGGAATGGGGGAGTGGTTAATCCTTCATATGTTTTATAATGGCTTGAACCATATGTCAAAAACTATGCTTGATACAGCTGCAGGAGGAACAATCATGGGAAAACCCATAGAAGATGTCAAGAAGATACTAGATGATATGCAAGAGAACCATGCCCAATGGCATGTTGTGAAACCACCACCAAGAAGGTGAATGCCATACAAGAAAATAGCTCAAAGTTGACAACCAAGCTAGAAGAACTTATCTCTTTGATGAAAGGTAAAGAAGAGGTAAATGTCAATGCCATCACTGATGAAGATATTAGTGATGTGAACTTTATTGCTCGTAATAGCTATAATCCTAATTGGAAAAATAATAGATATGCTCATATACTTCCTTTCCCTATTAATGGAGGAGCATCAAATAATTTTAATGGAGCTAATGGTAGCAATAGAAATACTCTTGAAGAAACTCTTTAAAGTTTTATTGCTAGCTGAGCAGAATGAAAACTTCAAGAATATCTTGAAGAATCATGATAACTTACTCATTCAATTGGCAAGTAAGGTTGTTGGACTAACAAATGATGTGCAGATACTTCAAGCCAGATCCAAGAATATGGAGGCACAAGTGGCAAAGATAGCAGAGAGCCTAACCTTGATTTTGGCCAAGTTTGCAGGTAAACCGGAACCTAACCCGGTTGAAGAAGTTAAAATGGTAAGAAGCAACAAAGAGAAAGCTGAGGTACTTGACACAAGTCATGTGCCAGGGTACAATTATACTGTTGCAGATTTTGTCAAGATTATATCCATGAAGTACCCACTACCGGGGTAACTAACGATGAGGCATATAATGTCTTTGTTGAACGCGTTGTAGCTAAGGTACGTGAACTTGGTGATGAAAGAAAAAAGTTATTCAGTAAGTTACCAGCTAAGCAAGAGGATGCTTTTGAACCTACTATAGAGATTGAGATATGACTTAATAAGTTCAGTGCTTTATGTGATCTTGGGGCAAGTGTTTCCACTATCCCCAAATCTGTTTATGATAGTCTCAATCTTGGTCCTTATGCTAACACTGAGATTATACTGAATATGGCTAACTCTACTTTTACTCAGGCAGTAGGCATTAAGCATGGAGTTATAGTTCAAATTAATGATTGCCATGTGATGATTGATCTGGTTATAGTAGACATGCCTGAAGATCCAATTGCTCCTATAATTCTCGGTATACCCTTTCTAAGGACTATTAAAGTTGTGATAAATGTGTTTGAGGGAAATGTTCGTTTTGATTTACCAGCTAAAGATCCCTTTATAAGGCATTTCCCCAGGAAAAATAAATTGAAGGCCTACAGAAGCTATGGTCTTGGTGTTCTAGCACCACCTTGATCACCAGTACGGTCAAGCTATCTGACTGAAAATAAGCGCTTTATGGGAGGCAGCCCACATAAATAAAGTAGACAAGTAAGTTTTTGTTTTATTTTAAATAAAAGATTGATTGAAGTTCCATGTGAAGAAGTGAGTTTGGAAGAGTTGTTCTAATGAAGGCTTAGCCTTGTGCAAGATGATTTATATGCTAGTTGATGTTTGAATGCCTGGATATAAGTCTGTGTAATGCTATGGAACTAACACTGCAGGAAAAGGAAGAAAAATACAAGTTTCCGAAGAAACAGACCAGAAGACGGCCCTTCGCGTGACCGAAGTGGTCGTTTGACTTGCAGGAGGTTCCAGCGCAAAACAACAGAGACAACAGAGTGAAGGATGGCATATCAAACGGGCGCACATGCTCATTTTTGCGGTCGTTTCGATTCTCTGAAGAAACCACCAACAAGTCCAGAGCGTTCGACGGTGTTCGAAACGGGGGCACAAGCCCGTTTGAGCGGTCGTTTGACATCTTCGACCAGAGGCACAAAAAGAACAGAGCGAACGACGTCGTTCAAGATGGACGCCGGCGCCCGTTTCCGCTGTCATTTCGTTTGCACGGAGGCAAAGGTGAGTTCAACTGATCCAAAGACGGCGTTCCATGCGGGCGTTTGCGCCCGTATGAGCGGTCGTTTTGCACACCGACGACTCCAATAAGCCCGAGGAAGGAGGTATTTCGCCCGCATCTCTCTCTTTTCTTCGTCTTCTTCCTCCAAACCTCTCCAAACCCTAGCAAAACTTCACTCGATCTCTCTACTTGTTCATTTTCAGTTCAAATCCTTCCGTGCGATTGATCTACGATATGTTTCTCCTCCGATCCCCAACTTATTTTTCACGAATCCATGTTCTACATGCCTAGCATTTCCATGATTAGGAGATGCATATTTTTTTATTCAAACTTTAGTTTGGCATGGATTTGTTGATGTTTTAAGAGGAGCATGATGTTGTGAGTACCGTAGGATCATAATTGTTTCATTATGTTGCACTGGAATGTTGTTTACACGGAGGTCTTTTCGCGTACACGGTGATTTGAGTTCATCCACCACGCAACCACAACAAGTTTTCACTCAGGGGATCATCTTCACCGACCGTGGAGCAAGGAAGAAGTTCTCTAAAAGCTCACAACAAGGAAGATCAAAGCAACCAAATGGGCTTGTGTGAATACTCTTGCCAAGCTAGGTATCACTCATGATTTTAATTTGCTTTGTCATAATGTCGGGTTGCACCATTTTGTTTATCATGGACGTGAGACCTATGATGATTGACGCTTGAGTTTCTTAGTACTCTCTCGCACAGTGTTGGGTTAGTGCCAAATGCATATGAGGAGGAGAGGATCACTTTCCGTCTCCTTGATCAAATGTTAACATCACTTTTGTTGAGTGGTGTAACTATTTTGGCTTCCCCAACAATGATGTTGATATTAGATATGTTTATGATTTCACTGACCCGCACCCGAGGCAATCCTTTCATAGGATGAGTCATCATGGCTCTAAGCAAAGAACTAGTTGCATTGAAAGTCCCGCTATACGTTATTTCTACTATGTTATCACTAACTCATTGCAGGCATGAGGAGAAGTTTCTAAGGTAAATGATGAGAACATGCTAGTTCTCGGGAAAGCAGCAAACTTGGACATCGGTTATTTGCCCAACTTAGGGGCAATACTTTTGCTACACCTCGCGCATCAAGCAAATCATGCACAAGGAGATATCGTGTGTGGAGGAGTGATCACCATGTTGGCCAACTCCCTTGGCCTTAACTACAGTCACCTCCGCCCCATTGTCGGTAACACCCTTGTTAACATTCGTGTTCTTACTAGCGCTGGTATGGTAGTAATTCGTAATGGCCGCCATTGTATCAAAATTCCTGGAGTGGCATACTTGTTACCCACACCTATGCCTAACTGTTTCTCCATCGAGAATGGACAATTGCATTATGTTGCACAGGAAGGAGATGCAACTTTTGACCAAGAAGGGCCAGAACCTGAACAGGTAGACGAAGAATAATTCGCCACCGACGAAGAGGAAGAGCAGCCCCAACGAGACTACACCACCTACGCGGACCTCAACAACCTTCAGAGCTCTATTGATGATATGAGCAACCTCGTGTCATCCCTGAGGAGCACTTCTGCCTACATGAACATGAACTCCAATTGGAGCCAATAGTGGGCTTCTGACCAACCGCCTCAATGATCTCGCCGGTTTGGGTTGCAAGAGCCTAAGCTTGGGGGATGTTATCACCACTTCTACATCAAGATGTGGCGGTATTTGAATAAATTGTAATGAGGTTGTACTTAAGCTCAAGGAGCTTCAAAACACTCGTGTTGGTCTGTTCCAACACTTTGCTTTTACCTTTGAGATTTTTTCGGTTGCAAGTTTGTAACACCCCAAATGTTAAGCTACAGTGATCCCATGCTAATGATGCCATGTCATCATGTTTTGCTAAGCTTAAGTGCCACTTGATAAAAATCAAAGTCAAATTCAAATTTTAATTACAAGTCAAGTTAATATTTCTTCAAACAGTAAAACTAAAATGTTTGCATTATTCAAAAATTTCCCCTAATCATTTATCATGTTGAAACCAACATCATTTGGCTCACCAATTAATCCCTAGGAAATTATAAAGTGACCCAGCAGCATATTACTTGACATTTCAATTTCTAAAAGTATTTAATCTTTACCAAATGCTCTAAAAAAATTTGTGCAACACCACAATATTGTGTATGATTTATGTGCCAAGTTTCATATAAAATAAAATTCATTTGTGGACCAACAAAATACAAAACAGAGGAGAAAAGTAAAAGCAGAAAAGAATAAAGAAAAGAACAGAAACTACCTGTTGCACTAGGCTTTGATGTGCATTGTGCACAACCCAGCCCACTTCGCCATCTCTTTCTTCCTCTCTCTATTCATCCATGGCACTGTGGCCATTTCCCGTGCGTCCGTGGCTAGGATGGCCACGCGCCGGCCATCCGTTGGTCCTGCTAGGTGGATAAGGCCGCCCCTCTCTCCCGTTGCAAACCCTAACCCCCCGTTCCCCTCACTCTTGTTGTCCTCGACGTTTTTGTCTTCACCGAATGCACCCATCGCCGCGCCGTCGTCGTCCTCGCGCTCTGGAGCCACCCCGCTTCGCAAGGAGATGCCCAGGTGGACCGTCGTCCACGTCTACATCGTCTACAAGGATGGATTGGCCCAGATCGTCGCTGCATCGATGCCATCATGTCATCTTCTTCCCGTCGGCCGCCACCACCATCACCATCGATCTACTCACCTCCGACCACCCCCGGCTCCCCTGAGCTCCCCATTGGCCCCGCTGTTAGCATCGCCATCTTTTCCCTCCTTTACATAGCTCGGATTCGAGCTCTATCTCAACGTAACCATAGCCATGCTCCACCGGAGCTCTGTCGCCGCCGCCTAGCTTGTTGCCATGAAGTCGCCCATCCCCGGCTCGGGCAAGTGCGTCACTACACGTAGTACACTGCCTGGATGCCGCCGGGGTCACCGAATCGACGGAGCCGAGCCTACTGGCTCGATCCCATCGGGCTTCCGCCATCGCTGCCTCGGGTTGTCTCTGTTGCCCGTCTTCCCGGCCATCTCCGCTTGTGCTGCGTGCACCGAACGACTTGCCCCGTCGTGCTCGTATGATAGTCGGTCGCAGCCGTCCAAATGGTGGTCGGGAGCGTCGTCCCCGTGCGCCATCGCCGCGTGGTCGGGTCGCCGAGGCTGCGCCGACGCACGCAACTCGTTAAAGTCGGCCCTGTCTCAATGAAAGGTGGGCCCAGCCAGATTAGATTAGATGCTAATCTCATTACACCTCACTAACCTAGCACATAACACACTGACTAATGGGCCCCCGCCGCTAACTAAATTGTTAAATTAGTTTCTATTAAAAATGTGACAGTTACATGTGGGACTCCGTGGCAGTTGACCAGTCAACATTCCACTGTTGACTGCTGACTGTGTAGTCAACAGGGCCCCACCTGTCACCTCTAACACACACTGTTGGGTACACTTTCGGGTGCACCTATCAATTTATCCATTTAGTATTTTCGAAGTAATAGTATTCAGAAATTCCGAAAAAATTAAAACTTTAAAAATTCATATAAAATAAACCGTAACTTATATGAAAATAAGTTATATATGAAAGCTCATCAGAAAAATATAAAAATATGAATAAGCATCCACATACCTGCCACACCCCTCTAACATAATGAACATCGATAAATTGCACCTGGTTCAACATACCGAATAATACCTGGAGCTGGGAAAATATTATCAGATATTTGTGTTGCATTAGAGCATATCATCAGCACACATTGCCATGACATGCATTTGCGTTGCATTTGTATGCCCGTTATTTATCTGTTTCCCACTCTCCTCTATTATTTCGGTAGACCCCGAGACTGTCGCTGCCCCCGAGTACGACTACGTTGTCGATGACCCGTCCTTCTCAGCAGAGCTTCCAGGCAATCAAACCCCCTTGATCATTTTGATATCGCCTATTCCTTCTCTCTATTGCTTGCATTAGAGTTGTGATACTGTTACTGCTTTATCGGTAGATCCTATACTGTTTCATAGCCCGTCTTTGCTACTACTTTTGATACCATGCATGTTATCCTATATGCTTAGTATAGATATGCTAGAGTCTCATCAGTGGCCCTACATCCTTGTCCGTCTGCCATGCTATACTATCGGGATCGTGATCCCTTCGGGCGATGATCACGGATATGCATTATACTGCATACTATATATGTTACTTCGGTGGAGCCTGGACTTCGGTGGCCTACGACATGGAGCAAGATGGAATGCAACGAGATGTCGACGAAGACGAAGACTATTATTGCTTTAAATTATACTCTTACACTATACATGATACATGGTATGATTAAAGTCGGGTCAGCTTGGAGAGCACCGACGAGTGATTCACTATTGGCGGAATGACAGGGCAGGTAGAGACCACATAGGAGAGAGATGGGCCTGGTCCCTGGTCGATGTCCATGGTTATTTCATAACATGCTTAACAAGATTGGGCATTTGATCCGAGGCTTCCATTGGCATACACGCACTAACCGTCGCGTGGGATAATGGTATGTGGGACCCTCGGCGTCGTACGATTCTTCCGAAAGCTACCTAGATGTCACAGTTCAGAGAGGCGGACTGATTGTTGGGGTGAGCAGCATGCCTGATATAGAGGTGGGTTTGGTCCCCGACTAGTCTTGCAACGTGCAGGAGCGCTTAGGATGATGGGTCCATGACCCCTTCGCGCTTAGGATTTAGACCGGCGTGTTGACCTCTCTGGGGAACCTAAGTTGGACTACGACGTGTTGATTGCAAGGCCGGGCATTACCCAGATAAGTGTGTCCGGCCAGAGGTAATCGAGCATGTCGCGAAATGTGGTGCACCCCTGCAGGGAAGTAATATGATGTAGGGTAGAACCCTAGATGCCTAATCTTTCATGATTGGAGCGGATCCCGCGAAGAACACAAGGGAAAACACGAGGGGAAACACGAGAGGATTCACTCAAACCAACAAGATTCGATTACACATGTGCTAGATCCGAATACACGAAGAGGCACACGATCCAAAGTCAACAACGGACGATACAAGTAGCAAGTTCTTCTCCGTGAGGAGGTCTTGAGGGTCTTCCCGTGAGGGGTCTTGAATCCACTTGGGGGATCTTCTCCGTAGAGGTCGTGAACTCCGATGGAGAAGGGTATCAAGTGGATGAGCAAAGCTCTATCTCTCAGATGAGCTAATCCTTTGCTAACCCAAAACATGAGGGAGAGGGAGTATATATAGTCTAGGGGGCGAAGGGATACATGGGCCTCAGCCCTTTACTGTGCGCAGACAGGCGAAGCCGGACATCCGGGCATCGGGCCGGATGTCCGGGCCTTCACGGCCTTCACGAGGAGCCAGATGTCCGGGGCTGGGGCCGAATGTCCGGGCTGTCGGGGCCATTCTTCTATTCTCTGGATAGGGCTTGTCCGGATGTCCGGATTGGGAGCTGATACGTCTCCAACGTATCTATAATTTTTTATTGTTCCATGCTATTATATTATCTGTTTTGGATGTTTTATATGCATTAATATGCTATTTTATATTATTTTTGGGACTAACCTATTAACCTAGAGCCTAGTGTCAGTTCCTGTTTTTTCCCTGTTTTTGAGTTTCGCAGAAAAGGAATACCAAACGGAGTCCAAACGGAATAAAACTTTCGTGATGATCTTTCTTGGACCAAAAGGAAACCAGGAGACTTGGAGATGAAGTCGGAAGAGCCACGAGGCGGCCACAAGGACGGAGGGCGCGCCCAGGGGGTAGAGCACGCCCCCCACCCTTGTGGGCCCCTCGTGCACCCCCTGACCTAATTCTTTCGCCTATATATACTCTTATATGCCCAAACCACCAGAGGCATCCACGAAAATACTTTTCCACCGCCGCAACCTTCTGTACCCATGAGATCCCATCTAGGGGCCTTTTCCGGCGTCCTGCCGGAGGGGGATTCGATCACGGAGGGCTTCTACATCAACACCATTGCCCTTCCGATGAAGCGTGAGTAGTTTACCTCAGACCTACGGGTCCATAGCTAGTAGCTAGATGGCTTCTTCTCTCTCTTTGATTCTCAATACTAGGTTCTCCTCGATGTTCTTGGAGATCTATTCGATGTAATACTTTTTTGCGGTGTGTTTGCCGAGATCCGATGAATTGTGGATTTATGATCAGCTTATCTATGAATATTATTTGAATCTTCTCTGTTCTTTTATGCATGATTTGATATCTTTGTAATTCTCTTCGAACTATCGGTTTGGTTTGGCCAACTAGATTGGTTTTTCTTGCAATGGGAGAAGTGCTTAGCTTTGGGTTCAATCTTGCGGTGTCCTTTCGTCTTCGTCTATCGGTAACTTTACTTGAGGCTATATTTTTATTCACCACATGATATGTGTTTTGCTTGGAGCGTCTTGTATGATTTGAGTCTTTGCTTTTTAATTTGCCATAATCATCCTTGCTGTACACACCTTTTGAGAGGGGCACGCATGAATCGTGATTTATTAGAATACTCCATATGCTTCACTTATATCTTTTGAACTAGGCAATTTTGCTCTAGTGCTTCACTTATATCTTTTTAGAGCACGGCGGTGGTTTTATTTTATAGAAATTGATGAACTCTCATGCTTCACTTATATTATTTTGAGAGTCTTTAAACAGCATGGTAATTTGCTTTGGTTATAAATTTAGTCCTAATATGATAGGCATCCAAGAGGGATATAATAAAAACTTTCATATAAAGTGCATTGAATACTATGAGAAGTTTGATTCCTTATGATTGTTTTGAGATATAAAGATGGTGATATTAGAGTCATGCTAGTGAATAATTGTGGATTTGAGAAATACTTGTGTTAAGGTTTGTGATTCACGTAGCATGCACGTATGGTGAACCGTTATGTGATGAAGTCGGAGCATGATTTATTTATTGATTGTCTTCCTTATGAGTGGCGGTCGGGGACGAGCGATGGTCTTTTCCTACCAATCTATCCCCCTAGGAGCATGCGCGTATTACTTTGTTTCCATAACTAATAAATTTTTGCAATAAGTATGTGAGTTCTTTATGACTAATGTTGAGTCCATGGATTATACGCACTCTCACCCTTCCACCATTGCTAGCCTCTCTCGTGCCGCGCAACTTTCGCTGGTACCATGCACCCACCATATACCTTCCTCAAAATAGCCACCATACCTACCTATTATGGCATTTCCATAGCCATTCCGAGATATATTGCCATGCAACTTTCCATCGTTCCGTTTATTATGACACGTTTCATCATTGTCATATTGCTTTGCATGATCATGTAGTTGACATCGTATTTGTGGCAAAGCCACCGTTCATAATTCTTTCATACATGTCACTCTTGATTCATTGCACATCCCGGTACACCGCCGGAGGCATTCATATAGAGTCATATTTTGTTCTAAGTATTGAGTTGTAAGTAAATAAAAGTGTGATGAGCTTCATTATTAGAGCATTGCCCCATGTGAGGAGAAGGATGATGGAGACTATGATTCCCCCACAAGTCGGGATGAGACTCCGGACAAAAAAAAGGCCAAAAAAAAGAGAGAGAAGGCCCAAATAAAAAAAATAAAAAAAATGAGAGAAAAGAGAGAAGAGGCAATGTTACTATCCTTTTACCACACTTGTGCTTCAAAGTAGCACCATGATCTTCATGATAGAGAGTCTCCTATGTTGTCACTTTCATATACTAGTGGGAATTTTCATTATAGAACTTGTCTTGTATATTCCAATGATGGGCTTCCTCAAAATTGCCCTAGGTCTTCGTGAGCAAGCGAGTTGGATGCACACCCACTTAGTTTCTTTTTTGAGCTTTCATAAACTTATAGCTCTAGTGCATCCGTTGCATGGCAATCCCTACTCACTCACATTGATATCTATTGATGGGCATCTCCATAGCCCGTTGATACGCCTAGTTGATGTGAGACTATCTCCTTCTTTTTGTCTTCTCCACAACCACCTTCTATTCCACCTATAGTGCTATGTCCATGGCTCACGCTCATGTATTGCGTGAAAGTTGAAAAAGTTTGAGAACATCAAAAGTATGAAACAATTGCTTGGCTTGTCATCGGGGTTGTGCATGATTTAAATATTTTGTGTGATGAAGATGGAGCATAGCCAGACTATATGATTTTGTAGGGATAAGCTTTCTTTGGCCATGTTATTTTGAGAAGACATAATTATCTTGTTAGTATGCTTGAAGTATTATTGTTTTTATGTCAATATTAAACTTTTGTTTTGAATCATACGGATCTGAACATTCATGCCACAATAAAGAAATTACATGGATAAATATGTTAGGTAGCATTCCACATCAAAAATTCTGTTTTTATCATTTACCTACTCGAGGACGAGCAGGAATTAAGCTTGGGGATGCTTGATACGTCTCCAACGTATCTATAATTTTTTATTATTCCATGCTATTATATTATCTATTTTGGATGTTTTATATGCATTAATATGCTATTTTATATTATTTTTGGGCCTAACCTATTAACCTAGAGCCTAGTGCCAGTTCCTGTTTTTTCCCTGTTTTTGAGTTTCGCAGAAAAGGAATACCAAACGGAATAAAACTTTCGCGATGATCTTTCTTGGACCAAAAGGAAACCAGGAGACTTGGAGATGAAGTCGAAAGAGCCACGAGGCGGCCACAAGGACGGAGGGCGTGCCCCCCACCCTTGTGGGCCCCTCGTGCACCCCCTGACCTAATTCTTTCGCCTATATATACTCTTATATGCCCAAACCACCAGAGGCATCCAAGAAAATGCTTTTCCACCGCCGCAACCTTCTGTACCCGTGAGATACCATCTAGGGGCCTTTTCCGGCGTCCTGCCAGAGGGGGATTCGATCACGGAGGGCTTCTACATCAACACCATTGCCCTTCCGATGAAGCATGAGTAGTTTACCTCAGACCTACGGGTCCATAGCTAGTAGCTAGATGGCTTCTTCTCTCTCTTTGATTCTCAATACCAGGTTCTCCTTGATGTTCTTGGAGATCTATTCGATGTAATACTTTTTTACGGTGTGTTTACCGAGATCCGATGAATTGTGGATTTATGATCAGCTTATCTATGAATATTATTTGAATCTTCTCTAAATTCTTTTATGCATGATTTGATATCTTTGTAATTCTCTTCGAACTATCGGTTTGGTTTGGCCAACTAGATTGATTTTTCTTGCAATGGGAGAAGTGCTTAGCTTTGGGTTCAATCTTGCGGTGTCCTTTCCCAGTGGCAGCAAGGCACGTATTGTATTGTTGCCATCAAGGATAAAAAGATGGGGTTTTCATCATATTGCTTGAGTTAATTCCTCTACATCATGTCATCTTACTTAATGCGTTACTCCGTTCTTTATGAACTTAATACTCTAGATGCATGCTGGATAGCAGTCGATGTGTGGAGTAATAGTAGTAGATGCAGAATCGTTTCGGTCTACCTGACACGGACGTGATGCCTATATTCATGATCATTGCCTTAGATATCGTCATAACTTTGCGCTTTTCTATCAATTGCTCGGCAGTAATTTGTTCACCCACCGTAATATTTTCTATCTTGAGAGAAGCCTCTAGTGAAACCTATGGCCCCCGGGTCTATTTTCCATCATATTACTTTCCGATCTACTATTTTGCAATCTTTTATTTTCAGATCTATAAACCAAAAAACCCAAAAATATTTACTTTATCTTTTGTTTAGTTTTACCTATCTCTATCAGATCTCACTTTTGTAAATAACCGTGAAGGGATTGACAACCCATTTATCGCGTTGGGTGCAAGTTGTTTGATTGTTTGTGCAGGTATTCGGTGATTTGTGTGTTGTCTCCTACTGGATTGATACCTTGGTTCTCAAACTGAGGGAAATACTTATCTCTACTTTGCTGCATCACCCTTTCCTCTTCAAGGGAAAAACCAACGCAAGCTCAAGAAGTAGCAGGAGCTGGATGTCCGGGCTGGGGCCGGATGTCCGGGCCCTGTAGCTTTGGCTGTCGGGCTGTTGCTGTAGCGGTGGTCTCCAGGGGCCGGATGTCCGGGTCCTGGGGACTGTTCTCGACTCCTTCCGCGGGTTCTCCTCATCCGTGAACTTGGGGACTTGTCCGTCTTCATGTGCATCTTTGAGAGGGTCCTCTAGGTACCTGATCATGCATAACATTCCATACTTAGGTAGTAGCCATGTCTCGAGAGGGTCATAAGGAATATCACTAAGGAGAGATGTCACCTCGTTCTCGAGAGCTCTAGCTCATGCTCGTGTCATCGGTCCTCTTAGCACTTGGTGAGACGATGGTAGGTCCATGGGATGACCATAGGATGCTCCGCATCATCTCCCCCCTTTGGGAAAGATCCGACCTCGGATCAAAAACTTCATCACCATGGTAGGGAGAGAGATCCTTGACATTGAAGACATCGCTCACGTTGTACTTGTCCCGCGGGAGATCAATCTTGTATGCATTGTTGTTATAGCATGCTAGCACCTTGAAGGGTCTGATACATCTCCAACGTATCTATAATTTATGAAGTATTCATGCCATGTTTACAACAATTTTATATGGTTTTGGTATGATTTGCATGGAACTAACCCGGACTGACGCTGTTTTCAGTAGAACTGCCGTGGTGTTGTTTTTTGTGCAGAAATGAAAGTTCTCCAAATGAGCTGAAACTTTTTGACGATTTTTTTTTAACAAAAGAGACCCCTGAAGCTACGTGGAAGGACCAGAAGGTGAAGGAGCAGGGCACAAGACACCGGGGCGCGCCTGGGCCCTTACCCGTGCCCCGGTGGGTTGTGCTCACCTCGAGGCCCATCTTAGCGTGAAACCAACGCCAAAAATTCCTATAAATAGAGAAACCATTAGGGGTAACCCTAGATCAGAAGTTCCGCTGCCGCAAGCCTCTGTAGCCACAAAAACCAATCTAGACCCCGTTTCGGCACCCTGCCAGAGGGGGAAATCATCACCGGTGGCCATCTTCATCATCCTGGCGGCCACCATGATGAGGAGGGAGTAGTCCACCCTCGGGGCTGAGGGTTTTTACCAGTAGCCATGTGTTTAATCTCTCTCTCTCGTGTTCTTGAGATGTCACGATCTTGATGTATCGCGGGCTTTGTTAATATAGTTGGATCATATGGTGTTTTCCCCTCTCTATCTTGTTGTAAATTGAGTTTTCCCTTTGAGATTTCGTTTTATCGGATTGAATACTTTTATGGATTTGAGAACACTTGATGTATGTCTTGCTTTGAATACCCGTGGTGACAATGGGGTATCATATTGATTCACTTGATATATGTTTTGGCACTCAACTCGCAGATTCCTGAGGTGACATTGGGGTAATCTATGCATAGGGGTTGATGCATGTTCTTGTCTTTGTTTCTCCGGTAGAAATCTTGGGGCACTCTTTGAGGTTCTTTGTGTTGGATTTAGTGTTATGAATCTGAATTTGCTTTGATGTAATTTTAGTACGAACTCTTGATAGATTGATCGGAAAAAATAACTTTGTGTTATTTTAGTACGAACTCTTGATAGATCGATCGGAAAGAATAACTTGGTGTTATTTTAGTACGAACTCTTGGATAGATCGATCAGAAAGAATAGCTACAAACAATTTCTTCTTATGTTCTCCGCTAGATAAGAACTTTGGAGTGATTCTTCATCGCATGTTGAGGGATGGTTATGTGATCCAATTAGATTAGCATTGTTGAGAGATTGCACTAGCGAAAGTACGGACCCTAGGCCTTGTTTTCAAGCATTGCAATACCGTTTGTGCTCCATTTTATCAATTGCTACCTTGCTGTTTTTTATTGTTCCTATTACAAAAATCAATATCTACTATCATTACTACACTTGTATCACCATCTCTTCGCCGAACTAGTGCACCTATACAATTTACCATTGTATTTGGTGTGTTGGGGACACAAGTGACTTTTTATTATTTGGTTGCAGGGTTGTTTGAGAGAGACCATCTTCATCCTACACCTCCCACGGATTGATAAACCTTAGGTCATCCACTTGAGGGAAATTTGCTACTGTCCTACAAAACTCTGCGCTTGGAGGCCCAACATGAGTCTACAAGAACAAGATGTGTAATATACATCAGGGTCCATCGGCTCGGGGTAGAAGCTTGGATTTGCGTTCGTTGGGGAAGCGGTCCTTGCGAAGGTGTATCCACACGAGATCTCCAATGTTGAATATCGTGGGTTGCTTGTTGATGTTGAGCTTGGTCGCGAGTCATTGTACTTGGCGCTCGATGGTGTGCCTTGTATCTTCATGCATCTTCTCGAGGTAGCTCACTCGTGAACTCACGTCCATGTTGATGCACTCTTGTAGTGGTAGAGGAAGAATGTCCAATGGGGACAACGGGTTGAAGCCGTAGACGACCTCGAAAGGGGACTTGCCGGTAGTCGAATGTCTTGCGCGGTTGTAGGCGTACTCGGTGATGGGTAGACACTCCTCCCACTCCTTGATGTTCTTCTTGATCAACACACGTAGTAGAGTAGAGAGCGTCCGGTTCGTCACCTCCATTTGGCCGTCGGTTTGGGGATGGTATGATGAAGTGAACAAGAGCTTGATTCCGAGCTTGGCGCATAAGGTCTTCCAAAAGTAACTTAAGAACTTGACGTCGCGGTCTGAGACAATAGTCTTTGGCACTCCATGTAGGCGCAAGATTTCCCTACAAAAAAGATTTGCAACATGTGAAGCATCGTCTATCTTGTTGCATGGGATGAAATGAGCCATTTTAGCGAATCGTTCCACAACAACAAACACGGAATCTTTGCCTTTTCGAGTTCTAGGCAAACCAAGCACAAAGTCCATACTAATGTCTTCCCATTGGTGATATGGAGTTGGAAGTGGCATATAGAGACCATGAGATTGAGCTTTAGACTTAGCTTTGCGACATGTAGAGCATCGGTTGGTGAAGCGTGAGACGTCGCGGAACATCTTGGGCCAAATGTAGTTCTTGGAGAGCGTTGCAAATGTCTTGTCACGTCCGAAGTGTCCCATAAGTCCTCCTCCATGAGATTCTTGCAAAAGTAACAAACGAAGAGAAGACTCGGGAATACATAGTTTGTTAGCTCTCATAAGATAATCATCTTTGATGTAATAGCGTTCCCAAGATGTATGCGTCATACATTTGGCATATGGAATAGCAAAAGTAGGATCATGCGCATACAAGTCTTTTATGTGCTCAAAACCAATGACATTCAATTCAAGTTTAGTAACAAGCATGCATTTGCGGGAAAGCGCATCCGCCACAACATTTTCCTTGCCTTTGATGTACTTGATGACATAGGGAAAAGACTCAATGAATTCACTCCACTTAGCATGACGCTTGTTCAACTTAGTTTGACCCTTAAGGTACTTAAGCGTTTCATGGTCGGCATGAATGACAAATTCATGGGGGCGAAGATAATGTTCCCACCCACGCAAAACTCGCACTAAGGCATATAGCTCTTTGTCATAGATGGGATAATTGAGTTGCGCTCCGGAAAGTTTTTTGCTAAAGTAAGCAATAGGGCGCTTCTCTTGCATTAATACACCTCCTATGCCATTACCGCTAGCATCGCAATGAACTTCGAAAGTTTTGTCAAAATTGGGTAATGCAAGCACGGGAGCATGAGTAAGCAAATTTTTAAGTTCATTAAATGCGGTATCTTGGGATGGTCCCCAAACAAAGGGTGCATTTTTCTTACTCAAAGCATGTAAAGGGGATGCAATGGTGCTAAAATCCTTCACGAATCTACGATAGAAACTGGCTAAGCCAAGGAAGCTACGCACTTGTTGCAAGTTGGTTAGTTGGGGCCAAGTTTTAATAGCAATGATCTTAGATTCATCTACATGAACACCCTTAGAAGACACAACGAAACCCAAGAAAACGAGCTTATCAACACCAAAAAGGCATTTGTCCATATTAGCATAAAGGCGCTCTTTTCTAAGAGTTTGTAAAACGGTTCTAAGATGGGTGACATGATCTTTGAGAGATTTGCTAAAAACAAGTATGTCATCAAAATAGACCACAACAAATAAGCCAATGTAGGGGCAAAGCACAAAGTGCATGACTCGCATGAAAGTCCCGGGTGCTTCGGATAAGCCCATTGGCATAACAAGCCATTCATATAAGCACTGTTCAAGATATCTTCCGATATTCCGATAAATCGGCCGATTTATCGCTTACCGTTGTGTGACCGATAAGATAAATCGGCCGATAAATCAGCCGATATGGCGATAAATCGGCTGATATGCCGATAAACTGGCCGATTTACCCCTTATCATGGGTCGAACGATAAGTTCCCGATAAGCGATATCCCCAACATTGCATATAAGCCAAATTTGGTCTTAAATGCGGTTTCCATTCGTCACCTTCTTGTATGCGGATTTGGTAATATCCACTTTTAAGATCAATTTTAGAGAAAATAGTGGCTCCGCTAAGCTCATCTAGCATGTCGTCTAAGAGTGGAATGGGGTAGCGATATCTAACCGTGATAGCATTGATAGGATGACAATCGGAACACCTGCGATATGTACCATCTTTCTTGGGAACAAGGATTACTGGGACGGCACATGGGCTCAAGCTTTCTTGTACATGGCCATTGTCGATGAGTTGTTGTACTTGCCGTTGGATCTCCTTGGTTTCTTTGGGATTGACTCGGTATGGTGCTTTGTTAGGAAAAGGTGCTCCGGGGATGAGGTTGATGCGGTGTTCGATGCCTCGAAGGGGAGGTAGACCCGGAGGTAGCTATGTGTTTAATCTCTCTCTCTCTCGTATTATTGAGATGTCACGATCTTGATGTATCGCGGGCTTTGTTAATATAGTTGGATCATATGGTGTTTCCCCTCTCTATCTTGTTGTGAATTGAGTTTTCCCTTTGAGATTTCATTTTATCGGATTGAATACTTTTATGGATTTGAGAACACTTGATGTATGTCTTGCTATGAATACCCGTGGTGACAATGGGGTATCATATTGATTCACTTGATATATATTTTGGCACTCAACTCGTGGATTCCCGAGGTGACATTGGGGTAATCTATGCATAGGGGTCGATTCATGTTCTTGTCTTTGTTTCTCCGGTAGTTCTTGTCTTTGTTTCTCCGGTAGTTCTTGTCTTTGTTTCTCCGGTAGAAATCTTGGGGCACTCTTTGAGGTTCTTTGTGTTGGATTGAGTATTATGAATCTGAATTTGCTTTGGTGTTATTTTAGTACGAACTCTTGATAGATTGATCGGAAAAAATAACTTAGTGTTATTTTAGTATGAACTCTTGATAGATCGATCGGAAAGAATAACTTGGTGTTATTTTAGTACGAAGTCTTGGATAGATCGATCGGAAAGAATAGCTACAGACAATTTCTTCTTATGTTCTCCGCTAGATAAGAACTTTAGAGTGATTCTTCATCGCACGTTGAGGGATGGTTATGTGATCCAACTAGATTAGCATTGTTGAGAGATTGCACTAGCGAAAGTACGGACCCTAGGCCTTGTTTTCAAGCATTGCAATACCGTTTGTGCTCCATTTTATCAATTGCTACCTTGCTGTTTTTTATTGTTCTTATTACAAAAATCAATATCTAGTATCATTACTACACTTGTATCACCATCTCTTCGCCGAACTAGTGCACCTATACAATTTACCATTGTATTTGGTGTGTTGGGGACACAAGAGACTTTTTATTATTTGGTTGCAGGGTTGTTTGAGAGAGACCATCTTCATCCTACACCTCCCACGGATTGATAAACCTTAGGTCATCCACTTGAGGGAAATTTGCTACTGTCCTACAAAACTCTGCGCTTGGAGGCCCAACACGAGTCGACAAGAACAAGTTGTGTAGTAGACATCAAGCTCTTTTCGGGCGCCGTTGCCGGGGAAGTGAGTGCATGAAGGTGTATCTTTAGATCTTGCAATTGAATCTTTTAGTTTCTTGTTTTATCACTAGTTTGGTTTATAAAAATAAAACTACAAAAAAAATGGAATTGAGGTTGCATCATATTATTCATCTCTATAATGTCTTTTGTGAAAATGATGGAAAGGAAAATTGTGCTCAATTGATAGAAGAAGAATTCTATAAAATGTTTGACAAAAAATCTTTGAATGATGAGCATGATTGCAATGTTGTTGGTATGAACTCTTTGAATATCCATGATGCTAACGATATGCAAAGCCATAAGCTTGGGGATGCTATGTTTGATGAAGATGATATTTTTAGTCCCCCAAGATTTGATGTGCAAATTTGTTATAATGATTGCATGCCTCCTATTTATGATGATTATATTGATGAAAGTGGGTTTGGAAGAGTGTCAACTTTATGTAATGATGATCCCACTATTTTGGAGGGTGTTGAATCTTATTGCGATAATTATGAAAGTGGATTTGGAGAGGTCATGACTTTATTTAGTGATGAATCCACTATTTTGGAAGAGGTTTCAATTGACTATGATAACAAAGTTGCTATCTATGATGATTATGGTGATGACATGTATGCTATATTGAATAATGATAACCATGAAACTTGTCATCCTGATTTTAATTTTCAATCACATGATAGTTATTTTGGTGAGTTTGCCCCCACCACTATGAATGAGAATAAATTTGCTTATGTGGAGAGTAATAAAATTTATATGCTTGTAGACCATGAAAAGAATGCTTTATGTGATAGATATATTGTTGAATTCATTCATGATGCTACTGAAAATTATTATGAGAGGGGAACATATGCTTTTACATATTGCAATAATATCAAGTTTCCTCTCTATGTGTTGAAAATCTTGAAGTTTTGCTTCTTTTGCCTTCCTATGCTAGTTGATTCTTGTTCCCATAAGTTGTTTTCTCACAAAATCCCTATGCATAGGAAGTGTGTTAGGCTTAAATATGCTATTCATTTGCTTCATGATGCTCTCTTTATGTTTCAACTAGTTGACCCGTTGCGCCAAATGGCGCAGAGACCCGCTAAAGCCATGTTGTCGATGAAAATAGTTTCATTTTGCAAGGACATATTCGATATTGGTAGTAGAAAACCTCTGTGTTAAACCATGATATACTAAAAATATGTTTAGCATGATGCGAAATCCAAGTTTGAAAAAAAAATCATATTTGTATAACATGTATAGACCAGCTAAGGAAGCTTTTTATTAGTTGAAAATATGCTTATCACGATGAGAAATCTGATTAAAAAAACATATTTGTATAAGATGTATATACCAGTTAAGAATGTATTTTTTAGCGGTGTTTGTACCAAACTTTTATTTTCCATGTGCACGAAAAAAAAAATCTTTGTGTTGTGCATATGGAGGCATAGGTATCTGAAATGCCCATATACTACCTAGCCCAGTCCACGAACAATGCTATGTGTGGCCCGTCAGAAGTAGAATATGAAGCGGCAGGGACTGAATCCATCGAGCCTGTTTATCCCCTTTTCCTCCTCAGTTCCTTAGTTGAGCGAGAGAAGCGTTCCCAGAGAGGCGTACTTAACTGGTGAGATTTATCCTTTCCTTTGATTTCTCATTTATCCGGATCTTGCATTTCCCCTCTTTCTGTGGCGATTTTTACTCCTCCCGTGTCTTTTTTTAGGCATCGTATATAATATCGTGTAATTCTCTCCATTTAGGGATGTATACGCATGCAAATAAATCCTTGTGGTTATTTCCGTTGCGCCAAATGACGCAGAGAACCGTTGAATCCATGTTCACATTGAAAAAAATCCTTATTTTAGTTATTTTAGTTGTGGATAAGCACATATGGTAACAAATTTAACCCCCTCCTTTTTCGAATAAAAGTTAATCCTCTTTAATAAAGAAATAATGGAGGCTTGTTGTCTACAATGAGATGTACCTATACATTTTAATTTGGTAGTATAGAATCTCATTGAAGACCATAGTCGTGTTGAAAATATGTGTATTTTTGAGTAATTTCCCATTGCGCAAAATGACAGACCCACTAAACACCATTTGTGCTTTGAAAAAAAATCCATTTATCAGTAGCACTATTTGTCTACATGCTTCGTGAAAGCGCTTTATTTGTTTATAACGTGTATATGATTGCTGCCCTTTGATAACCTGATAAAACATGTAAGCACCATCGACCACTGACATGAAAAGGACAAATAAAATACTTCCGTTACTTTGAAAATGACCTCAGGCTCAACTCACACATGTCATTAGTTAAGTTTATCGAGACTGAATTCCCTGACTGGCCATTTACATCATCTACACACTTCTGCTTCTGTTCTTTCAACACGGAATGTTTACGTGGCACACACTGTTGGCGCTTTTCAAATAAGCTAGCATGTGAAAAGTAGCAGCACCAGTACAGTAGAAAAAGCCAGCTAGTTACTGAACTGGCCTTGCATGTACAAAGTACATAAGCATTGAATGTTCAACGCCACAGACGCCCCAAACATTTTCCCTTATTCTGCCTCTAATGCGCTCTGATCGATCGCTTTATCAAGATAGATACTGCACCCAAGAACTACTGCCACAACCTCATCCACCTCACAAAGTAAAACCTGTCACCACCGGCAAGACAGCTAACCAAAGTAATTCGTTAGTTCTAATGAAACCAAGATCTTAAGCCTGGAGAGCCCTTCAAACTGAACCAAAACAATTGAACCTTCGCTAACAAATTTTCCATAGATACATGCATACCAAACTAATGCACCTGCGCTAACAGAACAACATAAGAAAACATCAATGAATAATTATTCAGAGGTCAACATGGCTGAGAACCCAGGGATCTAAATAAGACGTGTGTGCAGATCCCATTTTTATGCCTAGGTAGGCAATTATACCAAGAAATAAAATGAGATGGGTATGGCTAAAAGCTTAAGAGCATAGTGCAGATTCCTGTAACAAAATACAGATGGCTAGGTAAGCAATTATTCCAAAAACAACAGAAGAAAAATTAAGAAGCATAAACTATGCACTTTATTTCTCTTGCAAATTAAGCCGTCAAACTAATACCAAATAGTTTCATAACTACCAAACATGCCTAAAACATCATTTCTATTGAATCCACATGACAAAGTATTTATGGTAAGGGACACCATCATGACGCGCAAGGCCAATGTAAGCGGGATCCAAGTGGCAGCGTCGAGGCCAGTTGCACCAAGTGTCAGAGACCCGCTAAACCCATGTGTGCTTTGAAAACAAAAATCTATGTATTAGCAGATTTAGTTGTGGCCAAGCACGTACACTGCTCTAAACCCCAGTTTCAGAATCATTATTTTTTCAAACCATGCAGTAGGATTGCATATATTACAAAGAGAAGTATTTACACGATAAGGAATGATCAAACAACCTAAGCTCACACCAGCGTGAACACACAGTCAAAGCCCTTGCTCCCTCCATACGCTCCAAATGACGAGAGAGATGACTGGAGAGATAAAAGCGCTTATAGTGTTCGCGCACCCTGCATTCTTGACCTAGCATCCTGCCAGAGAAAATCAGTAGGAGTGACCTAGTTTCAGAATCATTCTAATTTTTTTTAAAAATACCTAAATGTTGTCAATAGAGCAGAAAACAAAATTCTTGAGTACTTACCAAAGGTTCTCTTATGTAAACCTGGAAGAGAGACAAAAATCAAAGACATCACAACATAAAACTTCTAAAATCCCATGAAAATGTGTTGATCCATAGTACTTCCATTTTTTCTGGAGTAAACATGATGGTACACAACAGCAAGGAACAAATTTTGAGTGTTCAGAGCAAGCACAAAATTTGGAGAGTCAGATTCCATAAAAGTTGTCAAAAGGTTTAACTGTAGGAGATGTGAAATTCTAAATAAATTCCATCTAAGAAAGCTAAACTGCTATTTGGAAGCTACTGGGCAACAAATGTTTCTAAAAATTGATGAAGCAATCACACACACGTGTACTATTATTAGCAAAATGAAACATGTTACAACAAACCAAGCACTACAAATAAGTCCTCAGCTTGATCAACCAACCATTGCATAAAGAAAATATAAAAGGATGACAGCTAAAGAAAATAGAAGAATATAAGCTTAAGTGGCGAACAAATAGCTTTTGCACTCACTGTTTATAGCTAATTAGCTATACTATTATGTACTAAAATAAAGAATAGTCTGCTTGCCTGAAAGCTATTTTTTATATCCATCTTATCAAATCGATTTAGGATTTAACTCCACAACAACCGAAATTATAAGTGTGCGCACATTTCAGTCAGGTATCCTAATAAGCAGTAGGTTTTAGAAGTATCCTTAGAAACCAGAGAATGAACTTGCCTGCCTCATCTATCATCTGGAGATTAATAGAAGGCCAAACTGACGCTACCAAGCATTTTTAGAATTGGATCCCAAACAAATGGGAAATGATGCCTAGAATGAAAAGGCTGCACAAGGCACACAAGAATAATCTAAAGCAGGGTAATCCAAAACATGGAATATTATCAAGCCTACTACAAAGCAAGATGCTCAACAACTCATGTATTTTGAGGAACATTTTTGCACATCAAAAATTCAGATGCATAAAAATAGAGCCAATAAATCTGGATACTATAATCTGAATCACCCAAAATTAGCTGCTATTCATACCCGAAAGTAGGCAAAGAAAGGTACATTTATGTAGTTTGACTTATAGTTGCATAAGCACCCTTGCATGCGCTACGATGTCATCATGACCGAATCTATGAAACTGAAAAGACATTGTTGTGTACTAATTTTGGCTCCTCAGAAGCTAGTACAAAAGAAGAGGATCCAACTGGATATTGTTCTTATCTTCCTAGAAAAGAAAAGGTAAAAAACTGATTCAGAGCTGATTGCAGGTAGGTAAATCATCTATTCACCTTGATTAACCCACGAGTTTATATATACTTATTCCTCGATTTTATCCTGTCTAGTAGGTTTGCAGTAGACGTTGGTATAGGTTACTCAATCTGAGAGCCAGAGATGTGACGAGGGGAACAGTGGCAATGGAGTAGATCAAACGACTGGGCCA
This sequence comes from Thinopyrum elongatum, assembly GCA_011799875.1. Classification (NCBI taxonomy): domain Eukaryota; kingdom Viridiplantae; phylum Streptophyta; class Magnoliopsida; order Poales; family Poaceae; genus Thinopyrum; species Thinopyrum elongatum. The sequence goes on along the minus strand of CM022298.1, from coordinate 454,942,301 downwards.
CTCAAATGTGATTTTCATCAGTTAGTCATCACGGAACTCGCATACTTCTTCCCTCGACTTTGTTCTGTCGAGTAGGTTCTGTATTAGAGATGGAATGAGAAGGGGAGATGTTATATCCTCAATGTGCAAATTCAAGCTAAACAGTCAGAAGGAGATGTGCAATTCTCTAGGGATGGAAAGCAACAAACTGAATGTCCCAGCAAAACAACAAATTATACTACAAGAGTTTGAAGAATTTCTTGGCTGCACCATTACTAATGAAGTTCACATCCACCCGCCAAATGATATTCGATCCAGGGGTAGGATAAAGAGAATTAAGGGGCATAATGAGAAAGGATGCAGAATAGGTAACAACAATAAGGCGAAGGTGTCGCAGTTGTGCGAGATGCCAAGATTCTATCTGTTTGTTCATGTTTAAGAATCAGTTTTTTTATTTGTCTCACTTCATGAACTGATAATTGGATATTCACTCTAACTGCAATACTTTTTTGTTTGTGTGAATGACTTAGTTAATATTCATTCATCATTATGTACAGTTTTGTTGCAACTGAAATATATGTATTACTAACTATCGGAATGCTTAGACTTTCCTGTCTACATATATATCACCAAACAACAAGTTAGATACTTGCAAAAAAAACACACAAATCACCAGATATCTTGTAACGCAGTATAGAATACCTTACGGTTCCGGGCAATACTGACCAGCTTCTTAATAACCCCAAGCTGCTGAAAGAAACCTGCAAAATAATCCAAACCAACAAAGATGATATTAGGACCAGAGCCCTTGCGTCACCTGCACTTCTCCAAGCTCTAATGACAGAGACATACCTTGCATCTGGTCCTCGTAGAAGCTGTGGGGGATGTGGCCGGTTCATAGGACAGGGGTCGTGTTCTCCGGCTCCTCCGTCTCTCAGATCCTCTGCTCTTTCCCCTCCGACGGCTACACCAATCACAACTCAACATCAGGGACAAGGAAAAAAACGCTTGTCGTGTGTGTGTGTGTTTTTCTGTTGGGTTCGATTTGGTTCGGATGTAAGCAGGTCCTTTCCCTCACAGTCTTGGAACCAGCTGAGCAGGATCTTCTGTCCCCATCTCATCTCCAACTCACTTCCTCTCTGCGGCTCGATTGACACCATCGGATTCAGAAAGGACTGTGACCACAAGATTCACAATAAATCAAAGTACATCTAAGAATACATACATCATATAGAGGCATTTAGGCTACACAAATCTTGCACAGATGGGGAAAGATTGGGGAAGCTCACTCTGATATGCGCCCCTCCGCAAACTCTGCCCGAGGTCGCCTGTCCCTGTTGCTGCTGCTCACCTGGTGCTCCTCCTGCTGGGTGGAAGAGGCAGCAGCGGCCCAAGTGGTGGCCTCGCAAACCTCCTGCTGAGCTGGGGAGGAGAGGGTGGCGAGGCGCAGGAGCCGCGCGAGATCGGCGCCATCAGCTGCGGTCGCCGTCGCCCACCCGCTGAGGCCGCCGTCCGCTGCACCACCGCACTGGCCGGAAGACCCGGCCGCTGCCATGGGGCCCAAGTGACGGAGATGGTCGGCTGTGATGACGAAGGAGAGAGGAAGGAGGAGGATGGAGGGGGCCGAAGACGCGAGGGAGGAGAGGACGCGGCCGAGGCGAGTGGGGAGAAGAGGGGCGGCGATATGGGAGAGGACCGAGGGGGCGGGGAGGAGAACGAGGCGGAGTGGGCGCAGGCTCGGGACGAGCAGGGCTGGCGGCTAGGGTTTTGACGCGCGGGCGGAGGGGATTGGCGAAACCCTCGGGGGACACAAACAAAGTTCACCCAGCCAACTAGCGCGTGAGACGAGTCCACCCGTCATTGGCCAGCGGAAATAACAGTGAGGTGAAAATTGGATTTTAATGCTGTGAAGATCCAATGGCTGAAACGCGTCGTGAGACAGATCCGACCGCCGACGAGGCCCGAATCGGGGGAGCCTCCTGTGAGCGAGTTGCCCAGCCTCATTATTGGTTTAAATTCTTTACTTTTATGTGAGCATCATTGAAATCATCATGCCTAGCTAAAAAGGCATTAAAGAAAAGCGCTTGTTGGGAGACAACGCAACATTTATACCTACTGTTTTTGTGTGTTCACATGATTATTCTACTGTATTAATCATGTTTTATAGTTTTTGTTTCAATAAAGTGCCAAGTAAAGCCTTTGGGATAGTGTGGATGATAGTTGACTTGATTCTGTGCAAAAACAGAAACTTTTGCGCCCAGTAACAGAATTGTTTAAATTCACTGGAGCGTCGAAAAACTCTGATTTTTTTTAAAGTTATTGGGTATTCAAATTTTCTACGTTTTCCTAAAAATTTTAGAATTTTTGGAGTTACATAAGTATGACCTTAATTCAGATCTTTGTGTACTGTTCTGTTTTTGACAGATTATGTTTTCAATGCATAGTTTGCTTGTTTTATGGTTTCTATGGCTTATATTGCTTAATATAAATTGTGGAAATTGTAGAGTACAGTAGGCATTGTGTGAGAACAATTATGAATCTTGTCTTTGACAGTACCAAAATGAATGATTTGTCTTTATCATACTAACCCATCTCACGAAGTTCCGTTAAGTTTTGTGTGATTGTAGTTTTCAAGTTTTGGGTGAGATATCGATATGAAGAGAATAAGGAGTGACAAGACCCTAAGCTTGGGGATTCATAAGGCACACCCAAGGTAATATTCAAGGAAGATCCAAGCAACTAAGCTTGGGGATGTCCCGGAAGACATCCCCTCTTTCGTCTCCAACATTATGGGTAACCTCACTTGGAGCTATATTTTTATTCGTCACATGATATGTGTTTTGCTTGGAGAGTCATTTTATTTTAGTAGTATTTGCTTGCTGTTATTTATAATAATGTTTTTCATCTTTTATTTCAATAAAAGTGGCAAGGATAGCCATCACCATGCTTATTCTGCAAATATATGAGTTGCTGTTTCAAAACAGAAAGTTTATCGCTGTTGCAAAAATTCCCGAGAAAATTCAAAATGTGCTAAAATGTTGAAACTTTTTGCACAATAAGATCTGATAAATTTTATACAGTTTGGTAAATTTTCAGAATTTTTGGAGTTAGATAACTATGAGTACAATTGTACACTTTATAGACTGTCCTGTTTAGACAGATTGCTGTTATGTTCGCATTGTTTGCATATGTTTGCTTGTTTAATGATTCTATTTGAGGATAGGAGTATTAAATATGCAGAGGCATTTAGTATGCAATGTTGAATAATAATTTTAGTGATTTTCTACAGTAGAGAATGATAAGGTTTTTGCATTGATTTATACTAACTTATCTCACGAGTTCTTGTTGAGTTTGGTGTGGATGAAGTTTTTAAGATTTGGGAAACCGTGATATAAAAGGAATTAAGGAGACATAAAATTATTGGAAATATTCCCTAGAGGCAATAATAAATTAGTTATTATCATATTTCCCTGTTCATGATAATCGTTTATTATCCATGCTAGAATTGTATTGATTGAAAACTCAAATACATGTGTGGATACATAGACAACAATATGTCCCTAGTAAGCCTCTACCAGACTAGCTCGTTGATCAAAGATGGCTATACTTTCCTAGTCATAGACATGAGTTGTCATTTGATAACGGGATCACATCATTGGGAGAATGATGTGATGGACAAGACCCAAACTCTAAACGTAGCACATGATCGTATCAAGTTTATTGCTATCGTTTTCTGCATGTCAAAGTATATGTTCCTATGACCATGAGATCATGCAACTCACTGACACCGGAGGAGTACCTTGTGTGTACCAAACATCGCAACGTAACTGGGTGACTATAAAGGTGCTCTACAGGTATCTCCGAGGGTGTCTGTTGAGTTGGCATGGATCAAGACTGGGATTTGTCACTCCGTATGACGGAGAGGTATCTCAGGGCCCACTCGGTAATACAACATCACAAGAAGCTTGCAAGCAATGTGACTAATGGGTTAGCCACAGGATCTTGTATTACGGAACAAGTAAAGAGACTTGCCGGTAACGAGATTGAACTAGGTATGGAGATACCGACGATCGAATCTCGGGCAAGTAACATACCGATAGAAAAAGGGAACTGCATACGGGATTAGCAGAATCCTTGACATTGAGGTTCGACCGATAAGATCTTCGTAGAATATGTAGGAACCAATATGGGCATCCAGGTCCCGCTATTGGTTATTGACCGTAGAGGTGTCTCGGTCATGTCTGCATAGTTCTCGAACCCGCAGGGTCTACACACTTAACGTTTGGTGACGATATAAGTATAGTTGAGTCATTATGGTGGTTCCCGAAGGTTGTTCGGAGTCCTGGATGAGATCCCGGACATGACGAGGAACTCCAGAATAGTCTGGAGGTGAAGATTGATATATTGGACGAAGGGTATTGGAGTCTGGAATTGTTCCGGGGGTACCAGGTGATGACCAGCATGACCGAAAGGGGTTTCGGGGGGTCCCGGCAAGTGTTGGGGGGCCTCATGGGCCAAGGGGAGGGGCAAACCAGCCCACTAAGGGGCTGTGCGCCTCCCTCACCCTTTCCCACGTGACCAGGAGAGGTGGGGCGCCCCCCTCTAGGGTTTCCCTCCACCCGGCTTGGGGGGCAAGTCACCCTAGGGGAGATCCCATCTACCCTGGCCGCCGCCCCCCTAGGGGAAACCCTAGGAGCGTCACCCCCTCCTCCCTTCCCCTATATATAGAGAGGTAGAGAGAGGGCAGCCGCACCCCTTGAGCACATCTCTACGCCACGGCGCTGCCTCTCCTCTCCCTCGTATCCTTCTTCCTCTCCGTAGTGCTTGGCGAAGCTCTGCTGAGATTCCACCACCACCACCGCCACCACGCCGTCGTGCTGCCCGAGGACTCGAGCTACTACTTCACCATCACTCGCTGGATCGAGGAGGTGAAGGCGTCATCAAGTCGTACGTGTGTTAAACGCGGAGGTGCCGTCCGTTCGGCACTTGGATCGGGAGTTCGCGGGACGGATCGTGATTGGATCGCGAAGACGTTCGACTACATCAACCGTGTTTCTTAACGCTTCCGCTTAGCGATCTACAAGGGTATGTAGATCCAATCTCTCCTCTCATAGATGGTCATCTCCTAGATTGGATCTTGGTGAGCGTAGGAATTTTGTAGTTTCCCATGCAACGTTCTCCAACAGTGGTATCAGAGCTAGGTCTATGCGTAGATGACATCACGAGTAGAACACAAAGGAGTTTGTGAGCGTTGATATTTAGATTGCTTCCTTCCTTGGTCTTTTCTTGATTCGGCGGTATTATGGGATGAAGCGGCCCGGACCAACTTTACATGTCCACGTACATGAGACCGGTTCCATCGACAGACATGTGACTTTGTTGCATAAAGATGGCTGGCGGGTGTCTGTCTCTCCCACCTTAGTTGAATCGGATTCGACAAAGGCGGTCCTTGTAGAAGGTTAAATAGCAACTTGCATATCACCGTTGTGGCTTTGCGTAGGTAAGAATCGTTCTTGCTAGATACCCATAGCAACCACGTAAAACATGCAACAACAATTAGAGGACGTCTAACTTGTTTTTGCAGGGTATGTTGTGATATGATACGGCCAAAGACATGATGAAATATATTTGATGTATGAGATGATCATGTTTGTAATAGTTTATATCGACTTGCATGTCGATGCATACGGCAACCGGCAGGAGCCATAGGGTTGTCTTTAATTATTGTATGACCCGCGTGTCAACCATTAAGCGCTATGTAATGCTTTACTTTATCGCTAATTGGTAGCAATAGTAGTAGAAGCATGGTTGGCGTGACAACTCCGATGGCAACATGATGATGGAGATCATGGTGTCATGCCGGTGATAATGGAGATCATGCCGGTGCTTTGCAAATGGAGATCAAAAGCACGAGTTGATGGCCATATCATGTCACTTATGATTTGCATGTGATGTTAATCCTTTTATGCATCTTATTTTGCTTAGGACGACGGTAGCATTATAAGGTGATCCCTTACTAAAATTTCAAGATAAAATTGTGTTCTCCCCAAGTGTGCACCGTTGCGAAAGTTCATCGTTTCGAAGCACCATGTGATGATCGGGTGTGATAAACTCTACGTTCGCATACAACGGGTGCAAGCCAGTTTTGCACACGCGGAACACTTGGGTTAAACTTGATGAGCATAGCATGTACAGACATGGCCTCGGAACACAAGAGATCGAAAGGTCGAACACGAGTCATATAGTAGATATGATCAGCATGGAGATGTTCACCATTGAAACCACCTCATCTCACGTGATGATCGGACTTGGGTTGGTGAATTTGGATCGTGTTACACTCGGACAACCGGAGGGATGTTGATTTGAGTGGGAGTTCTTAGGTAATATGATTAATTGAACTCATTTATCATGAACAATAGTCTAAGTTACCTTTGCAAATTTATGTTGTAGATCAATAGCTCGCGCTGTAGCTCCCTGTTTTAATACGTTCCTAGAGAAAGACTAAGTTGAAAGATATTGTAAGCAATTATGCGGACTAGGGCCGTAGTCTGAGGATTGTCCTCACTGCTGCATAGAAGACTTATGTCCTTGATGCACCGCTCGGTGTGCCAACCCCTCTAGCATCGTCTGTGGATGTTGTGAACATCTGGCAAACACGTTCAGATAACTACTTGATAGTTTAGTGCGCCATACTTTACGGCTTAGAATCGGGGCTCCAAAGGCATTTTGAACGCCATGGAACATATGAGATGTTCCAAGAGTTGAAATTGGTATTTCAGGCTCATGCCTGTGTTCAGAGGTATGAGACCTCTGACAAGTTCTTTGCCCACAAGATGGAGGAGAATAGCTTAGCCGGTGAGCATATGCTCAGAATGTCTGGGTGCTATAATCGCTTGAATCAAGTGGGAGTTAATCTTCCAGATAAGATAGTATTTGACAGAGTTCTCCAGTCACTATCACCAAGCTACTAGAGCTTCGTGATGAACTATAACATGCAAGGGATGGAGATGATCTCGGAGCTGTTCGCGGTGCTTAAGGCCGCGAAGGTAGAAATCAAGAAGGAGCATCAAGTGTTGATGGTTAACAAGACCACTGGTTTCAAGAAGGGTAAGGGCAAGAAGGGAAACTTCATGAATGGCAAGCCAGTTGCCGCTCCAGTGAAGAAACCCAAGGTTGAACCCAAACCCAAGACTAAGTGCTTCTATTGTAAGGGGAACGGTCACTGGTAGAGGAACTGCCCCAAATACTTGGTAGATAAGAAGGTTGTCAACTTCAACAAAAGTATATTTGATATACGTGTTATTGATGTGTACCTTACTAGTACTCCTAGTAGCACCTGGGTATTAGATACCGGTTCAGTTGCTAATATTGGTAACTCAAAACAAAAGCTGCGGAATAAACGGAGACTAGCTAAGGGCGAGGTGACGATGTGTGTTGGAAGTGTTTCCAAGGTTGATGTGATCACCATCGCACGCTCCCTCTACCTTCGGGATTAGTGTTAAACCTAGATAAATGTTATTTGGTGTCTGCGTTGTGCATGAACATGATGAGATCGTGTTTATTGTAATGCGGTTATTCATTTAAGTCAGAGAATAATGGTTATTCTGTTTACATGAATAATACCTTCTATGGTCATGCACCCAATGTGAATGGTTTATTGAATCTCGATCGTAGTGATACACATGTTCATAATATTGATGCCAAAAGATGCGAAGTTAATAATGATAGTACCACATACTTGTGGCACTGCTGCTTAAGTCATATTGGTGTAAAGCGCATGAAGAAACTCCATGCTGATGGACTTTTGGAGTCACTTGATTTTGAATCACTTGACACATGTGAACCATGCCTCATTGGCAAGATGACTAAAACCCCGTTTTCCAGGTTAATGGAACGGGCAAGTGACTTGTTGGAAATCATACATGCTGATGTGTGCGGTCCGATGAGTGTTGACGCGCGCGGTGGATATAGTTATTTCCTCACCTTCACCGATGATTTGAGTAGATATGGGTATGTTTATTTAATGAAGCTTAGGTCTAAAATGTTTGAAAAGTTCAAGCGATTTCAGAGTGAAGTTGAGAATCATCGTAACAAGAAGATCAAATTCCTACGATCTGATCGAAGGGGAGAGTATCTGAGTTATAAGTTTGGCAATCACTTAAGACAATGTGGAATTGTTTCACAACTGACGCCGCCTGGAACACCACAGCGTAATGGTGTGTCCGAACGTCGTGATCGTACCTTATTGGATATGGTGCATTCTATGATGTCTCTTGCCGATCTATCACTATCGTTTTGGGGTTATGCATTAGAGACAACTACATTCACTTTAAATAGGGCACCATCTAAATCCGTGGAGACGACACCGTATGAACTGTGGTTTGGCAAGAAATCTAAGTTGTCATTTCTTAAGGTTTGGGCTACGATGCTTATGTCAAAAGGCTTCAGCCGAAAAAGCTCGAGCCCAAAGCGGACAAATGCGTCTTCATAGGATACCCAAAGGAGACGATTGGGTATACCTTCTATCTCAGATCCGAGGGCAAAGTGTTTGTCGCTAAGAACGGGTCCTTTCTCGAGAAAGAGTTTCTCTCAAAAGAATTGAGTGGGAGGAAGATAGAACTTGATGAGGTTGTTGAACCTTTACTTCAACCAGTGAGTAGTGCAGCGCAGAAAGATGTTTCTGTGACACCTACGTCAGTTGAAGAGGAAGCTAATGATAGTGATCATGAAGTTTCAGATCAAGTTACTATCGAACCTCGTAGGTCGACAAGGATACGTACTACTCCTGAGTGGTACGGTAAACCTGTCTTAGAGGTCATGTTGTTGGACAACAACAACGATGAACCTACGAGCTATGGAGAAGCGATGGTGGGCCCGGATTCCAACAAATGGCTAAGAGCCATGAAATCCGAGATAGGATCCATGTATGAGAACAAAGTATGGACTTTGGTGGACTTGCCCGATGATCGGCAAGCCATTGAGAATAAATGGATCTTTAAGAAGAAGACAGACACTGATGGTAATGTCACCATTTATGAAGCTCGACTTGTCGCAAAGAAGTTTCTGACAAGTTCAAGGAGTTGACTATGATGAGACTTTCTCACTCATAGCGATGCTAAAGCTTGTTGGAATTATGTTAGCAGTTGCTGCATTTTCATTTACGAAATCTGGCAGATGGATGTCAAAACAAAGTTTCCTTGACAGTTTCCGTGAGGAAAGGTTGTATGTGATACAACTAGAAGGTTTTGTCGATCCTAAGGATGCTAAAAGGTATGCAAGCTCCAACGATCCTTCTATGGACTGGAGCAAGCATCTCGGAGTTGGAACATACACTTTGATGAGGTGATCAAAGCTTTTGGGTTTATACAAAGTTTGCAAGAAACTTGTATTTGCAAGAAAGTGAGTGGGAGCACTATAACATTTTTGATAAGTATATGTGGATGACATATTGTTGATCAGGAATGATTAGAATTTCTGGAAAGCATAAAGGGTTGTTTGAAAGGAGTTTTTCAAAGGAGGACCTGGGTAAAGATGCTTACATATTGGGCATCAAGATCTATAGAGATAGATCAAGACGCCTGATAAGACTTTCACAGAGCACATACCTTGACATGTTTTTGAAGAAGTTCAAAATGGATCAGTCCAAGAAGGGGTTCTTGCCTGAGTTGTAAGGTGTGAAGTTGAGTAAGACTCAAAGCTCGACCATGGCAAAAGAAAGAGAAAGGACGAAGGTCGTCCCCTATGCCTTAGCATTGGCTCTATACGATATGCCATGCTGTGTACCGCACCTGATGTGTGCCTTGCCACGCGTCTAGCAAGGGGTACAAGAGTGATCCAGGAGTGGATTACTGGACAGTGGTCAAAATTATCCTTAGAGGAATAAGGAAATGTCTCTCGGTTATGGAGGTGATAAAGAGTTCGGCGTAAGGGTTACGTCGATGCAAGCTTTAACACTAATCCGGATGACTCTGAGTAGAGTTTCTCGGTTATGGAGGTGATAAAGAGTTCGGCGTAAAGGGTTACGTCGATGCAAGCTTTAACACCAGTCCAGATGACTCTGAGTAGCAAACCGGATACGTATAGTGGAGCAGCCATTTGGAATAGCTCCAAGTGGAGCATGGTAGCAGCATCTACAGTATGACATAAAAATTTGCGAAGTACACACGGATCTGAATGTTACAGACCCGTTGACTAAAACCTCTCTCACAAGCATAACATGATCAAACCCCAGAACTCATTGAGTGTTAATCACATGGTGATGTGAACTAGATTATTGACTCTAGTAAACTCTTTGGGTGTTAGTCACATGGCGATGTGAACTATGAGTGTTAATCACATGGCGATGTGAACTAGATTATTGACTCTAGTGCAAGTGGGAGACTGTTGGAAATATGCCCTAGAGGCAATAATAAATTAGTTATTATCATATTTCCCTGTTCATGATAATCGTTTATTATCCATGCTAGAATTGTATTGATTGGAAACTCAAATACATGTGTGGATACATAGACAACAATATGTCCCTAGTAAGCCTCTACCAGACTAGCTCGTTGATCAAAGATGGCTATACTTTCCTAGTCATAGACACGAGTTGTCATTTGATAACGGGATCACATCATTGGGAGAATAATGTGATGGACAAGACCCAAACTATAAACGTAGCACATGATCGTATCAAGTTTATTGCTATCATTTTCTGCATGTCAAAGTATATGTTCCTATGACCATGAGATCATGCAACTCACTGACACCGGAGGAGTACCTTGTGTGTACCAAACGTCACAACGTAACTAGGTGACTATAAAGGTGCTCTACAGGTATCTCCAAGGGTGTCTGTTGAGTTGGCATGGATCAAGACTGGGATTTGTCACTCCGTATGACGGAGAGGTATCTCAGGGCCCACTCGGTAATACAACATCACAAGAAGCTTGCAAGCAATGTGACTAATGGGTTAGCCACGGGATCTTGTATTACGGAACGAGTAAAGAGACTTGCCGATAACGAGATTGAACTAGGTATGGAGATACCGACGATCGAATCTCGGGCAAGTAACATACCGATAGACAAAGGGAACTGCATACGGGATTAGCAGAATCCTTGACATTGAGGATCGACCGATAAGATCTTCGTAGAATATGTAGGAACCAATATGGGCATCCAGGTCTCGCTATTGGTTATTGACCATAGAGGTGTCTCGGTCATGTCTGCATAGTTCTCGAACCCGCAGGGTCTACACACTTAATGTTTGGTGACAATATAAGTATAGTTCAGTCATTATGGTGGTTCTCGAAGGTTGTTCGGAGTTCCGGATGAGATCCCAAACATGACGAGGAACTCCGGAATGGTCCGGAGGTGAAGATTGATATATTGGACGAAGGGTTTTGGAGTCCGAAATTGTTCTGGGGGTACCGGGTGATGGCCAGCATGACCGAAAGGGGTTTCGGGGGGTCCCGGCAAGTGTTGGGGGGCCTCATGGGCCAAGGGGAAGGGGAAAACCAGCCCACTAAGGGGCTGTGCACCCCCCTCACCCTTTCCCACGTGACCAGGAGAGGTGGGGCGCCCCCCTCTAGGGTTTCCCTCCACCCGGCTTGGGGGGCAAGTCACCCTAGGGGAGATCCCATCTGCCCTGGCCGCCGCCCCCCCTAGGGGAAACCCTAGGGGCGCCACACCCTCCTCCCTTCCCCTATATATAGAGAGGTAGAGAGAGGGCAGCCGCACCCCTTGAGCACATCTCTACGCCACGGCGCTGCCTCTCCTCTCCCTCGTATCCTTCTTCCTCTCCGTAGTGCTTGGCGAAGCTCTGCTGAGATTCCGCCACCACCACCACCACCACCACGCCATCGTGCTGCCGAAGGATTCAAGCTACTACTTCACCATCACTCACTAGATCGAGGAGGTGAAGGCGTCATCAAGCCGTACGTGTGTTGAACGCGGAGGTGCCGTCCGTTCGGCACTTGGATCGGGAGTTCGCGGGACGGATCATGATTGGATCGCGAAGACGTTCGACTACATCAACCGTGTTTCTTAATGCTTCCGCTTAGCGATCTACAAGGGTATGTGGATCCAATCTCTCCTCTCGTAGATGGTCATCTCCTAGATTGGATCTTGGTGAGCGTAGGAATTTTTTTGTTTCCCATGCAACGTTCTCCAACAAAAATCTCAAGCTTGGGGATGCCCAAGGCATCCCAAGTTAAGAATCCAAGAAGTCTCAAGCATCTAAGCTTGGGGATGCCCCGGTAGGCATCCCACCTTTCTTCATGAACAATTATCGGTTAGTATCAGTTGAGCCTAAGTTTTTGCTTCTTCACATGATGTGTGCTATTCTTAGAATGTCATTTTATTTTGTTTTGCTTGCTGTTTTAATAAAATACTTAGATCTGAAAGCTTTAAATAAGAGAGAGTCCTCAATTAGCTACCCATTTACTTAACTACTCATTTGATCTTCACTTGTATCTTTTTGGAGTAGTTTGTCATTTACTCTCGTGCTTCACTTAGATTATTTTGAGAGTTGAAATTTTTGAAGAAATACTTATGCTCTCGTGCTTCACTTAAATTTATTTGAGAGCTTGTTAGTACCAATGGTAATATATAAATTTAGTCCCAAAGTAATGGATATTCAAGAAGGATATAATAAAAACTTTCATGTAGATCATTGGATATGATAAGTTTGATTCCTTGCAATAGTTTTGCGATATGGAGATACTAATATGTGAGTCATGTTGGTGAGTAATTATGCTTTAGTAAGAATATTGGTGTTAAGGTTTGTGATTCCCTATGCAAGCATGAAAGTCAATAGTTATGCAATGAAATTACATCCTACTTGTGGTGCATTATTCGGTGTTAGTTATGCTCAATGCTCGTTTATGTAAATTTTTGTTTCTTGGTTGGTTGCTTCTCAATCTATTTGCTAGCCTCCATTTTTACTAAGTGGGAATACTACTTGTGCATCCAAAATTCTTAAACCCAAAGTTGTGCCAAATGAGTTCACCATACCTACCTATATGAGGTATTCCCATGCCGTTCTAAGCAAATTTGTATGTGCCATCTCTAAAATTTCAAAATAATTTCCTTTTTGTGTGCTTGTACCGCTCATGAAGCGGCAGGGGGTGGCCAATATTTTCCATGCTAGATGTGTTATTCTCAAGATGAGTGTTTATTCACTTGTCATTGCACGAGAGTACGACAAACGTATTTGGGATGCCCAGTCCCGAAATGAAAAAGAAATTTACTTTATGTTGTCAAATAATAAATTCCTTGGAAAGTGTTGGTATGGAGGGCACCCGTGGATACGGCTAGCCATGGATTGTGAAAGAATGGTTGAAAAAGGAATAAACTTTATTTTCTGTTTGGGAACCGCCTATGATATATCTAGCATGGAAAGTGTTGGGGATTACTCGGTCGTTTTCGTTGACGGGAAAAGTATGCCTCCCAAAATCTTTTATCTCTCAATTTAAGCTTTGAGCTCTGGCACCTCTACAAATCCCTACTTCCCTCTGTGAAGGGCCTATCTATTTACTTTATGCAAATTTTTTTGAGTCTCCATCTTCTCTTATAAAGCACCAACTAAGGGGCACTATGATCGTACTTGAGCACTGGATGTAGCTAATATTCGAGTGTGTCTCATGAATGGATCAATGATTGAGCATGATGGGCTAGGGATAACTTTCTTTAGTGTTGATATTTGAAAGACATGGTTGCTTGTTGATATGCTTGAGTATTGATGTCCTCATGTCAAATTATAGACTATTGCTTTGAATCATTCAAGTCCAAATGTCCATGCTAAAAAAGAAAAGAGTATATGATAAATATGATAGGTAGCATTCCACATAAAAAAAAATCTGTTTTCAATTGCTACTTTAACATGAGAAGTTTTATGAGAAAGAATTGCTGTTATGATGCTAGGAAAAGTGATTGAAATTATCATTGATCAAACTTGTGCACTTTGCTAGCATTCACACTTCATAAATTATTTATTTTATCATTTACCTACTCGAGGACGAGTAGGAATTAAGCTTGGGGATGCTGATACGTCTCCAACGTATCTATAATTTATGAAGTATTCATGCCATGTTTACAACAATTTTATATGGTTTTGGTATGATTTGCATGGAACTAACCCGGACTGACGTTGTTTTCAGCAGAACTACCGTGGTGTTGTTTTTTGTGCAGAAATGAAAGTTCTCCAAATGAGCTGAAACTTTTTGATGATTTTTTTTGGAACAAAAGAGATCCCCGAAGCTTCGTGGAAGGACCAGAAGGTGAAGGAGTAGGGCACAAGACACCGGGGTGCGTCTGGGCCCTTGCCCGTGCCCCGGTGGGTTGTGCTCACCTCGAGGCCCATCTTAGCGTGAAACCAACGCCAAAAATTCCTATAAATAGAGAAACCATCAGGGGTAACCCTAGATCAAAAGTTTCGCCGCCGCAAGCCACTGTAGCCACAAAAAACCAATCTAGACCCCGTTCCGGCACCCTGCCGGAGGGGGAAATCATCACCGGTGGCCATCTTCATCATCCCGGCGGCCACCATGATGAGGAGGGAGTAGTCCACGCTCGGGGCTGAGGGTTTGTACCAGTAGCTATGTGTTTAATCTCTCTCTCTCTCTTGTTCTTGAGATATCACGATCTTGATGTATCGCGGGCTTTGTTAATATAGTTGGATCATATGGTGTTTCCCCTCTCTATCTTGTTGTGAATTGAGTTTTCCCTTTAAGATTTCATTTTATCGGATTGAATACTTTTATGGATTTGAGAACACTTGATGTATGTCTTGCTATGAATACCCGTGGTGACAATGGGGTATCATACTGATTCACTTGATATATGTTTTGGCACTGAACTCGCGGATTCCCGAGGTGACATTGGGGTAATCTATACATAGGGGTTGATGCATGTTCTTGTCTTTGTTTCTCCGGTAGAAATCTTGGGGCACTCTTTGAGGTTCTTTGTGTTGGATTGAGTATTATGAATCTGAATTTGCTTTGGTGTTAGTTTAGTACGAACTTTTGATAGATTGATCGGAAAAAATAACTTAGTGTTATTTTAGTACGAACTCTTGATAGATCGATCAGAAAGAATAACTTGGTGTTATTTTAGTACGAACTCTTCGATAGATTGATCGAAAAGAATAGCTACAAACAATTTCTTCTTATGTTCTCCGCTAGATAAGAACTTTGGAGTGATTCTTCATCGCACGTTGAGGGATGGTTATGTGATCCAATTAGATTAGCATTGTTGAGAGATTGCACTAGCGAAAGTATGGACCCTAGGCCTTGTTTTCAAGCATTGCAATACCGTTTGTGCTCCGTTTTATCAATTGCTACCTTGCTGTTTTTTATTGTTCATATTACAAAAATCAATATCTACTATCATTACTACACTTGTATCACCATCTCTTCGCTGAACTAGTGCACCTATACAATTTACCATTGTATTTGGTGTGTTGGGGACACAAGAGACTTTTTATTATTTGGTTGCAGGGTTGTTTGAGAGAGACCATCTTCATCCTACACCTCCCACGGATTGATAAACCTTAGGTCATCCACTTGAGGGAAATTTGCTACTGTCCTACAAAACTCTGCGCTTGGAGGCCCAACACGAGTCTACAAGAACAAGATGTGTAATATACATCAGGGTCCATCGGCTCGGGGTAGAAGCTTGGATTTGCATTCGTTGGGGAAGCGGTCCTTGCGAAGGTGTATCCACATGAGATCTCCAATATTGAATATCATGGGTAGCTTGTTGATGTTGAGCTTCGTCGCGAGTCGTTGTACTTGGCGCTCGATGGTGTGCCTTGTATCTTCATGCATATTCTTGAGGTAGCTCACTCGTGAACTCGCATCCATGTTGATGCACTCTTGTAGTGGTAGAGGAAGAATGTCCAATGGGGACAACGGGTTGAAGCCGTAGACGACCTCGAAAGGGGACTTGCCGGTAGTCAATTGTATTGCGCGGTTGTAGGCGTACTCGACGATGGGTAGACACTCCTCCCACTCCTTGATGTTCTTCTTGATCAACACACGTAGTAGAGTAGAGAGCGTCCGGTTCATCACCTCCGTTTGGCCGTCGGTATGGGGATGGTATGACGAAGTGAACAAGACCTTGATTCTGAGCTTGGCGCATAAGGTCTTCCAAAAGTAACTTAAGAACTTGATGTCGCGGTCCGAGACAATAGTCTTTGGCACTCCATGTAGGCGCAAGATTTCCCTAAAAAAAGATTTGCAACATAGGAAGCATCGTCTATCTTGTTGCATGGGATGAAATGAGCCATTTTAGAGAATCGTTCCACAACAACAAACACGGAATCTTTGCCGTTTCAAGTTCTAGGCAAACCAAGCACAAAGTCCATACTAATGTCTTCCCATGGGTGATATGGAATTGGAAGTGGCATATAGAGACCATGAGATTGAGCTTTAGACTTAGCTTTGTGACATGTAGAGCATCGGTTGGTGAAGCGTGAGACGTCGCGGAACATCTTGGGCCAAATGTAGTTCTTGGAGAGCGTTGCAAATGTCTTGTCGCGTTCGAAGTGTCCCATAAGTCCTCCTCCGTGAGATTCTTGCAAAAGTAACAAACGAAGAGAAGACTCGGGAATACATAGTTTGTTAGCTCTCATATGATAATCATCTTTGATGTAATAGCATTCCCAAGATGTATGCGTCATACATTTGGCATATGGAATAGCAAAAGTAGGATCATGCGCATACAAGTCTTTTATGTGCTCAAAACCAATGACATTCAATTCAAGTTTAGTAACAAGCATGCATTTGCGGGAAAGCGCATCCGCCACAACATTTTCCTTGCCTTTGATGTACTTGATGACATAGGGAAAAGACTCAATGAATTCACTCCACTTAGTATGACACTTGTTCAACTTAGTTTGACCCTTAAGGTACTTAAGCGTTTCATGGTCGGCATGAATGACAAATTCATGGGGGCGAAGATAATGTTCCCACTCATGCAAAACTTGCACTAAGGCATATAGCTCTTTGTCATAGATGGGATAATTGAGTTGCGCTCCGGAAAGTTTTCGCTAAAGTAAGCAATAGGGCGCTTCTCTTGCATTAATACACCTCCTATGCCATTACCGCTAGCATCGCAATGAACTTAGAAAGTTTTGTCAAAATGGGTAATGCAAGCACGGGAGCATGAGTAAGCAAATTTTTAAGTTCATTAAATGCGGTATCTTGGGATGGTCCCAAACAAAGGGTGCATTTTTCTTACTCAAAGCATGTAAAGGGGATGCAATGGTGCTAAAATCCTTCACGAATCTACGATAGAAACCGGCTAAGCCAAGGAAGCTACGCACTTGTTGCAAGTTGGTTGGTTGGGGCCAAGTTTTAATAGCATTGATCTTTGATTCATCTACATGAACACCCTTAGAAGACACGACGAAACCCAAGAAAATGAGCTTATCAACACCAAAAAGGCATTTGTCCATATTAGCATAAAGGCGCTCTTTTCTAAGAGTTTGTAAAATGGTTCTAAGATGGGTGACATGATCTTTGAGAGATTTGCTAAAAACAAGTATGCATAGCCACTTTTAAGATCAATTTTAGAGAAAATAGTGGCTCCTCTAAGCTCATCTAGCATGTCGTCTAAGCATGGAATGGGGTAGCGATATCTAACCGTGATAGCATTGATAGGATGACAATCGGAACACATGCGATATGTACCATCTTTCTTGGAACAAGGATTACTGGGACGGCACATGGGCTCAAGCTTTCTCGTACATGGCCGTTGTCGATGAGTTGTTGTACTTGCCATTGTATCTCCTTGGTTTCTTCGGGATTGACTCGGTATGGTGCTTTGTTAGGAAGAGGTGCTCCGGGGATGAGGTTATTGCGGTGTTCGATGCCTCGAAGGGGAGGTAGACCCGGAGGTAGCTCGTCGGGGAATACATCTTGGAATTCTTGCAATAGAGAAGATAACACTAAAGGTAGATTGTGAGAGGTGTTAGTTTTTGGTGCTTCGTCCTTGCACAAAAGGACATAGTGCATAACACTTGATGGGTTCTCACACACTTCTCTCATCTCACTTTTTGTAGCAAATAGCACTAGGTTTTTCTTGTCGCTCATCGTGGAGGCACTCATTTTGGGCTTGTGGCTCTCACTCCCTTTTGGGTGGCTCACTCTCTCACTATTCTCTCCATGATGGTTTGTTGCTTTCTTGTCGGTGATCACTTGGCTTGGAGACATAGGTCGTAGCACGTACTCCTTTCCCTTCATCTTGAAGCTATAGTGATTGGTACGCCCGTTGTGGATGATGCCTCGGTCAAATTGCCATGGTCGTCCAAGTAGGAGATGGCAAACGGACATCGGAACGACATCACACTCCAAAGTGTCTTCATATGCTCCTATCTTGAAGGAAACTTGCATGGTGTGCTCTACTTGGATAGTGCCGGAGTCGCTAAGCCATTGGACCTTGTAGGGGCGAGGGTGCTTTATCTTGACCAATTGGAGCTTGGAGCTTAGTTCTTCACTTGCCAAGTTATGGCAACTTCCTCCGTCGATGATGACCTTCATGGACCTTCCATTGATGCCCGCCTTGGTGTGAAAGATATGGCATCTTTGGTCTTCATCTTGTTGATGTTGAAGTGTGAAGACTTTGGAGACAACGAGAGCAGGGCTCGAATCTTCGTCACAAAAGATTTGATCATCTTCATCCTCATTCACTCGCCGGTGCATTGCCACTTGTTCAAGGGCCTCCATTTCCTCTTCACTCATGGAGTCATAGGTGCCGTCATCGTTGAGGATCATGGTGCGCTTGTTGGTACACTCGAAGGACTTGTGGCCTCGGCCGCCACAAGTGAAGCACTTGATGGAACTTGTCTTGATGGTCTCATCCGGTGGAGTCATAGATGATGAAGCTCTCGTCTTGAAGTTGCTTGTAGTAGGAGGCCGACTTGAGGTTGTCAAAGTTTTCTTATAACTTGACTTGTCGTCGTTGCTTGTAGAAGGCTTGGTTGAGGTAGAAGGTGTTGGAGTGGTTGAAGCTTGGGTGTTGGAGCCGTAGTTCTTGGAAGAGTACTTGGCGTACTTGAAGTCATCTTGCACTTGTCGTTCCGCCTTGGTGGCTTGATGCACTAGCTCGATGAGGTTGGAGTAAGGTTGTAAGTCGGCGATCTTCTTGATAGGATGATTGAGTCCATTCAAGAAATGTGCCATAGTTTGCTCATCATCTTCCGTGACATTGGCTCGTATCATGGCAATCTCCATTTCCTTGTAGTACTCTTCAACGCTCTTCGTTCCTTGCTTGAGGAGTTGTAACGTTTTGAAGAGGTCGCGGTTGTAGCAGGTTGGCACAAAGCATGCTCTCATGACATCCTTCATTTGCGCCCAAGTAGTGATGGGTGGTTCACCTCTTGACTCACGGTGCTCAATGACTTGCTCCCACCAAATGAGGACGTAGTCTTGGAACTCAAGGGATGCCTTGGCGATCTTCTTCTCTTCCTTCATGGGATGCCTTGCCCATGAAATATACTCTTCGGGATCATTGCTTCCGGTGAATTTGGGCATGGTGAACTTGAGCTTGCCGTAGCGTTGCTCTTCATTGTGTTGGGGTCGGGGGTGATGACGCCCTTGACGTGGAGGATTTCCATTGTCTTGTTGCTCTTGGCGAACTTGTGGTTCTTGTCGAGCTTGTGGAGGAACTTGTGGAGCTTGTCATTGCAATCGTGCTTGATGTCGTTGCTCTTGGACTTCCTCGCGAAGTGCTTCTTCTTCTTCTTCTTCTCGAACACGTTGGTTACGGGCGGCGACGACATGATTGGTTTTGCGGAGGGCACGTTGCGCCTCAAGGGCTTGTGCTTCACGCTGTTGTTGTTGTTGACGGAGGGCTTCGGCGTCTTGCTCGTCTTGATGTTGGCGTGCTTGCTCTTCCTCTTGTTGGCGTTGGTGTTGCCTTTCTTGTGCTTGCGCAAGGGTAGCTTGATTTTGACGATGTCTATTTTGTTGCTCTTCAAGTTGCTCTTGTCGCCGATTATTGCCATGTAGAGGATTACGGTTTGCTTGACGGTCTTGGCGCGCAGCTTGACGAAGAGTGTTCGATGTCGGTGTACTTGAACCGGAGATGGTGTCATCGGAATGTCGACTCGAGCGGCTCCGTCTTGAATATTATGATGAGGTAGAAGAGCAGTTGACCATCATGGCTTGGATGTCCTCCTTGAGGATGCCATTGATGTGTCGAAGTAGTCCCTTGTACGTTGTTCGGATTGTCGCAAGTCGGAAGCAAGTAGGTCAATGCAGGTGCCCAATGCTTCATTCTCTTGATGTAAAGCTCTTTGCGCGCCGAAGAGGTGGTTCTTGGTGACAAAGTTGTTCGGGTCGTCATCTTGCTCGATGAAGAGTGGGTTGGTAGAAGTACTAGGCCTATCCATCATTCCAAGTAAATTTGTGAGTGGGAGAAAGAGAGGAACTATACCAAATGTACCTTGACCGATGTTGAGAATGGATCAATGATCACTCAAATGTGTAGTAAGGAAATAGCACAATTGGTACCAATTCTTGTCAATTCTCACACCTACACAAATAAAAGCCTTTGGTGGAGCTTGGTTAGGATGGTGGACAAAATTTATGCAATTGTTAGTAAGACTCAATAATGTTGGAAAAGATTCACAAATTTGCAAATGCAACAAGTAGACCAAGCAATATGTGGCGCATGAAAACAGACACATGAAAAGATAGATGGGGTTGTGCAACCAAAAATGAGCTCAAAATGTGGAATCCACGCAAAATGCTCTTGTTGCACAACTCTAGAGAGACGCTAGCACGATTGCACAATAGGCGGATACGAGACTTGTGCACAACCTATAAAGCAAAAATGCAACGACTTCTATCCCAAGTATGCTATATGTATGGTGTTCCGGTGGTATGATCCAAGATGATCGAGTATGACAATCTTAATGTAGTATGATGCTATGGTTCTTGCTTAAAAGCTATTTGCTTATCTTCCTCTTTTGCTTAAAAGCTTGTTTGGCTCTTTCTCTTTTGAGCTCTTTCTCATGCAAAACTTCATGAACCAAGATAGCAATTGCGTATATGCTATGGCAACCTTGTGACACAGAGATGATACCAAGATATGGACACCAAGATGATGATATATGCAATGATCACTAATGTGCACAAGTAACATTGCCGGCAATACTCAAAGGCTAGTCTCGATGGGTAAGTGATGCGAAAATGGCTATGGGGTTATCAATGCAATGGCAAGAATGTACAATGATGGGATAGCACGATACCAAGATGATATAGAGGTTACCGTTCTTGCTTACGGTGAAGGTGTCAAAATGATGAAATGGTCGATGTCGATGACGAAGATGAGCGGCGGTGATGTCGATGTCAAACCATCCCTAAGTAACCGAAACACGTTAGGAAACGGAAACCGCAACTCAAATTCTCAAAGACCAAATGTGGCAAAAATTGTTGGAGGTGGTACCAGGTAAGTGGTGGTGGTTGCGGAAAGCGATGGTGGTATGCGGAAGTATAGGTGTTGGCCCAGTCAAAATTGGTGAAGGTTAGGCGGAAAAAACGAGTGGTGGTGGAGGTGTTGCTGCCAGGGGCCGGATGTCCGGGCTTGCGGGCCAGATGTCTGGGGTCGCCGGATGTCCGGGGGTCACGGGCCGGATGTCCGGAACCTTGTTCCGTGGACGAACTCGGTGGATCTTGATGGAAAAGAAATTTTCGGGGCTAAATTCGAGGGATTTTGTGGATGGAATTGGGTAAAAAGTTAGGGGAAGCTAGATCTACGAGTAACACATGAAATCCATAGATCAAATCCAACAAAACTTCATCACACCAACAAATCACAAAAAAATTTGGGGTTATTTTTGTGGGGAATTTTCAAAATTGGGTAAGAACACAACAAAATTAGGCTAGAAAACAAAGAGGGGGGCTCCAAAATCATGATCAACGCGGCTCATGATACCAAGATGATGTAGGGTAGAACCATAGATGCCCGATCTTTCATGATTGGAGCGGATCCCGCGAAGAACACGAAGAACACGAGGGTAAACACGAGAGGATTCACTCAAACCAACAAATTTCGATTACACATGTGCTAGATCCGAATACACGAAGAGACACATGATCCAAAGTCAACAAAGGATGATACAAGTAGCAAGTTCTTCTCCGTGAGGAGGTCTTGAGGGTCTTCCCGTGAGGTTCTTGAATCCACTTGGGGATCTTCTCTGTAGAGGTCATGAACTCTGATGGAGAAGGGTATCAAGTGGATGAGCAAAGCTCTATCTCTCAAATGAGCTAATCCTTTGCTAACCCTAAAACGTGAGGGAGAGGGCGTATATATAGTCTAGGGAGGCGAAGGGATACATGGGCCTCGGCCCTTTACTGTGCACAGACAGGCGAAGCCGGACATTCGGGCGTCGGGCCGGATGTTCGGGCCTTCACAAGGAGCCGGATGTCCGGGCTGTCGGGGCCATTCTTCTGTTCTCTGGATAGGGCTTGTCTGGATGTCCGGGCTGGGGCCGGATGTCCGGGCCCTATAGCTTTGGCTGTCGGGCTGTTGCTGTAGCGGTGGTCTCCAGGGGCTGGATGTCCGGGGTTAGGGCCGGATGTCCGGGTCCTGGGGACTGTTCTCGACTCCTTCAGCGGGTTCTCCTCATCCGTGAACTTGGGGACTTGTCCATCTTCATGTGCATCTTCGAGAGGGTCCTCTAGGTACCTGATCTTGCATAACATTCCAGACTTAGGTAGTAGCCATGTCTCGAGAGGGTCATAAGGAATATCACTAAGGAGAGATGTCACCTCATTCTCGAGAGCTCTAGCTCGTGCTCGTGTCATCGGTCCTCTTGGCACTTGGTGAGACGATGGTAGGTCCATGGGGATGACCATAGGATGCTCCACATCATAATCTATTCGAATAGCCGTGTCCACGGTAACAGGACGACTTAGAGTTGATCTATGCCAGGACAACGAGGAATGCAGGAGTAAGGAAGAGAAGTGTGTAAATTCGCAACCGTAAAGGTATGTCCTACGACCCCCGTCTTTGCACTTGGATACTTAGAGTAAATGTAGTAGTAGTATGTGTGATATGTGTGGATGGGAGTGAGTCTTGATATTTGATATAAAGGTTTTACTCTAGTAGCTGAAATAATTTTGTAGCCTTTGTTTTCTTTAGTTTAGACAACTAAGACTTGTCGTGGGACAGTTTTGAAAATGAAATGAAATAAACCAAGTATAACTTTGCACAAGAGAAAGTCTTTCAAGACTTGGGAGTTGATAAATTGTAGGGAAGTGATGTTTAAACATGCTCAACCCCATGTTGTTAATTTTAATAGACTTGATAGCACTTGTGGATTAAATTGTCTAGAGGAACTTAGTTGAAAGGTGGGTGAGATTATGCCAAAAATCTGTGTTGTATATCTCAACATGGTGTTACAGCCTCTGGCTGGTGCCATGTCATTTGCTACTATATGCACGTTTACGTGTGTAAATGCGGCTTCGTCATCCTTCTTGATGTTATGCTGAGGACTCCGCTGGCCAATGAACGATCCATTGATTGCTTGTATCTGCGTTGGTAATTCCCCGAAGAGGAGAGGATGATGCAGCAAAAAAACGATAAGTATTTCCCTCAGTTATGAAACCAAGGTTATCAATCCAGTAGGAGAACCAAGCAACACTATGTAAACAGCACCTGCACACAAATAACAAATACTTGCAACCCAACGCGTAAGAGGGGTTGTCAATCCCTCCTCGGTATTGAGATAGATAAAATTGTATGAGGTTTGATAAATAGATCTTGCAAAAACACAAAATATAATAAAGAAAGAAAAATTGTAGCAAGGTATTTTTGGTTTTTTAATATGATAGGAAATAGACCCGGGGGCCGTAGATTTCACTAGAGACTTCTCTCGAGAAAATAGCATACGGTGGGTAAACAAATTACTGTTGGGCAATTGACAGAAAAGCGAATAATTATGACGATATCCAAGGCAATGATCATGTATATAGGCATCACGTCCAAGATTAGTAGACCGACTCCTGCCTGCATCTACTACTATTACTCTACACATCCACTACTGCAGGATGCTGCTAATGCGACACTACAATCAGAGACCCTTCGACGAAACTGTGTGCGATGCATTAATCACAAATGATGATGTAATAAAACCGTCAAAAAAGATGCAAAACTTTGTGATGGCGGAGACATCAAACACGATCCAGATTTTAGTTGCGTGTGCGATACGTGGCATACGGTTGATCCATACGAATTGTTTGCGATGATCCAGAACAACAGAAACGGGCAACCAGATCAAGGTGTGTGCGATATACGGCATACAGTTCGCTCCGATGAACCGTTT
Organism: Thinopyrum elongatum; assembly: GCA_011799875.1. NCBI lineage: Eukaryota > Viridiplantae > Streptophyta > Magnoliopsida > Poales > Poaceae > Thinopyrum > Thinopyrum elongatum. Next base: position 454,918,009 of record CM022298.1, on the reverse strand, counting down.
GCGATGATGGAGTTGAACACAAATGATTCAGCGTAACAAGATGTGTGTGATACCCGGCAAACAGGTCGGTAATCAAAATTGTGTGCGATCATTATAGACAGCCCATACGATCTTTTTTTCTGAATTGTGTGCTCAACAGGGCACACAATTCAAGAAACCAACATGTGGGCGATAATGTAAAAGATCTGTGTCGAATACGTATTACTAACCATCTGCGATGAGATTGACAAGGGAAATAGAGATAATGAATTAATATGAGTGAACGAAAACAGAGATATATACAGTATGCTTAATTTAGTCCTTCTTCTTCTTGTTGTTGTTGGATGGCCCCGTGACATCGTCTTGGCGAGGACGCTTCTTCCCGCTGACCGTTGGCTTTTCATCGCCGCCGCCGCCATCATTGTCATTGCTGTCGTCGTCCTCCTCCTCCTCATTCGACCATTCCTCCTCCTCATCATCGTCATCCTCTTCTTCATCCTCCGACGGCTCCTCGTACATCTGGTTGTTGTCTAACGACTCCGGAGGCGGCATCCCTTCCATGATCCGGATAAAATCAAGGTCTGGGCTCGACGCTGGACTCATGGAAGACGAGCAGGATGATTCCGATGTTGACCAGTCATCAGGGCGCCAAACTGTTGGCGGAACTGTCATCCTCGCTGTCGCTCGACATGGCTGCTGTACATATGCAAACCGCGAGAAAGCGAGATTGTAGAGTATGTGCAAGTGTGTAGCGCGGCCGGACGGGGACGATGAAGATGGTGGACACTTAAGTGGGCTATGCAGAGAAGAGGAATGTCAATTGAAGTGGAGGATTGACATATTATCTAACCGCTGATATAATCAACCACAATTATTTGTACCCAGTCGCTCCAAATTCCCGGGGTTGCGCAGTTCTCAATGTGATAGTTACGCACACACGTTGGAGCATCCAAATATGAAACAAGCATTTTTCATACTACTTCCTCCGTACCGGCGACCTAGGTGGGGGAAAAATGAGAGAACTTGATGATTATTTGGTAATCAATACCATTGCATGTAGAGAATTGACCATTGCTTGTTATGCTAAGTAGTCTGAAGTCATTGAATGCATACAAGCCCGATGACTCCTATTGGCTGATTTCTTTTTTCAGGACAAAAAACAAGGAACGAGTTTTCGGATTATTTGGTTTTCTTAATGTGACTTATGCACCGGTACGAATGGAGTAGGACTGTTGGCAAGCAATACATTGAGCTCTTCTTATTGATGAAGCCAGTAATAATCAAACTACAAAGGAAAAGAAAAAATACAAAGGAAAATATCTGCATGAATCTTCGCGTAATATCAATGGCATAGGACCTAGATGTGTAATACTTAGAGCTCATCTAGATGTGCTTTAGCAATACTGTCAAACAAAACCCCTAATCATCATTGCAAATAGCGCATAGAAAATGGCTAATGCGACAACCACAACTACACATGATAGTTCCTTCTTGTCTCTTGCTTTCATCTATTGCCTGTGATTGATTCTTTCTTGCTTCATCGTACTGATTGTACACTCCAGATCAGTTAGTTTCTTCTTCAGCTTTACGTTATCTTCTGCGAGGTTGGTGATAACACTCCAAGTCCTGCCATGCCATTCTTCATCCAGCTAGTTAACAAAGGCACAAGCCTCATATCCCTGCCAATGTTAAATAGTATTCAAGATGAGCGGTGGCATTAACTCAACTAAAATGACGAACTTAGCATTAACCTCTAAGGGGCAGCTGAGAAACCGTTTGCCAATGTCAAATCCCTCCGTGCATACACGTCGAGCGGGAGTGTGCCCGTGCACACAACTCAGCTTTTGGTACTTCTCGGGGGCGCAAAACTGGAAGTAGAACTCGTGTTGCGGGAGTCTGGAGTCATACTCCGGATCCGGCGGCTGATCTCTTTCCTGGGGGGGGGGGGGTCTAATAACCCACAAGTATAGGGGATCGCAACAGTTTTCGAGGGTAGAGTATTCAACCCAAATTTATTGATTCGACACAAGGGGAGCCAAAGAATATTCTCAAGTATTAGCAGCTGAGTTGTCAATTCAACCACACCTGAAAGACTTAATATCTGCAGCAAAGTATTTAGTAGCAAAGTAGTATGGAAGTAACGGTAACGGTGGCAAAAGTAACAGTAGCAGTTTTGTAGCAATCGTAACAGTGGCAACGGAAAAGTAACGAAACAAAGATCAATATGTGAAAAGCTCGTAGGCAATGGATCAATGATGGATAATTATGTCGGATGGCATTCATCATGCAACAGTTATAACCTAGGGTGACACAGAACTAGCTCCAATTCATCAATATAATGTAGGCATGTATTTCGTATACAGTCATACGTGCTTATGGAAAAGAACTTGCATGGCATCTTTTGTCCTACCCTCCCGTGGCAGCGGGGTCCTAATGGAAACTAAGGGATATTAAGGCCTCCTTTTAATAGAGAATCGGACCAAAGCATTAGTACTTAGTGAATACATGAACTCCTCAAACTACGGTCATCATCGGAAAGAATCCCAATTATTGTCACCTTGGGGTATGCGGATCATAACACGTAATAGGTGTCTATAACTTGCAAGATAGGATCAAGAACACATATATATTCATGAAAACATAATAGGTTCAAATCTGAAATCATGGCACTCGGGATAGGTGACAAGCATTAGGCATAGCAAAGTCATAGCAACATCAATCTTAGAACATAGTGGATACTAGGGATCAAACCCTAACAAAACTAACTCGATTACATGATAAATCTCATCCAACCCATCACCGTCCAACAAGCCTATGATGGAATTACTCACGCACGGCGGTGAGCATCATGAAATTGGTGATGGAGGATGGTTGATGATGATGGCGGCGACGATTTCCCCTCTCCGAAGCCCTGAACGGACTCCAGATCTGCCCTCCCGAGGAAGAACACGAGGTGGCGGCGGCTCCGTATCGTAAAACACGATGAATCCTTCTCCCTGATTTTTTTCCTCCCCGAACGTGAATATATGGAGTTGGAGTTGAGGTCGGTGGAGCTTCGTGGGACCCATAAGCCAGGGGGCGCGCCCCCACCCTTGTGGACAGGCGGTGGGTCCCCCTCGGTTGATTCTTTCGCCAATATTTTTTATTTATTCCAAAAATATTCTTCGTGAAGTTTCAGGTCATTCCGAGAACTTTTATTTCTGCACAAAAATAACACCATGGCAATTCTGCTGAAAACAACGTCAGTCCGGGTTAGTTCCATTCAAATCATGCAAATTAGAGTCCAAAACAAGGGCAAAAGAGTTTGGAAAAGTAGATACGATGGAGACGTATCAGGGTCATTCAGGACGGATTCAGCAGGGAGCTAATTTGGACATGCTAAAAAAGATCGGGATAGATTGGAACCTGACATGATGATTCAGATCCGTAGTACACCTGCCTTCTGATGACCTTAGGCAAGTGCTCGGCGGTGACCGAAACCATCCTGAATGACCCCCCAGGAGCCATGAGCGGCGATACGAGCAGGAGTAGCTGCACCGAAACCATCAGCACCACTCGTCTGCATTCCCCCAATGTTAGCGCCACGCGAGGGAATTTGGAGGCTATCTAGGGATTTGGGGGAAATGGGGAAACTGTGGGGATATGCTAACGGTCGGGAACTACTTATAGATAAATGTTGTATACGGCACACAGTTTATACATGTCGTTTGTGTTTGGTATTACAACTTCACACACGATTTCCGCACCAAACCATGTGAGAAGAAAACGTAGGTGAGACACAGTTGTGGTGACATAACCGTATGTGATGAACTACACTGTACATATGGGGATGCAATAATTGAGTTATAGTAATACTTAGGGTAAACAGCCGCTCTGCGGATACCCATCAAAAAATAAAAACAGCCGCTCTGCAGATAGAGATGGTGGCGGTGGCCGAGGCAGCGGCTAACGGATAAGAGGTCAATCCTCGGTCGGTGGGCGGTGGCGGCGTCGTAGGAGGTCAATCCTTGGTCAGCGGCGGGAGATAGGAGGAGCTCAACCATCGAGGTCGGCTGTGGCGTGATTGGTACACATCCATCGCGGTCAATGGCGGAATAGTGGAGGTCAAACTTCAGGCGGTTGCCCCACTAAGCTTTGCTCCTCGACCCTGCTGTCTCGGTGTGCCGCCGCATCGCACTTCTCCATATGCTGGGTGGAGGTCACTGCGTGGCTAATTAATTAAGATATTATTTTCATTGAGTGGCTTAATTAAGGTATTCAATTCATAAGGGTAGTGTTGTACTACTCTGCGTGTAAATTGACTGGCTATTAATTTTTGTCATCGCACGGCTGGATAACAATATGGAGCGCCCTCAGTAATTATGAAAATAAAATCTTGTGATTTATGCACGCATCTTTGGGCATCAGTTAATCCGTGTGTTAATGTTGTTGTCTTGTTTTTAATTACCCTTCGTGTGGTGCAGATGGAACGATCTGAATGGATGAAGAATCGGAAAAGCTCAGATTTTGTCAGTGGCATGTCAGAGTTCATCAATTTGGCTGAAAGTACAAAGAAGAGAACTGGTAATGAGCATTACATCATGTGTCCATGCAGTCATTGTGCCAATATAGAGTCACATAAAGTTACAGTTGTCGAGTTCCACTTAGTCACTCGGGGATTCATGGATGGATATACACGTTGGACCAGATACGGTGAAGAGCAGGTCATGGATGAATATACCCAGGGCTATGAGATGCCAAACCCCGGCCAGAGTCACATGGATGTTGAATCTAACATCAGGGCTGAGGCGTCAAGCTACCAATGGAACACCGGAAAGCCGAAAACCCCACTGGAAAACCAAGACGGCAACAAAGACAACGACAACCTTGATATGCCAGATTTTGCTGCTATGACTACAAATTTCAAGGGCCCAAAAAAAGACATGATTGGGTACAAGGATCTGCCGACCATTGATGCGGACTCCAAGAAAGATTTGTATCCAGGTTGCAAAAAGTGTTGGGAAACGTTGCATGGAAAACAAAAAAATTTCTATGCACACACAAGATCTATCCATGGAGATGCATAGCTACAAGAGCGGAGAGTGTGTCTACCTACCCTCGTAGACCGTTAAGCGGAAGCATTTATCACGCGGTTGATGTAGTCGTACTCTTCGTGATTCGATCATGATCCAACCGATCTAGTGCCGAACGGATGACACCTCCGAGTTTAGCACACGTGCGGCTTGATGACGTCTCCTCCTTCTTGATCCAGCAAGCGGGAGAGGAGAAGTAGATGGGACCACAACCAACATGACGGCGTGGTGGTGATGGTGGTGGTGGTGGAGTACCGACAGTGCTTCGCTAAGCATCGCCGGGACGAGGCGGTGGAACTATGGAGTAATGGGAGAGAGAGGGGCACCAAGGGCTTGGTGTATCCTCTTGGGGCGCCCCCTCTCCTCTATATATAGGTGGAGGGGCGTGGGAAACAGCCCCTCCAAGCCCTAGGGTGCAGCTAAGGGGGAGAGGACTTGGACTCCAAGTCCAATCCTATTCCTACTAGGACTCCTTCCTTTTTTTGCCTTCCCTAGCCACATGGGCTTTTGAGGACTTGGTGCGCCTAGCCCAATAAGGCTAGGGCACCTCCCCGCAGCCCATGCTAGCCCTTGGGACGTGCTGAACCCACTTGTGGACTTCTGGACCCCTTCGGAATCTTCTGGAAGCTTCCCGGTACAATACCGAAAAAACTGCACCTTTTTCTGGAACCCAAATATGACTTCCCATATATAAATCTTTACCTCTCGACCATTCCGAGACTCCTCGTGACGTCCGAGATCTCATCCGGGACTCCGAACAACATTTGATTACCACTCATCAAATATCCCAATACTACTCTAGCGTCAACTAACGTTAAGCGTGCGACCCTACGGGTTCGAGAATTATGTAGTCATGACCGAGACACCTCTCCGGTCAATAACCAATAGCGGGACCTGGATGCCCATATTGATTCCTACATATTCCACGAAGATCTTTTATCGGTTGAACCTTTATGACAACATATGTAATTCCCTTTGTCTGTCGGTATGTTACTTGCCCGAGATTTGATCGTCGGTATCTCTATACCTAGTTCAATCTCGTTACCAGCAAGTCTCTTTACTCGTTCCGTAATACATCATCTTGCAACTTACTCCTTAGTCACTTTGCTTGCAAGCTTCTTGTGATGTGTATTACCGAGAGGGCCCAGAGATACCTCTCCGATACACGGAGCGACAAATCCCAATCTCGATTCACACCAACTCAACAGACACCTTCGGAGATACCTGTAGAGCATCTTTATGATCACCCAGTTACGTTGTGATGTTTGATAGCACACAAGGTATTCCTCCGGTATCCGGGAGTTGCATGATCTCATGGTCGAAGGAACATGTATTTGACATTAAGAAAGCAGTAGCAATAAACTGAACGATCATATGCTATGCTAACGGTTGGGTCTTGTCCATCACATCATTCTCCTAATGATGTGATCCCGTTATCAAATGACAACTCATGTCTATGGTTAGGACACTGGTACCATAAGGTGCTATACAAACGGTTTTTAACCCCTTTCCACAACGGCATTTGGAACCCTCGCCTAGTGAGTGACCGCGATAGGGGGGTCCTTCCCACACGACCCAGAAACCGTCGGGGATAGGCGAGCGGCTACTGACGATCACCATAGAATAAACGTATGAGAAGCCGCCCCAGTCCCACACGTTACATCTCAATGTTACATTTCTGATCAGAGAGACATCCCAAATGATAACGCCGCTATAGTCGTGTGAAAAAGGTGGACATCAACATTTAATCTACCGATATGTTTGTGATAGGTACGTTATCGCACACGGTTCAAGAATGTAAAATGTGTGCGGTGCCTCTACTAACGCCAATGTGTCCATTTTCATAACTGTGTGCGATTGGTATTCCTATCACACACGCACACTGGTTTGAAACATTTGCCGTATTACCATGAATCGCACACGCATATGAGACGAAACCGTGTGTGCGTCCGTCGGGCATCGCAAACGTTTCACGTCAAAGAACCGTCTGTTCTCTATTTTTCATCGCACACGTTGTTTTCTTTCTAACTGTGTGCACATTATTTTATTCGCTCTTGTATAATTTTATTTTTCCCTGTAATTTATTATTCGAATTGGAAATTTTGAAATATGAAACGTGGAATTCAAATTCTCAGCACAATGGTTCAACAACGAATCCATAAATAAAATTGTCAGTACAATATGTTCAGTAATTACAGGATTAGACAGCAATTAACTATGACGAACCACAATATTTAGAGGCGGTAAAGGTGAAGAAACAAGTGTAAATCATTTTGACTGTCGATGGTGTTGAAGAAGCGGAATGCCCATAATGTTCCTTCCTGCATGCCATAGGCACAAACAACTTTTGTCCAACCCCTTGTGACGATCGCCCGCCCATCCTTCACTGCCTTCAGGAAGACTTCTAGAGCATTATCATGGTATCATGAATTATATACTTTAACCTTAGTTGCCTCCACTCCGGGCATGTAGTTTGCAAGGTAATCATCAGTAAATAGCTTCGAAAACCACTGAAAAGAGAAAAATTTCAGATACTGAGGTCTAATAGAGTAACTTGTTGTGGGCAGGGGGAAAAGGCAACACATTACTTACCATCCTAAAGTTCACTGTTGTCTTGGACAAAGTGTAAATAAAGAGCTTAATTCCCATCACCCGTTTATTTTGCCTAACAATCTTTCTTAGCTTCCTCACTTGACGCTTGTTCATGAATATCTCATTGCCCCATACGCAAAAGGGATCGAAGCGTGGATCAGTACCGCTCATATATGTACCTACAAGCAACCAGTAAATGTTAGAAACTAAACTGAGATTGCACAAATGATGTAAAATACAACTACCTACGTTCCTAAGTACAAGTATTTTTAGAGATTTCAATATGAACTACATACGGATGTATATAGAATTATAGATATAGTTTAGATTAGAATCTAGATTCACTCATTTTGCTCCTTATGTAGTCTATATTGGAATCTCTAAAAATACTTATATTTAGGAACAGATGGTGTATAAGACATGGGATGTAGCTAACCTCGATGACAAACAACAGCATCGCCCATTATAGCCATGTTTAAGTACATGGAAAGCCAATGTTAACTACAACAGGGTTAACATCCACCGAAAATAGCAAATGATAATAAAACGACAGCATCTGTAGTGATATCTTCATTGAGAAAGAGTAGCACGGTAGCAAAGGGACGGATTAAAAAATGGATACAACTATTAATTGCAACAGGCTTAACAGCATCCTAAGTCATTTTTTGTAAGTTTGTAGCCATTGAAATACAGCTGTTTAAAAATGGATACAAATGTTAATTGCAACAGGCTTAATATCCATTGAAACCGGTACCGATAAAAATGCAATTGGCAGAGTTAAACATCACAAGGCAGGTGCTGCCTGAGTAGAGAATGGCCCAGTTGTCTATAAAAAGGTAGGGAAAATAGCTAAAACGTGTTAGGCATGTTTACTACAACATGCTTAATACATCGATCGTACAAAACATAGCCATTAATTGCAACTGGTATTGGTAAGATTGAACTGGTGAGTACATACTTGGTAAGTCCTGAGACGTAGTTGCTGGGGCACTTCATCTTGGCCGGAGCCCGCCCAAAGTCAGTGGCGGCGGAGGCGAGCTGTTCCTCCGGGTCGAAGCGTGGATCAGTGCCACTGACATGTGTACCTACAGGCAACCAGTAAATGTTAGAAGTTAAACTGCAATTGCACAAATAATGTGAAATACTGTAATACATGGGATGCAGCTAACCTCGATGGCAAACAACAGCATCGGCCGTTAACCCTGCGTAAGTACATGGACAGGCATGTTAAGTACAACAGGGTTAGCATCCACCAAAAATAGCAAATGGGCAACATCTCTAGTGATATCCTGAGTCATATATTGTAAGTTTGTTGCTGGTATTGGTGAAATTAAGCTGGACGGTTAATACTTGAACATCATATAGTGTGCAGTACTAAAATAAACAAGGCACGAACATGCTTAATACATCAACCGTACAAAACATAGCCATTGCAAGTGGTATTGGTAAGATTGAGCTGGTCAGATCATACCTGGTAAGTCCTGGGGGGTAGTCGCTAGGGCACTTCATCTGGGCCAGAGCCTGCACCAAGTCGGTGGTGGCGGAGGCGAGGTGTTCCTCCGGGTCAACACGCACAGCGGCCATCGCGCCATGGACCGCCATCAGCTCCTCGACCTCCACGTGATATGTGGTTGGGCTTGCACGGCGATGCTCTGGAGGTAGGGCGGTGGGGATTTGGAGGCAGGAGGATGTTTTGCAGGCGCCATTTAAGCAATCAGGCCGGGGCCATGATAGAGATCGGTGGGTTACCTGACTGGATCCGAGCAGAACATAGATGTGGTTGAAGCTGTGGTTGCGGTGGTGGCGGTTTGAGCTGCCGGTAGGGGGAGGGGGGGAAGGGGGGAGATACTAAGGAAATTTGATGGGTGAGGATGTGGTGGGAGGAATAAATTCTGAAATCGCGCTCCTAATGAAAATTTCGCTGCGAAACTTGAAACTTGGGCGGGGGAAACACACAACGCAGACAAAGCGCATAAAATACTCGTGTGCGAGAAAAGAGAAAATTGGCAGATTCCGTCTCCAAAAAAATGTACACGTGTAGTTGATTTTTTCGGTCAATGGTACGCCTGGTTTTTTAGGAAACATCGCACTGGTAACTAACTTATGGATCATTAACGCAAAAAAATGCACACGGGTACGCCATAGAAATCGTGTGTTTGTGATCTTCTAATAATTCTTATATCTATCAGCATCTCCAACCGCACCTAATTTCAAAAATCTCTTTCATTGTATCAGGATTATTCAATGTACATGAACGAGGCAAGGTGACACCCGATGAGCAATCATCGGTAATTTGCTCTAGGACTAGTACGTATGTAGTACTGGTAGATGCTTGTAATTAATTATACAAACTTACGGGCGACACACACACTAACTACTTCTCACATGCTGCCATCAGGGCATGCTGGCTAGACACCGGCGTTCTCCTTCCCGGCCTTGTAGGCGGCAGCCCACCGTGCTTCGATCTCCGCCAAGCTCTCCTCAGCATGGCGTGCGGTCTCTTCTTTCTTGTGGCGGCGGGACTCTCTTTTCTTGACTGCTTTCTACCTTCTCTGCTCCTTCTGTGCGGCTTTGTCTTCCTCTTGATCCACCGCCCATTCGGCCATGGCAGCCTCAAAGTCCGCCCATGTAACTGTGTGGCCGCCGGCAGCGATGAACTCGGCGCGGCGAGATGCCATCGCTTCCTTACCATGTGTGTGGTCGCGGGCGGCGAGGAACGCGGCGAGGCGGGATGCCATCACTTCCTTACCAGTTACTGTGCGCCACAGTGCCATGAATGACGCTTGGAGAGAGCTCTAGGACGGAGTGGCCGGGCAGCCGTACAGTGCGGTGGTTTTTAAGAGCTCAACGACAAACGGCGAAGGAAATTTGGCTTCCCTTACAATTTTGCTCGTTCATTATCGCACACGGTTCATCTCCGTCACCTCCGGAAACAGTGTGCGCTGAGCCTATTGTGTGTTGCGTTATGATTGGCCGGAACCCCAGCCATGCGGATCGCGCGTGTGCATCATAGGATGCGTCGCGATCGAACGACAATCCACATCCCTCACATCACACCCGTGCAGCTGTAGCTGGATAGGATTTATATGCGCTAAATGCCTAGAAAATGCACATAATCCCCTAAATATGGTAAATGAGCCCAAAAAAATTCCAAATTTGAACACGGTGATTTGCAGGGTGTATGTTCGTCGTAGAAAAAAACTCCAGGGCAAAGAATGAAGAAAATTTGGATTCCCCTTCAATCTTGGTGATTTCCCTCTCAAAAGCATGGAACTTCCTCGGTGATGATTCGATTTATGAAGGGCGTGCATGACGACATAAGCCAAACCTTCTCAAATTTTTACCAGGGCATTGTGAGGCCATACCATGGCACCATGCCAGGCGTCATGTTTTTCAAGCATTTATTTCATTTTTTCTATAGTTGAAAACCCAATAAACAAACATTTGTGGTTGACTATTGCCACACATTTCATCGAAATATCTGCCCATTTCTTGTAAAAGGCATGAGAATTTACTAAATGGCACGAGCATGGTTTTCCAGGCCGTTCTTGTGCACCCTTTCATGCATCGATTGTTTGAACTTGAATTATGTGCATTAATGCCTAGAAAATGCACATAATCCCCTAAATATGGTAAATGAACCCGGAAAAGTGCCAAATTTGAACACGGTGATTTGCAGGGTGTATGTTCATCGTAGAAAAAAACTCATGGACAAAGGACAAAGGAAATTTGGATCCCCTTCAATCTTGGTGATTTCCCCCTCGAAACCATGAAACTTCCTCGGTGATGGTTCGATTTATGAAAGGCGTGCATGATGACATAAGGCAAACATTCTCAAATTTTTACCAGGGCATGGTGAGGCCATACCATGGCACCACGCTAGGCGTCATGTTTTCCAAGCATGTATTTCGATTTTTTATAGTTGTTAACCCAGTATACGACGCGTTTATGGTTGACTATTGCCACACATTTCCTTGAAATCTCTCCCCATTCCTTGTAAAAGGCATGAGAATTTACTAAATAGCACGAGCATGGTTTCCTAGACCGTTCTTGTGCACCTTTTCATGCACCGATTGTCGAATTTGAATTATGTGCATTAATGCCTACAAAATGCACATAATCCCCTAAATATGGTAAATGAGCCCGGAAAAATGTCAAATTTGAACGCGTTGCATTGGAGGGGGTATATTGATCGTTGAAAAAAAAACTGAATGACAAACTAGGACGGAAATTTGGATTCCCCTTCAATCTTGGTGATTTCCCTCTCGAAAGCATGGAACTTCCTCGGTGATGGTTCGATTTATGAAGGGCGTGCATGACGACATAAATCAAACCTTCTCAGCTTTTTACCACGGCACGGTGAGGCCATACCATGGCACCATGCCAGGCGTCATGTTTTTCAAGCACATATTTCATTTTTCTATAGTTGATAACCCAGTAAATGATGTGTTTATGGTTGACTATTGCCACGCATTCCCTTGAAATCTCTGCCCATTCCTTGTAAAAGGCATGAGAATTTACTAAATACCACGAGTATGGTTTTTCCAGACCGTTCTTGTGCACCTTTTCATGTACCGATTGTTCAAATTTGAATTATGAGGATTAATGCCTAGAAAATGCACATAATCCCCTAAATATGGTAAATGAGCCCGAAAAAGCCAAATTTGAACACGTTGCATTCGAGGGGGTATGTTGATTGTAGAAAAAACTGAATGACAAGCTAGGAAGGAAATTTGAATTCCCGGCCCCTTCAATCTTGCTGATTTCCCCCTCGAAACCATGAAAATTCCTCGGTGATGGTTCGATTTATGAATGGCGTGGACGATGACATAAGCCAAACCTTCTCAAATTTGTACCAGGGCATGGTGAGGCCATACCATGGCACCATGCCAGCTGTCATGTTTTTCAAGCATGTATTTCATTTTTTTACAGTTGAAAAACCAATAAACGACCTGTTTGTGGTTGACTATTGCCACACATTTCCGTGAAATATCTGCCCATTCCTGGTAAAAGGCATGAGAATTTACTAAATAGCACGATCATGGTTTTCCGGACTGTTCTCGTGCACCTCTTCATGCATCGATTGTTTGAATTTGAATTATGTGCATTAATGCCTAGAAAATGCACATAATCTCCTAAATATTGTAAATGAACCCGGAAAAGTGCTAAATTTGAACACGATGATTTGCAGGGTTTATGTTCATCGTAGAAAAAAACTCATGGACAAAGGACAAAGGAAATTTGGATTCCCCTTCAATCTCGGTGATTTACTATCGCATACGATTCATCTCCGTCGCCTCTGCGAACCGTGTGTGTTCACCCACACATGCAAAAGGAAAAAGAAAACCCTCGCCCACTTCGTCCCCACCCACTCGCCGCGGACTCCTCCGCAACTCTGCACCTCATCAACTTCTATCGCAGCGGCCACCCTAAGCTCGACGGCTGTCGTCGGCGGGCGGAGGTCGCGCTCCAAATGGCATGAGATTTCGCCCCTACCGCTTTCCGCCGCCTATCTGCACCGACATTCTAGACTCTGGTCGATTGGGGTTTTCTGTGGGATTGGGCCAGGGATTTTTCTCATGGAGAAGGTAATCAAGTTAGCGAAATATTCACTCATCTCTTATCGTAGTCCGTCCGTCGCTGTTAATCAACCAGTGGAAATCGCCGTGGATTCATTTTTCTTCTAGCTGATTCGAGGGTTTTCATTCATGTGTCCACATTGCGAGCACAAATCGGGCATGTGTGGTCGCGGCCAGTCGGAAACGAAGTTCTATCTCACCATTCCGGATGACTTCAGGGAGCGCTCGGTATGTTCAATCTCAACCTACCACGGTCGGCATGGCCTAAATTTGTGAACATATACCGTCTGTTGCTACATTTGGATAAAAGGTACGGTGCCACGTGCAGCCTAGATGTCGAAGCCGATTTCCCCCCCTATATTAGGAAAATATATGATGTATTGTTCATTCAATTACTCTCATATTTGCATAAAATCTTTGTTACATTATCTATTTTTAATTATATATTTTTGTACTTTGCTTTCATCTATATATTGATCTGTTCTATTAGTTACTTCCATATTTGCATCTTGCTCTGTTATTTCAATATATCAAATTTACGATCTTAATTTTCATTTCAAGCAGTACATCCCTTGCTTTGCAAGAACAGGAGTAGAAGGAAATCTTGGGCTTTACTTTGTTGATGACTCCATGGATGTCATATTGACAACGCAACATGGATTTACAATGACGGTTAGCGTAAAACTTGATAAGATGGTCACTCCTATTTTGATGCGGACCTTTGGAGAAAAAAGACTAAGTGTTATGAACTAAAAGCTGGCAATAATATTCTAGTGCGTGCACCACAGCCTGGTCTAATTAACATGGATGTTTACTTCCCCAACGTCATCAGCCGATCAAAGTGTGATCGAGGTTAGTGTCCTTTCAACTTTCTCCATGCTAGCATATTACTTAGCAAAATCGGGGTATTTGTTCTGACTAATTGATCACTATTTAAGCAACCAATTGTGATTTCATTTTCTAACTCCGTTCCTAGGCAGTAACAAATTCTATTTACCAATTTATGCGCACTATATATTCTTCTGCCATGTTCTGAATAAATAATACCTTTCCACCTTTTAAGTAGGATATGTTGGATGCATAGTGAACGATCTGTATGTTACTAAGCGTACCAAATTTCACTGGAAGGACTTGAAGCATGTCATAAACTTTGTTGATAATCTGACAGAGATAGCACAGCGTATGAATGCTGGATTTTGGATGGGATTAATTATACCTATGGTGCACACATTGAACAAGACCAATTGTGTGCACAAAACGCTGGTATAAAGTCTTATTTTTATGTTGATGCTCATAAACTATATATATCTTTCACGATATGTTACAATTGGTTTTTTTCTACATTTCAACAGAAATTGCCCGCTGTAGCAGTTCCTGGATCGATTTCCCGGCGTGGTCGAATTACACTTGTGCCTACTAATAACGCCAAAGTGATTGCAAGGTACTGCATTTCCCGCATAAATGGAACCATTCAAATTAACAAGTTCTCGATTGTCGTGGCAATGCATCCAAGTTGGAAAATTGGAGACAATGTTCTACTCATGCTCTAACAAGGCACATGACGGCTCTTCCTTTTCATTGACGAGATGCCGAGTGGCCATGATCAAGCTGCTTCCAGCGGATAGTTGTGGTTGTTGGCCCTCAGCCTCTTAAAATGTGCTAGCTGTTACTATGTTAAGTATGTAGATATGGACCATATGGTTGTTGGCCCTCAGCCTCTTAAAATGTGATAGTTGTTACTATGTTAACTATGTAGATATGGACCATATGGTTGTCAAAACCGTGTTACGAAGATCCTCCTTTTGTCGAATAGTGTAACCACTATATATATGTTACTCAAATGCTGTTAGCCAAGTTCTTAAATTTTCATGGAAATTATTAGTATGGTACACAGTTCATTGAGTTTAAGCGTGTGCCCGATGTCTAGAAGGCATTTGCATATTAACTGTTCATATTGCAAATTCACACACATGTTAACATAAGGAAACGTATGTGTAACTTACTAATCATCGCACACGAGTACTCGCAGATGCATCGTGTGCGATACTCCTAGCCACCGCAAGCAACTAGTTTGCAATTTTCAAAGTTTTTTGTACACACAGAATCGCACACGAATTAACTATAGTAACCGTCTGTGTTGTAATTTCTCATCGCAAACAGTTCATCCGTGTCGGCTTTTTGCCGCGTATCACACACATCTTGTTTACATGACTCGTTTGTGTTCTTTTGGCTCATCGCAAACAGTTCATCTATGTGAACTGCATGCCACATATAACACTCACACACATCTTGTTAAGTTGAACCGTTTCTGTTGTGTTCCCTAATCGAAAATAGTTCGTCCGAGTGAACCGTATGCCGTATATCACACACACCTTGATCTGGCTAACCGTTTCTGTTGCACTCCCTAATAGCAAACAGTTCATCTGAGCGAACTGTATGCCGTATACCGCACACACCTTGATATGGCTGCCCGTTTTTGTTGTTCTGTCTCATCGCAAACAGTTCAGATGGATCAACCGTGTGCCCTGCATCGCACACACAACTAAAATCTGAACCATGTTTGATGTCTCCGCCATCGCAAATGTTTTGCATCTTTTTTGACGGTTTTTACATCACTGTTTGCGATTAATGCATCGCACACAGTTTCATCAAAGGGTCTCTGATCGTAGTGTCGCGTTAGCAGCATCCTGCAGTAGTGGGAAACCTTAACCATCTTTGATCAATGAGCTAGTCTAGTAGAGGCTCACTAGGGACACGATATTTTTTTATGTATCCACACATGTATTTAAGTTTCCTGTCAATACAATTCTAGCATGAATAATAAATCTTTATCATGATTAAGGAAATATAATAATAACCATTTTATTATTGCCTCTAGGGCATATTTCCATCAAAAAGAAATATTCCAAGTTGAGTGCCACACTGGCGCTTCTCAGATTTAAAGCAGCAAATGGTCTATCAAACAAGGGCTTCACAGAGTTGTTAGGTCTTTTCAAAGAAATTCTTCCAAAACATAATGTGCTCCCCAAAAGCATGAATGAAGCGAAGAAAATTGTTTGACCATTGGAACTTGAAGTACAGAAGATACACGCTTGTGTGAATGATTGTATATTGTACTGTCGAGTAAATGACCATGGGTAGCCCCATCAGCTCCCTTTGGTATTTCAAGACATCGGGGCAGGCTGCGCCCCTCAAACATCAAGGACAAGGGCCGCCTTCTTGAGGCCGGCTGGTCCAAGCAGCCGGTAGCCGGGAGGCGGCGGAGTCCACAAGACGGCCATGAAGTGGGCTGACTCCTGGCAGGCGGCCTCCTGGGATGCCGAGTCCTAGCAGGCGGCCCCTCGCGCCCTCAAAGTCAGCGCCAACATAAACATGATGAGACAGGGCATGGCTACAGTACAGGCCTGCCACCCCCGAATCCAGGGCAGGGCGTGGCCACAGTACTGCGTACCGAGCAGGCATCCTGCGCCCAACGCAGGACTGTTGCCATGCCACTCATGACGTCACCCATTGCAGAGGGAGCCATGCTCCCGTGACGGGCGGTCAGTACGGCCCACAGGCGGTGGGCCCTACTTGTCCGTGACAAGCCAGAAGGCGGCAAGCCCAGACCAGTCGGCTCAGTGGGAGGCCAGCTCCCAGCAGGCGGCCCTCCTCCTCCCTCGAAGTCCGTGCGCCATTAACCAGATATGACGGGGTATGGCTACAGTGAGTTCCCGCCAGGCGGCGGGACTGTATCCACGCTCCCCCTGACAAGGCCTTCGACATCAAGGGCAATGCTACAGCATAAAGCCATCAACGCGGCCCGTGGACGGCGGGACCCACCTGTCGGCTGAGATCGCGGCAGTCGGCGGACCCACCAGGTGGTGGGCCCCGGCGGTCGGCGGAGAAGCCGGCGCCCAGTGACGCTGACTGCCGGGCCCCACATCTGGCCAGATTACCGTTGTACCCTTGGGGGGTAGGCTTATATAAACCCCCTAGGTCACCCCATGCAGGGGGTTGGCTCCTTGGCAGAGGCCTCGTCGAGCACTCACAGCACCACACACACACGCAGAGAGAGTGGAGTAGAGCTAGCCTTGCCCTTCTCCCTCCTCCAGCCAGGTAGCTTAAGGAGCAAGCTTGTAGCCACCTGTTGAAATAGTGATCATGCGGAGACCCCGCAGAGCAGGACTAGGGGTGTTATCTCCTAGGAGAGCCCCGAACCTGGGTAAGATTCGCAAGCGTACACGGTCTCGCTCACTCCCGCTTCTGGAGCCCAGTGACGTACTTTTGTCCGCATCCACGATAAGCCATCCCCTGGCATATGTCGCACGATATCCCCGACATTTGGCACCCACCGTGGGGCTAGGTGCACCGTCGTCCGGAAACACGTTCTGGACGGGAACCCTCTTCCTCCCTGGCGATCGCAGCCAGCCCGGCACGCCCGACGGCGTTTGCGCCGACACGCTGTGCGGCGTGGAAGTTGTTTGCGCCGCAAGCAACCTCGCTGATCTCATCGGCGGGATCCGCCTCTTCGACGAGCCCGCACTCGACGCGGGCGCAGCTAGCTCCGAGAGCTGCCTCGTCGATCTCCTCGGCAAGCTTCACATCGCCGACGAGCCGGTCTCCAACCCGGAGTCCGTTGGCTCCACCGACCTGCTCGTCGACATGGTCGTCGACGCCGACGTCACGCTTCCTGATGCCTTCCCTGGTGATGTGGTGATCTTCGACGATCCACTTCCCGCTGCAGACAGCAGCGCCGGCACCAGCACCGTCACTGAGGTGCTGGTCATCAGCCACGATGGAACCTCCGACCAGGCCGGCCGGGACCCGTTGCAGGCGGCAATGCGGGACCTGTCCGCTCCCGTAGCGCCCGGTGCGAGCGGTGAAATGCTGGAGGCATGCCGTATCGCACTTCTCGACAGCGCCAACAAGTTGGCGGCCATGAGACGCCTCACCGAGGCTTACCACCGTGAGATCAACCGTGCCGTTTGCGGCACACCGGCTGCTGACGAGCCCAGCCGCGTGGGCACGGTCCGGCAGCGCGGCGCCGCCATCGCCAGCATGTTGGGGGCCGACCGCCCGGTCTACGCCACGCGCCATGGAGAACTTGCGCGCCGCCCAGGCAGCGGCAGACGAGCTGGACCGCCTGGAGGGCGACGAGCGTCACTGCATGACGGAACGCGTCCAACAGCTCATCGACGCGGCCGCCGCGCAGCAAGAAGCCGGCCGCCGCATGGTGGAACCCGGCCTACAGGCTGGGAACCTTCCCCCTCGCCGGGAGCACGGCGCGACCTCCCGGACGCCGACAGCCGGCGCCCGCGACCGAGGAGGCCCAGAGCCAGTTGCTAGTCGCAGCCGCACCCGCATCTCCATTGAGCGCGACCAAGACGGCCGCCCACGAGCAGTGGAGCGGCGGGACGATCGTCAGCCCCCTCCCCCGCGCAGGGAGAGGCACGCCTCTCCGCCGCCTGTTGAGCATCCTACTCTCGGGCGCCGGCTGGGCCCCCACGAAGGAGTCGGAGAGAACGACGCCCGCAACCGGATTGACCGCTTGGCTCGGTCCCTGGCGTTGGAAGAAGAAGATGCAATCGGCCCGCCTTGTTTCGGCCCCCGCATTCGCGATGAGCCCTTCCCCAAGGGGTTCTCGCTCCCTCGGGACACCCCTAAGTACAACGGCTCTGTGAAGCCGGAAGATTGGCTGGTCGACTACTCCACTGCCGTCAACATAGCGAATGGCAACAAGCGTGTCGCCGTGAAGTATGTTCCGCTCATGCTCCAGGGCACGGCCCGGACATGGCTGAACAGCCTCAAGCCCTACAGCGTCAATAGCTGGCTAGACTTCACCGAAGTTTTCATCCGCAACTTCACCAACACCTACAAGCGGCCGCCCAAGCCTCGCCAGCTCTCCCTGTGCATCCAAGGCCCGATCGAGTCCACCCGCGAATACTTAACGCGGTGGGCCAAGCTGCGCAACTCCTGCGAAGGGGTTCATGAGGTGCAAGCCATTGAATACTTCACTGTCGGGTGCCGAGAGGGCACCCTACTCAAGCACCGGCTCCTCTGCGACGAGCCGGCCACGCTCGACGAGCTGTTGATCATAGCGGACAAGTACGCCACTGCCGACTCCTCCATGAAGTTGGAACTCCGAGTGGATGCGTCAGGAAAGATGCTCCCTCCGGCCCCTCAGACACCGGTTGGTGATTCCAGTCGGCGCCAACAATCAAACGACAATAAGCGCAAGGCCCCGCAGCCGGCTACCACCAACCGGCAGGTGGCGACAGTCGAAGACCAGCAGCCAGAAGAGCAGCCCGGCCCCAAACGCCAGAAGGGCGGCAAGCCTACCTGGTTGCCCGCCTTCTCGTTTGAGCAAACCCTCGACGCTCCCTGCAAGTTCCACAGCGGCGCGAAGCCATCCAACCACACCACCCGGAAATGCCACTGGCTCACCCGCATCGCCAGAGGCGAAGGACTGCCTCCGCCACCTGCTCGCCCGCCGCCTTCGCCTCCCCAGCAGTCGGCGGTCCGACCAGTCGGCGTGATCCAAGACGAGTTTCCTGAAGAGCATGGAGCTTATGTCGTCTTCACCAGCGTGACTGACGACAGGCACAGCCGGCGTCAACAGCGCCGAGAAGTGAATACTGTCGCCTCTGAAGCCCCAGAGTTCATGCACTGGTCGGAGAAGCCGATCAGTTGGAGCCGAGCTGACCACCCGGAGGTGATGCCTTCTCCGGGTTCCTATGCCCTGGTGTTGGATGCCACCTTCGCAACAGAGAGGCGAGCTGCTCGTTTCTCCCGAATTCTGATAGACGGCGGTAGCAGCATCAACATCCTCTACCGCGACACCATGGAGAAGTTTTGCATCAAAGAGAAACAGCTCCAGCCCAGCCGGACTGTCTTCCATGGCATTGTGCCTGGCCTATCCTGCTCACCAATCGGCAAGATCAAGATAGATGTCCTCTTCGGAGACAAGAGTCACTTCCGCCGAGAGCCAATCTGGTTCGAGGTGGTTGACCTTGAGAGCCCCTACCACGCGTTGCTTGGCCGGCCTACTCTGGCCAACTTCATGGTGGTCCCCCACTACGCCTACCTCAAGATGAAGATGCCGAGCACCAAGGGCATTATCACCATAGTCGGCGCCTACCAGAAGTCTGCCGAGTGTGCTGCAGCCAGCAGTTGGCTGGCCGAGTCCCTTGTGATTGCTGCCGAGAAACGGCTCCTTGACCGGGTTGTGGCCATGGCCGGCGAGCAGCCGGACCTGTCGCCAGATCCCAAGGGGTCAGAAGCTCAGGGCTCTTTCCAACCGGCCAAAGAAACCAAGAAGATACCCTTGGACCCGGAGCACCCGGAGAGGTTCGCTGTCTAGGAGCTTGCCTCGACAGCAAATAGGAAAGCGAGCTCGTCGATTTCCTCCGTGAGAATCGGGACATCTTCGCATGGTCTCCAAAGGACATGCCGGGTGTTCCGACGGATTTCGCCAAGCACAAGCTACATGTCAGAGCAGATGCAAAACCAGTCAGGCAACCCCTCCGCCGCCTGTCGGAGGAGAAGAGAGGAATTGTTGGTGAAGAGATAGCCCGGCTTCTAGCAGCCGGCTTCATTATGGAAGTATTCT
Source organism: Thinopyrum elongatum (assembly GCA_011799875.1). Classification (NCBI taxonomy): domain Eukaryota; kingdom Viridiplantae; phylum Streptophyta; class Magnoliopsida; order Poales; family Poaceae; genus Thinopyrum; species Thinopyrum elongatum. Next base: position 454,897,196 of record CM022298.1, on the reverse strand, counting down.
TCCCAGAGTGGCTAGCCAACCTAGTCCTTGTACTAAAGAAGAACAACAAATGGCGCATGTGTATTGACTACACCAGCCTCAACAAAGCTTGCCCGAAGGATCCGTTCGCCTTGCCTCGGATTGACCAAGTGATAGACTCCATAGCCAGATGTGAGCTGTTGAGTTTCTTGGATGCATATTCGGGGTACCACCAGATTAAGTTAAGCCCGGCCGACCGCCTGAAGACCGCCTTCATCACACCATTCGGAGCCTTCTGCTACCTGACCATGACATTCGGCTTGAGAAATTCCGATGCCACGTTCCAGCGTTGCATGCAGAAGTGCCTCCTCAAGCAACTCGGCAGAAATGCCCATGTCTATGTAGACGATATTGTGGTGAAGACGGAAAAGCGCGGTACCCTCCTGGAAGATCTCAAGGAAACTTTTGATAATCTGCGCCGTTTTCAAATCAAGATCAACCCCGAGAAGTGTGTCTTTGGAGTACCAGCCGGCCAGCTCCTCGGTTTCCTTGTCTCAGAGCGCGGCATAGAGTGCAACCCTGTTAAGATCAAGGCCATCGAGAGGATGGAGAGGCCCACCCGACTGCGAGACGTTCAGAAGTTCACCGGCTGCTTGGCATCCATCAGCCGCTTCATCAGTCGGCTGGGCGAGAAGGCTCTTCCCCTGTACCAGCTAATGAAGAAAACCACTCATTTCGAGTGGAACGACAAGGCGGACGAGGCGTTCCTCCAGCTCAAGAAGATGTTGACCACGCCGCCCGTCCTGGCCGCCCCGGCTGCCAAGGAGCCCATGCTTCTCTACATCGCCGCCACCAGCCGGGTGGTCAGTACAGTTATGGTGGTAGAGCGCCAAGAGGACGACAAGGCGCTGCCGGTCCAGAGGCCCGTCTACTACTTGAGTGAGGTGCTGTCAGCTTCCAAGCAGAACTACCCTCACTACCAAAAGTTGTGCTATGGCGTGCATTTTGCCGCCAAGAAGCTCAAGCCATACTTTCAAGAGCATCCCATCATGGTCGTCTGCACCGCCCCGCTTGCGGAGATCATAGGCAGCAGAGACGCATCGGGCCGAGTGGCCAAGTGGGCCATCGAGCTAGCCCCCTACACCATCTTCTACCAGCCTCGCGCCGCCATCAAGTCCCAAGCACTGGCCGACTTCCTCGTCGACTGGGCCGAGACCCAGTACCTGCCGCCAGCTCTAGACTCCACTCATTGGCGGATGCACTTTGATGGCTCGAAGATGCGCACTGGTTTGGGAGCCGGCGTCGTCCTCACCTCTCCCAAAGGCGACAAGCTCGGATACACGCTGCAAATCCACTTTGCCGCCTCCAATAACGTGGCCGAGTACAAGGTGCTAGTACACGGACTCCGGCTGGCCAAGGAGATTGGCATCCGCCGGATTCTGTGCTACGGTGATTCGGACTTGGTGGTCCAACAGTCGTCCGGCGACTGGGACGCCAAGGATGCAAATATGGCGAGCTACCGCTTCCTCATCCAGCAGATCAGCGGATATTTTGATGGGTGCGAGTTCCTTCACGTGCCACGGGCCGACAACGAGCAAGCAGATGCCCTGGCACGGATCGGCTCCACCAGGCAAGCCATACCAGCCGGCGTGTCCCTTCAGTGCCTCCGCAAGCCGTCTATCAAGCCTTCCCCGGAATCAGAATCCATCTTCGTGCCGGCTGCTCCCGAAGCAGTTGGTCCCAGCCCAGGGGCTGCAGCAGCCGGCCCGGGGACTTCAGCAAGCGGCACGGGGACTGCAGCAGTCGCACCCGGCCCGGGGGCTTCGCAACTCGGCCCGGGGGCTGCAGCAGCCGGCCCGGGGACTTCGACAAGCGGCACAGGGACTGCAGCAGTCGCACCCGGCCTGGGGACTTCGCAACCCGGCCCGGGGGCTATAGCAGCCGGCCCGGGGACTTCGGCAAGCGGCTCGGGGACTGCGGCAGTCGCACCCGGCCTAGGGACTCTACAACCCGGCCCGGGGGCTGCAGCGGCCATCCCGGGGGCTGCAGCGGCCATCCCGGGGACTTCAACAATGCAGCAAGACGCGGCCGACTCCGCCCCACCACCTCCAGACCCAACCGCCCTAGTTTCAGTAACCGTAATGACAGTGGATGAAGTCAAAGCACCATTATGGGCGCAGCCCATCCTCAACTTTCTGGTAGGCGGAGAGCTGCCAGTTGATGAGATCTCGGCCCGGCAGGTGCAACGCCGGGCAGGAGCTTACACGATAGTAAACAGAGAGCTTGTCAGGTGCAGCGTGACCGACGTTTTCCAACGCTGCGTCGAACCAGAGAAAGGCAAGGCAATCCTCAGACACATACACCAAGGCGAGTGCGGCCACCACGCGGCCTCCAGATCCCTTGTCGCCAAAGCTTTCCGCCATGGTTTCTTCTGGCCGACTGCTTTGGAGGACGCCAAGGATCTGGTCAAGAAATGCAAGGGGTGCCAAAAATTCAGCTCCAAGCAACATCTGCCGGCTTCTGCACTCAAGACCATCCCCCTTACCTGGCCCTTTACCGTCTGGGGGCTGGACATGGTGGGCCCATTCAAGACAGCACGCGGTGGCATGACCCATCTGCTGGTCGCCGTGGACAAATTCACCAAGTGGATTGAAGCAAAACCAATCAAGAAACTAAATGGTCCGACTGCTGTGACCTTCATCGCGGATCTCACCGTCCGGTACGGTGTACCACACAACATCATCACCGACAATGGCACTAACTTTGCCAAAGGCGCCTTGGCCCGTTTCTGCTCGACGCAGGGCATCCAACTGGACTTAGCGTCCGTTGCCCATCCGCAGTCAAACGGCCAGGTAGAACGAGCAAACGGCCTCATCTTATCCGGCATCAAACCCTGACTGGTCGAGCCACTGGAGCGCTTGTCCGGCTGCTGGATCGACGAGCTGCCCGCCGTCCTCTGGAGTCTCCGCACCACTTCGAACAGATCAACCGGTTTCACTCCCTTCTTCCTCGTATACGGGGCCGAGGCCGTCATCCCAACTGACATCGAGTTTGACTCGCCTCGCGTCACCATGTACACGGAGGCAGAGGCGAAGGAAGCACGAGAAGACGGCATCGATCTGCTGGAAGAAGGCCGGCTATTAGCACTCAGCCGGTCCGCCATCTACCAGCAGACCCTGCGCCGCTACTACAGTCGGAAGGTCAAGCCACGATCCTTCCAAGAGGGAGACCTTGTGCTCCGGCTGATCCAGCGAACAGCCGGCCAGCACAAGCTCTTGGCCCCTTGGGAAGGCCCCTTCATCATCAGCAGAGCCTTGGGCAACGACTCCTATTACCTCATCGACGCGCAGAAGCCGAGGGCGCGCAAAAGGGACGATTCCAGCAAGGAAGCAGAGCGCCCATGGACCGCAAATCTTCTCCGAAGATTTTACAGTTAAATACAGTATGTACCACGCTACCTTTTGTACTAAGGGCAAAGGCACCGGGTCCCTCGAGGAGCACTCGGGGGCTACCTTTCTTATCTGTATGATAAGTTTCATGCCTGTGAGTATGTTATTTCATTCCTCCGCCCGGCACCGGGTCCGACTAGTCGGCCCGGGGGCTTGCCGCCTTGTACTATGTTGGCTCTACCTGCAGTCGGACAAGTAGTGTGCCGGCATCTAAGCCCACCCTTGCCATAAGCCGCAGCTCGCAGAGCGACTGTCTGGCAGGCAAGAGTCAAAGGCAAGAAATGGTGCTCACATGAAAAATGGCTAAGGACGAAAGCACCCACATAGGCCAAGTCGGCTCCTCGCCTAGCCGTCCGGTTGCTGAGCAGCCGGCCGGCCGGCTTCTCACTTAAATTGCTACGTTCTAAGCGGCCAAAGTACTTGACCCGGCCAGCAGACCGAAGAATGGCTGTCTGGCCGGCAAGGCGGCAGCCAAGGGAAAGCGGCAAAGGAAAAAGCCAAAAGAACAGAAAGCAAGACAAGTCAGAGCTCGGCGAAGCACATCTTGTGCGAGAATTAAATCACATAGCAAGAGGCCCTCGGCCAGCATTCAACAAAGTTTGAATACACCCAACGGGTGGAACTGCGCGAATTTAACAAAGTTTGTTCTAAAGATTACCAAAGCAGGAAAAGATAAGATAAGTTGGCAGCCTAGGCCAAATGAGCAACAGGCGGGTCCGGCAGGTTGGTGGAGTCGGCGGCGCCAGCTGGTGGAGTGGCCGTCTGGAGAGTCTCGGCTTGGTCGCCTTCAGCAGCAGTCGGTGCACTCGCACACGGCTCGTTGCTCGAGGCCCGATCAAGCTGAGGCTGGGCGTCCACACCGCCCTCCGGTGTGTCGCCTTCACCATCCTCATCTTCCTCGTCCTCGCCTTCATCGCTTGAGGCGATTTCTTCCGCCGAGTCCTTGCCGTCATCCGGGTTCAGCCTGGACCAGTCCATCGGCACCTCGGCACCTTCCTCGTCTAGCTCGGGGAAGAAGACGCCGGTGTCGGTGTACTCGGCGATCGCCACCGCACGATGGGTGAGCGCGGGCCCCGCTGCCACCAACTCTTCCATGGCCTCCTGCCGGAACATGGACAACTGGGCTAGGTCGAGCCCAGGATACCACGCCTTGACGAACTCCAAGGCTCTTCGGGCGCCTGCCCGTGCGGAGGAGCCCCTCCAAGCCTCGAAGAGGCCGATTGCCACCTCCAACCAGTCGGCGGTCCGACTGAGGGTGCGTGGAGCTTGGCCGCCTGGCCAGAGGGCGGAAACCAGCTGAGACCCGGCACGCTGAAGGCGGCGGAGCAGACGGTGAATCGGCTGTAAACGCGTCCTGACGGCCAGGAGCTTCTCGTTCATGTTCCGAGGCGCGTCGGGCGGGATCTCCACTCCTTCCCTCCTACGCCGGTCGCGCCGCGCCTCGATGGCCTGGCTGACGGCGACGGCATGGCCAGGAAAGAAGTCTACGCAAAAGAAAAATAGAGATCAAAAGCCGACTCCCGATGCAGTCGGCAGCTATTCCAAAGAAAGAAGCTTACCGTCGATCATGTCCTCAATCTCGCCATAGCCAGCAGCGAGGATCGCCTCCTTCTCGGCCCACTTTGAGCGTTCGACCTCAAACTCGGCCTAAAGGGCGCCTTCCGCCTCCTTGAGCTTCTGGAGCTCCACCTTGTGCTGGTCTGCCTGGTCCGCCAACTTCTTGGCCAGACGGTCGTGCTCCAGGGCCGCCTTATGGCGCTCCTCCTCCTTGACGCGCAGCTCGGTCTGGACTTCGCCCAGATGCTGCTGCAGTGTGGCGTTGGCTCCTGCAAAAATGAGAAAGAGAGGACAATCAACAAAGATGACCAAAAAAGAAAGTGGTTGCCAGAAGATCCGGCCCGACTGCTCAGCAGTCGGCCCGAATCTCGGGGGCTACACCCAGCGGGTGCGCTGACGCGCCCCCGCGAGGAAGTAGACAGAATGCTTACGCCGGCTTTCGGTGAGGTCGGCGGTCCGCTTAGCCAACTCCTGGACCTGGGAGTTGAAGGCGGCTGCGCGGATGTTGTGGTAGTCCTGCAACGAAGACAAAAGAAGAGAAAACAAGTTAGCACTCGGAACCTACCTAAAAGTTCCGAGCCGGCTGCTCAGCAGCCGGCCCGGAACTCGGGGGCTATACCCAGTGGGTGCGCTGGCGCGCTCCCACGGAAGACTGCAAGAATAAAAAAAACAAAGCAAAGAAGCATACCCGAACGGCCGTCCGCATCGCCAAGAACGCCTTCGTACACTGCTGGAGGGCGGCGCCTTGGGCCTGGAGCTGGGCCTGAACGTCCTGCGCGGCCTTGTCAGCACGCCCGTCCCGCCCCCAGGCGTCCATTCCAGTCGGGGGGCACTGGTGGCCTCTGCATCTAGGGCCGACGAGCTCGCGGCCCCGACCTCTTGCGCCCGCGGCGCCGAGGCCGCCTTCGCCGCACACCGGCGCACCGAAGGGCGGACCATGGGAGTCGCCCCCACCACCAACTCGACACTGACCGGTGACGCCGGTGGCACGTCAGGCCAATTGCCTCGGGCCCCGGCAGTCGGCGCTTGCGGGGGCACCTCCGCCTCCGAGACGATGGCGTCGCCTCCTCCCCTCTCCACGACCGGCTGGTCATCGCCGGCTCCTCCAGTCGGCACCGGGATCTCTGGCGCTGGCGGTGCCGCGCGCAACAGAATGACAAGTTGCGGGGCCTGGCCGCGCATGGTTTCTTCCGCTTGTGCCCTAGCGGCCGCGTCCGCCCGAGCCTTGGCGGCGGCGTCCGCCTGCGCTGCCCTGGCCGCCTCCGCCTCCTGCCTCTCCGCCTCCTCCCGCTCCTCGCACGCCTCCCGTGCGTTCCTCTCCGTCGCCGCCCGGAGGTCGGCGAGCGGGTCCACGCGGTGGGTATTGGCGGAGCCTTCTGCCTCCCCGATCATGGAAGCAGCGGCAGACCGCTCAAGAGTGAGTGGGGCCCTGATTCAGGCAAGACAAGAGAAAAACTCAAAAAAAGTTTGCAAGGAAGAAGAAAGGAAAACACAGCCAAGCACTTACGCGGACACCATCGGGGGCTGCTTCGGGGCCCTCTGGAACTGGGCCGCTCTTGCGGCGGCCTCTTGCCCCCTGGTCGCGGCGGCCGCGTTCTTGGACTTCTTCGGCCGGCTGCCGAACAGCAACGAGCCGGCCCGGCGCTTTTTTGGGCCGCCTGGTGCGGTCGGCGCGGCTGAGGACCTCGCGCCCGCCCTGTCGGTGCCGTGCGGGCGGCGCGGCTCGTTCTCCTCCTCATTGTCGTCCGGCCAGTCCTCAAGGCCGCCTCCTCCCCCGGAGCCGCCTGCTCCACCGCCGCCACCTGTGGCGTCATCCTCCTCCATGGCAGCCGCCCCCAAGTCGGGGTCTTCCACGTCGCTCCTCGTTCGATCCGGCATATACTCCTGACCTGGATCCAGAGCGCCGGCGGCCAACTGGGCTGGGAGGACCTGCACCATGGCCGACTGATCAGGCGGCAAAACAAGAACTTGGACCAGCAAAGAGAAAATAATTACAAAACTCACCGCAGGCGGCGGATGTGCGCGGTTGTACGGCCGCATGCCGAACCGCCAGTCCACCTCCGACAGCTTGCAGTTGGAGATATAGTTGACCAGCCGGACCACCTCCACATCCGGTAGGTCCCGTGTGCACATCCGGCATGGGTCCCGGTGCCCGCTCATGCAGCTGATGATGTGAGGCCGGGCTTGGAGGGGGAGCACTCGGCGCGCCACGAAGGCAGCCAGCAAGTCCGAGCCCTTCAGGCCCTCCGACTCCGACATCGCCTGAAGTCGGGCAAGGGCGGCGGAGGAGGCGGCCGACAGGGAACTCGGCCTGTACTGCCAGTTGGCGCGTGGCTCGGCCGGCGGGCCGGCTGCGTAGGCTGGCAAGTTGACGTAGTCGCTTGTCGGGTGGATGTTCTTGACGTAGAAATAGGATTTCTGCCACAGCTTGGCCGACTGTAGCAAGGAGATGGGCGGGAAGTGGTTCCCGGTGCTCGGGCGCCGCACCGCCACACAGGCTCCGCATTGAGCCGCCTGGCCCTTGGCGGTGGTGCCCAGCTTGAGGTAGAAGCACTCCCCCCAGAGTTCGAAAGTGGGGAGAGTGCCGAGGTACCCTTCGCACATGGTGATGAAGGCGGCCAGCAATACCACCGTGTTTGGCGTGAGGTGGTGCGGCTGGACTCGGTAGAAGTCGAGGAAGGAGCGGAGGAAGTCGCTGGCCGGAAGGCCGAAGCCACGAAGGAAATGGGACCGGAAGACGATGCGTTCATCGTCCTCTGGCGCCGGCGAGATTTCTGCTTCGGGGGGAACGCGCACCTGCACGTTCGCCTCCCGGGGCAGCCGCCGTGTTTGACGGAGGAAGGAGAGATGGTCATCGTGGACATTGGAGCCGTCCCAGTCGCCGGCTCGTGAGCGCGCCATGGACGAAGGAGCTCATCGCAGGCGCGGCGCGGTGGCGAGCGGGCGAGGCTGCGGCGGAGCAAAGAAGCCGCAGCGAGAGGATGCTCGACGACGGTGGGCTGCGGCAGCACTTCGACGGCAGCGGAGAAAATGAAGAACGTCGAAGGGAGAGGAGGGCGCGCGTGCATCTGCCGCCCCCCTCCTCCCCCCACTTATAGCCCCAGGCGGCGAAGCCGAGGGGACGGGGGCGTGGGGGATCGTGGGATTAACTACGCCCACTCCCCCATGATCCCACTATTGCGGCGCCGGTAAAGGCGCGTATTAACTACCACAGAAGTCCAACAGTCCACCTCGGCCGCAGCGGATCCGCGCGTGGGCCGAGGCACTGTAGTGGCGGGCCCCGGCCTGCGGCGCCGTCCCGTCACGCGCATGGGCTGGCAGGTCGGCTTGACCTGACGACGCCATGTGGCCGACATGCGCGGGCGGCAAGCCTAACGTCTGGCTAGCAAGCCACCTGGTCCCCACCACGATGTTTCGAAATCGCCAGACGGCCTGCCTGGTCATGGCCGACACCTACCAGCCGGCACCTCGGAAGACGGACAAAGCAAAATACCAGACGGCCCGGAGTATGAAGCTGCTGAGGCTTCTCGCCCCTTCAGCCGCAACGCCTCATCAGCTTCGGGGACTACTGTCGGAGTAAATGACCACGGGTAGCCCCATCAGCTCCCTTTGGTATTTCAAGACATCGGGGCAGGCTGCGCCCCTCAAACATCAAGGACAAGGGCCGCCTTCTTGAGGCCGGCTGGTCCAAGCAGCCGGTAGTCGGGAGGCGGCGGAGTCCACAAGACGGCCATGAAGTGGGCCGACTCCTGGCAGGCGGCCTCCTGGGATGCCGAGTCCTAGCAGGCGGCCCCTCGCGCCCTCAAAGTCAGCACCAACATAAACATGATGAGACAGGGCATGGCTACAGTACGGGCCTGCCACCCCCGAATCCAGGGCAGGGTGTGGCCACAGTACTGCGTACCGAGCAGGCATCCTGTGCCCAACGCAGGACTGTTGCCATGCCACTCATGACATCACCCATGGCAGAGGAAGCCATGCTCCTGTGACGGGCGGTCAGTACGGCCCGCAGGCGGCGGGCCCTACTTGTCCGTGACAAGCCAGAAGGCAGCAAGCCCAGACCAGTCGGCTCAGTGGGAGGCCGGCTCCCAGCAGGCGGCCCTCCTCCTCCCTCGAAGTTCGTGTGCCATTAACCAGATACGACGGGGTATGGCTACAGTGAGTTCCCGCCAGGCGGCGGGACTGTATCCATGCTCCCCCTGACGAGGCCTTCGTCATCAAGGGCAATGCTACAGCATAAATCCGTCAACGCAGCCCGTGGACGGCGGGACCCACCTGTCGGCTGAGATCGCGGCAGTCGGCGGACCCACCAGGCGGCGGGCCTCGGCGGTCGGCGGAGAAGCCGGCGCCCAGTGACGTTGACTGCCGGGCCCCACATCTGGCCAGATTACCGTTGTACCCCTGGGGGGTAGGCTTATATAAACCCCCCAGGTCACCCCATGCAGGGGGTTGGCTCCTTGGCAGAGGCCTCGTCGAGCACTCACAGCACCACACACACACGCAGAGAGAGTGGAGTAGAGCTAGCCTTGCCCTTCTCCCTCCTCCAGCCAGGTAGCTCAAGGAGCAAGCTTGTAGCCACCTGTTGAAATAGTGATCATGCGGAGACCCCGCAGAGCAGGACTAGGGGTGTTATCTCCTAGGAGAGCCCCGAACCTGGGTAAGATTCGCAAGCGTACGCGGTCTCGCTCACTCCCGCTTCTGGAGCCCGGTGACGTACTTTTGTCCCCATCCACGATAAGCCATCCCCTGGCATATGTCGCATGATATCCCCGACATGTACCATGGTGAGTACAAAGATTTGCGTGCATGTCCCATATGCAAGTGTGCACGATACAAGCGCAGGAGAGCAAAGGACAAGTACAAATTAGATGACGAGATCAAGACAGGAATCCCGTTCAAGGTTGTTTTTTACTTGCCTTTAATTCCAAGGTTGAGGCATTTGTTTGCAAACCCTAGAGAGGTAAAGAGGTTGCGGTGGCATCATGATGAGCGAACTGTGGATAAATATATGAGGCACCCGAAAGATGGGGTTCAGTGGGAATTAATCGACAACAAGTTTGAAGACTTTGCCAAGGATCCTAGAAGTATAAGGCTCGGGGAGTGTAGTGATGGGATGAATCCTTTTGGCGATATGAGCACCACAACACATGGCCGGTGCTTCTATGCATATATAACCTTGCTCCTTGGTTGTGTATGAAGAAAAAAATACATTATGATGTCAATGATTATCCAAGGCCCAAAGCAACCTGTAAATGATATCGACATTTACTTTCAGCTACTGGTAGAAGAACTGCTGACATTGTGGGTCAAAGAGCCTGCTGTAAAATGTTATGATGCTTACAAAAAGGAGATTTTCGATCTACATGCGATGCTGCTGCACACCATTCAAGATATGTCGGCATTAGGCAACACATCAGGGCAGAAAACAAAGGGAGATGTAGGGTGTGTCACATGCATGGATAGGACAGCTAGCAGATTTCTTCCCAACTTGCGCAAAACCGTGTATTTGCGTCATCGTAGGTTCTTACGGAGAGATCACCCATACCGAAAGATGAAAGCTGAATTTGATGGTACGGCAGAGGTAGGTTTGGGCCCAAGGCCTTATGCTGGGGAGGTGGTCCATGACATGGCTAAAAAAATAATGTTGTGCTTGGCAAGAACCACGCTTTGACGGTGAAACAAACACCCAGGGATCAAGTGATTAAGAAGAAACCGGTGTTCTGGGTACTGGGAGATTATACGTGTACGTCACTGCATTGATGTCATGCACGTAGACAAGAACGTATGTGAAAGCATCCTTGGTACTATGCTCAAGATTAAAGGTAAAACAAAGGATGGTGATGGTGCACAACTCGATATGCTTGGTGATCAATCAAAACACAAGAGTGAAGCAGAAGATGATAACAAATTCCTCCATGCTCGCCAGAGTTACAATTTCAGTACAAAAGAAGCAATAGAGTTCTTCAACTATTTGTTGTCAGTTAAGAAACCTCTTGCTACTCCGCAAACATTAGAAGTCTCATGGATGTGAGCTCAGGTAAAATGAAGTTGGGACACCTGAAGTCACATGATTGCCGCATAATGTTGACACAAATCCTCCCGGTGGCCATCAGGAATCTGAAGGACAAAGATATAAGAAACACACTCATTGAGCTCTGTGATTTCTTCAACAAACTATGGCAGAAAGTTGTAGATCCTGAAGAGTTGGATTATATGCAAGAGGATATTGCAAGAATATTGTCCAACCTAGAGATGTTTTTCCCACTGTCATTATTTGATGTCATGGTCCATCTCACTGTGCACCTTGTCGACGAGATAAAGTATTGTGGTTCTGTGTTTCTTCACAACATGTATCCCTTCGAGCGGTTCATGGCAATACTGAAGCACTATTGTCGGAACTGAAGCCATCCAGAGGCAAGCATCCTACAAGGTTATACCGCGGAGGAGGTGATTGAGTTTTGCACCGAATACGTGAAACAAAGACCTATAGGTTTGCCCCTCTCTCGCCATGAGGGAAGGCTGAAAGGTAAGCCGGTCCTTCCTGGCACGCAAAAGGCTGCACCCGGAGATTTGGTCGACAAAGCCCATTTGACGGTACTGCTTAGCAGCCCAATTCTCAGCGCTTATGCTGACGAACACTTGGCGGAGATACGCCAAAGCTTCTTACCAATGGTGTATCCATTAGATGTGGAGATGAAGGAGCACAATAAGGACTACGCCAGATGGCTGAAGAATCATTTGGCACAAGGATCCATGGATGACATTGCTATGTGGTTGGCACATAAGCCATTACCTACGGTGTTGACGTACCAAGCGTATGACATAAATGGATACACATTCTACACTGAGGAACATGATGAGAAGACCTCATATCAGAACATCTCTGTTCGAATAGAATGCATGACTGTAGATGAAGCTGATAAAAGGGTATACTATGGAACCATCAAAGAGATTTGCGAGCTTAACTATGTGAAAGTTAAGGTGGCATTATTCAGGTGCACATGGATCCCTCTTAGTCAGGTAAAGGTTGATGGTTATAGGAAGACATGTGTTAACAAGACAACGATGGCATATCACGCGGACCCGTTCATTCTTGCCAGTGATGCTACCCAGATTTTCTATGTGGAAGACCCCTTGCATAAGAACTGCCATGTAGTGATGCATGGGAAGAGGAGGGTACTGGGCGTTGAGCACGTTGCTGATGAGGACGAGTACGATGAATTTGTTGAGTTGCCAGCCAAGGGATCACGCACCTTCCAAACAAAGAGCCGTAAAATCATCAGAAAACCTAAGTTCATTCGGGGTCAACGTAATGATCCCAGTTCCCCCATGTACATGGGAATTAAGCCGTAAGACTAGTTTTTATGCCTACCCTGCAACTTAATTCGTTCAATTTAGAATTGTCGCATGTACTGAATTTGTGAGTTATGCCCGGTCTTCTGTTGATGTAAGAACCATTAATATGTTGACCTTGATATGCTGTCAGCTCAGGCAATGAATTTGAACTGTTTATTATTATTATTATACCATAGAGGTAGCACACTCAATTGATCTCACTCCAGTATGTATGAATAGAAGATATGCAATCTGGTTTGCGAATAGCACACGGTTCATTCATGAAAGTCGTGTGCCGACCAAACCGCGCGCGCGATCTAAGTCGTGAGAGCACGCCATGGGCACACACCGATTTTCATGATGTCCGGACTCCATTTGAATTTTCTGTAATTAAAATACCTACTAGGCCTACGCCGGTCGCCGCACCTCGCAGCCGAAATGTTTGAAACTTCTCCCCACTTCTCGGACAATGGATGAAAACTCGCAAAGTGACACACAAATGATTTACACCTTCTTTGCTAACTAACACCCACATGTAGTTGTAGTAGGGTTTTGATTTTATATGCACTAAATGCAAGGTAAATGCAAAAAATGGCTTAAATATAGCAGACGATACCTGAAACGGGCCAGAAGATCAAACCTAGGGTATATCCGTGATTGTTTACCGTGAATTTTTTTTGAGGCGGAACGGTGAAGTCACTGACGATTGGAATCCAAAGTGCCGCATCTCCTTTTGGAAACTATGATCCTTCTTGTGAGATGCTCCGGTTTGGAAGGTGCGAGCATCAAAACTTGTGCCAAACTTTACCAATTTTTTCCATGGGATCGTGAGAGCACGCCATGGTGATACACCTATTTTCGTTATCTCCGGACTCTATATGCATTTCCTATAATTAAAATACCAAGAAGGCCTACGCCTCTGGCCGCACCCTGCGCCCGAACTATTTGAATTTTTTTCCCGTTTCTCGGACAATGAATGAAAACTTGCAAAGCGACACACAAATGATCTTTCTAACACCCACGTGTAGTTGCGACATGGTTATATACATGGTAACTGGAAAAATGACTCAAATATAGCAAACGAGATCTCAAATGCACCAGAAAATCGAACCTTAGGGTACAATGGTGATTTCTTATCGTGGAAAAAAATTTGAGGCGAAACAATGAACTCATGTTTTCATTCAAACGAAAATATGCTATTAGTTCATGTAAATATTTTCAAATAGCACACGGTTCACTCATGAAAGCCGTGTGCCTACCAAACCGTGGCTGATGCCCCCCTGCTGCGCGCGCGATCTGAGTCGTGAGTTCTGATTGGCCAGAACTCAAACCGCACGGATCGTACGTCTGCATCGTTGGATGCTCCCAGATCAAACGACAATCCTCATCCGTTTCAAAAGCACATGCAGTTGCGGTTGTGATTTGATTTATATGCACAAAATGCATGTTAAATTAAAAAAATGTCTTAAATATAGCAAACGATACTTGAAATGCGCCAGAAAATCAAACCCATGGTATAATGGTGATTGCGTATCGTCGAAATTTTTATGAGCCCAAACGATGAAGTCACCGGCCACTGGAGTTTGAATTAACACGTCTCCTTTTGGAAACCATGATCCTTCTTGTGAGATGCTCTGGTTTCCAAGGAGCGATCATCAAAACTTGTGCCAAACTTTACCAAATTTTTCCACGGGATCATGAGAGCACGTCATGGGCACACACCGATTTTCATGATGTCCGGACTCCATCTGAATTTCCTGTAATTAAAATACCAACTAGGCCTACGCCGGTGGCTGCACCTCGCAGCTGAAATATTTGAAACTTCTCCCCGCTTCTCGGACAATGGATGAAAACTCGCAAAGCGACACACAAATGATTTGTACACCTTCTTTGCTAACTAACACCCACATGTAGTTGTAGTAGGGTTTTGATTTTATATGCACTAAATGCAAGGTAAATGCAAAAAATGGCTTAAATATAGCAGACGAGACCTGAAACGGGCCAGAAAATCAAACCTAGGGTATATCCGTGATTGTTTATCGTGAAAAAAAATTCGAGGCGGAACGGTGAAGTCACTGTCGATTGGAGTCCGAAGTGCCGCGTCTCCTTTTGGAAACTATGATCCTTCTTGTGAGATGCTCCAGTTTGAAAGGTGCGAGCATCAAAACTTGTGCCAAACTTTACCAAAAAATTTCCATGGGATCGTGAGAGCACGCCATAGTGACACACATATTTTCGTTATCTCTGTACTCTTTATGCATTTCCTGTAATTAAAATACCGAGAAGGCCTACGCCTCTGGCCGCACCCTGCGCCCGAACTATTTGAATTTTTTTCCCGTTTCTCGGACAATGAATGAAAACTCGCAAAGTGACACCCAAATGATCTTGCTACCACCCATGTGTAGTTGCGACATGGTTATATACATGTTAAATGCAAAAAATGACTCAAATATAGCAAACGAGATCTCAAATGCACCAGAAAATCAAACCTTAGGGTACAATGGTGATTTCTTACCGTGGAAAAAAATTTTGAGGCGAAACGATGAACTCATGTTTTCATTCAAATGAAAATATGTTGTTAGTTCATGTAAATGTTTTCAAATAGCACACGGTTCACTCACGAAAGCCATGTGCCTACCAAACCATGGTTGATGCCCCCCTGCCACGCGCGCGATCTGAGTCATGCGTTCTGATTGGCCAGAACCCAAACCCCACGGATCGTATGTCAGCACCATTGGATGCTCCCAGATCGAACGACGATCCTCATCCCTTTCAACAGCACATGCAGTTCCGGTTGTGATTTGATTTATATGCACAAAATGCACATTAAATTCAAAAAATGTCTTAAATATAGCAAACAATACCTGAAATGCGCCAGAAAATCAAACCCATGGTATAATGGTGATTGCGTACCGTGGAAATTTTTATGAGGCCAAACGATGAGCTCACGTCTTCATTTCAAAATTAGCACGTCTTCATTTCAAACGAAGTTATGCTGTTTGTGCACACGAGCGCTTAGAGGCAACCGTTTGCATAGGCCTTTCCGCGCGGCGACGGGGGGTCTTTTTTCACCCTTTTCACCAAGGCCACCAACACCCCCCACCGCCCGCCCGCGGTTCACTCAATAGTCCACCCAATCTCCATCGCCAACTCCCCCCTCCCCAAGATCCACAGCAGAACCCTCTTCGGCGCCGACGTCCTCAACCCAGCCATGTGCCCGCTCTTCGGCGTCAACCCTACCTCCACTGCCGTTCCCAACACGCGGCTGCCCGCGCCTCGCCGTCTTCGTTTGCTCGCCAGCCACCCTCTAGCATATTGATCCTGTAACCGTCGCCTCTCCTGTGGTCCTGCCGGGTTTGCACAAGAAACCTGTTAGTTACTGCTCTCCATCGCGGTGAGGCATATTTCCTCGCAATCCCTCTTCCTATTTCGTTCGGTATGTTCCCAAATTGGGTATAAAATAACGGAGAGCGTATATATGTTCATTATCTACCTTCCTAACTAGTACATATAAGCTGCATTTGTTCCAATAAGTTATTGTCGATTTACAGATCGTGGGCGCCCGAGTCACACAAACTTAACAAATTAGCCGTACATTTTCTAAATTACTGCACGGCATGTTTAGACAGCTTGATACCAAGTTGTTAGCTTTATGCTTATCCTCCTTTCCCGAGTTTCGCATGTGTTCTCTATACATGCCGAGTAGCAGCGACATCACTCAAGCTTCAGGTGATGTATCTTCATCTGAGTCTGACAACCCTACGTCTCCAGCAGATGGTGAGGGATCAAGTAATCTGGTACGGGATATAGCTGCAGCAATTACCCTTCTGTCCAGGACATGGAGGAACGCTCCAAGGAAGCCCACACACCAGCCTAAAGGTGTATATGAAGTAATTGATATCGATTTAAAGTCTTGGGCTCCAACTAAACCAGATAAAGCACGCACGAGGTTCAGGAGTGTGTGTGGATTTGTTGGCAGGCCAAGACTCAACATTAATCTGCCGGGGTTTCGGAAGGTTGACATAGAAACACGGCAAAGGATAGTCCGGGAGATCATGGATCACTTCAACTTTCCAGAGCAGTGGTGTAGGATCGAAAGTATGTCTAGAGGGGGGGGATTAGACTACTTGACCAAATAAAAATCTATCCTTTTCCCAATTTTAGTTGTGAGCAGATTTTATCTATTAGCACAAGTCAAGCAATCAACCTACAGATGCAATTCTAAGAGTATAGCAGCGGAATGTAACACATTGCATATGAAGGCAAAAGGGAAGGGTTTGGAGAAGGCAAACACAATGTAGACACGGAGATTTTTGGCGTGGTTGCGATAGGTGGTGCTATCGTACGTCCATGTTGATGGAGACTTCAACCCACGAAGGGTAACGGCTGCGTGAGTCCACGGAGGGCTCCACCCATGAAGGGTCCACGAAGAAGCAACCTTGTCTATCTCACCATGGCCATCGCCCACGAAGGACTTGCCTCACTTGGGTAGATCTTCACGAAGTAGGCGATCTCCTTGCCCTTACAAACTTCTTGGTTCAACTCCACAACTTGACGGAGGCTCCCAAGCGACACCTAACCAATCTAGGAGACACCACTCTCCAAAAGGTAATAGATGGTGTGTTGATGATGAACTCCTTGCTCTTGTGCTTCAAGTGATAGTCTCCCCAACACTCAACTCTCCCTCACAGATTTAGCTATGGTGGAAAGATGATTTGAGTGGAAAGCAACTTGGGGAAGGCTAGAAATCAAGATTATTGTGGTAGGATTGGTATATCTTGATCTCAACACATGAGTAGGTGGTTCTCTCTCAGAAAATGTGTAGTGGAAGTGTAGGCACGTTCTGATGGCTCTCTCACAAATAGAGATGGGGGTGGAGGGGTATATATAGCCTCCACACAAAATCCAACCGTTACACACATTTGACCAAACTCGGTGAGACCGAATAGACGAACTCGGTCTGACCGATTAGTTCAAAATGTGAACGTTAGGAATCTTGGTGGGACCGACTGGAAAAACTCGGTGTGACCGATGTGCTAGGGCTTAGGGCAAACATCAACTCAGTGGGGCCGATTGCATCAACTCGGTGAGACCGAAGTGAAGCAATAAGCAACAGAGTGAATGTCAAGCCAACTCGGTGAGACCGATTGCAATTTTGGTGAGGCCGAAATAAATGCAACAAGTCACAGGGAGTCAGCAAGGCCATCTCGGTGAGACCGAGATCCGTATCGGTGCGACCGAACTGTTAGGGTTTCTGGCAGTGGCTATGTCATATGAACTCGGTGGCGTCGATGGAAAGAATCGGTGGGGCCGAGTTTGACTTTAGGGTTTTGACATATTTGGAATGAGAAAGTGGTTGAGGGCTTTGGAGCAATATCATAAGCACTTTGAGCAAGCAAGCCATTAAGTAACACCTCATCCCCTTTTAATAGTATTGGCTTTCCTATGGACTCAATGTGATCTTGGATCACTAAAACAAAGATGAAGAGTCTTGAGCTTTTGCCAATATGTGTCCTTAGCATTTTGAGGGGTCCACATTTCTAGTCCATGCCATGCCAATCATTGAACTCTCTGAAATATGTAACTTGAAAGAATATTAGTTCAATGAGCTATATGTTGTTATGAATTACCAAAACCACCTGGGGATTCGTTGCACTTTCAAGTGGAGAATGCAGGTGGAACACGCTGCACTGAAGAAGGCTAGGGGTGCTTGGAGAAACTAGAAGCACGTGCTATACAAGAAGTACTTGAGTGAAGGCAAGGACCCAATCCCCACATACCCCCAAATTACAAAGGCAGACTGGGCAGAATTCAAAAGGGTCAGGGCAACTACAGCGTTTGCTGAGAAGAGTGCCAAGCAATCGGAACTTCAGAAGAGGAACACACACACCCACCATATGGGTGTGGCAGGATACTACAGCATGAAACCGATATGGGACCAGGAGGACAAGGAAGCAGTAGCTGCGGGTGGGAAACCGGCCTTTAGCGAAATCAGTGGCGAACGCGCTAGAGACTACTTGCGGGCACGTGCAAGGAGGCATGATGATGGAAATTATCACTTTGAAAACTCACATGACGAAGAACTGTATCGCGTGATGTTAAAGGCTTCCAAGATCCCTGGAAGGTTCTATAGGAACTTAGGGCCATGTGGCATTCTGTCCGATGCTCTGGAAACAAGAGAGCCCCCTGGCCATGCAAGGGGTATAGGTGTTAATGTCCCACACAAGAGGGATTTCACACTCAGCAAAGAAGAGAGGCTCAACATGAAAAAAGTGAGGAGTGAAATGAAGCAGAATGAATTGTATGAAAGGTTGAGGAAGGACATGTATCTGACTGTTTGAAAGGAAATTGAGGAGTCAATGATGATGCAGAAGACTCTAACACTGACAGATAGCCAGCAGATGGGAGGGGAGGCGGGCATGGAGGATGCTGGTTATTGCATGACAACACCGCACAAGAGTAGCTGTGCATCAGCTGACCCCAGCGACACTGAGACTGCGGCTGCTCATGATGATGCTATATCTGATCTATGTGGAATGAAAGACAGACTGAAGGGAATGCTTACACATTATGAAGGTACATTAAATGTGCAACAACCTGGGTTTACCCACCCTTCTTGGAAGAGGGCCTCTTGTTGGACAATGCACCATTGAAGCCGGGCTGTGTGAAGTGCTACGTGACTGAAGTAAAGCCTGGATTCAATGAATTTGCCCTGAAGAATGTCCTAGGGGACTTTCATGAGCATAGGACCTTGGGAGAAACACCGTTATATCACATCCAATGGCCACGAAAGGAAATAGACTTCATGGATGAGATCCCTGAAGCCCCGCCAAGAGCAACCAATGTCGCCCCTCAACCGGTGACGCTCTCCTTGCCACAGCAGCTCTCGCGTGCTTCCCCCAAGGAACCTAATACTCGTAATCGGACGGCTGATGCATCAACCTGTGATCAGCCCGCCCGACTTTGTGTCGTACAGGCCATGTCATCGTCCGCCCTAGAGCAGCCAGTGGCAAGGCCTACAACTACTGAAGACGTACCACCAGTTCAGATGCCGGCCGCTAAAGCAGCGGGGGGAGACCCAGCTACACCACATGCTCAGCAGACCAACCTGGTGGAACAGATTGCTAAGCAGTCTAATGCTACGGAACCGCCTGCTAAGCAGTCTGTAGGTCAAGAACCGACTGCTCATTGGTCCGTTGGTCTGCAGCCGCGTGATCAGCATACCAATGCATCAGCACTGCCTGCTCAGCAAACCAACGTGTTGGCACAGCCTCCTAGGCACACCGACAAGTTGGCAACACCTGCGCAGAAACCCGGCATAGCTTCAACACATGGTCAGCAGTCCGATGCCTTTGCTCCTACAGCCCAGCAGTCCGTCGCAGCAGCACCGCCAACTCAGTAGTCCGGCGTAGCTAAACTGTCTAATAAGCAGTCCGTCGAAGCTTTACCGTCTGCTCGACAGTCCGCCTTTCAGCCATCCAGACCTTGTACCAGAAGTGCTTCAAGTATCAAGAAGAAAGCGGACAAAAGGCTGCACCCATGAGGAAGCGCGCCCAGAGAGCGAAGAGGAATGAGAATGATTGCCTCTTACTTAAGGCACTCATCGCCCAGAACCAAATTAACAACAAGTTGTTCGAATCGGAGAGTAATATTATTTCTGACGGCATGAATGATGCAGAAATAGATTTGGTGCTTCCTAAAAATAAAGCAGACGTACTTGAAGCACGCAATTACGTCCATGGCCAGCCATTTCTTGTTGGTGAATACTTTGATGAGTGCAGCTCCAGTTGCCGCCAGTTACATAAATATTGCATGGATCAAATGTCAGCAGGTCATCATGTTCTGCTAGTCTGCTACAACAGTGATCATTTCTGACACGATCCTGGTTCCATCAGTGTGGATTTCAAGGACTTACATCTCTTCTTCAACTTCAACATGCTCGATGCCACTCTTGTTAGATGCCTGATTTTGTAAGTACTTAACAAACTCTGATCAACTTCTCCATACAAGGCTGTAAATGATAAACAACTAACTGCATTTTATTCCTCTCAGGGGATTGACTGCGCAGAGAAGAAAAAGGGAGAGTGTGTATTTCATATATCCTGCATTAGCAAATGGCACAACATTGCATGGTAAGGATGAACGGGAGTGGGCCATTAACATGGTCGCCCGTATCTTTGAAAACACGTCCCATGCAAAATCATTTCTCTGGCCATATCATGAACGGTAAGTCAAATAAACAACCACGCATACAGTGATTGTCTTTCAGATTTCGACATAATTCGTAAGTTCATGGTTTTCTTAATATGTAGCGATCACTGGATCTTGGTATTCATTGTTCCAAACAAGAACATAGTTTACTACATGGATTCTCTCGGAGAGTCAATAAAGGATCAAGATCTGACGCATCTTCAGCAATTCATGGATAGCTATTGAATTCTATGATGTTGAAATTAATTTGCATTCATATCTGGTTCAAGAATTGATGTTTTGAAAATTCATCTTCATTTGCAATGTGTTCACATTGTGGAAAACTAAACCAGGGAACCTGTTCAAGAGGGAACTATCTCTGCAGCACGAGATCGTTTCTCCGGTAACACACCGAAATCCGTTATTTTCGGAAAATGTATCCAATAGTCTGCAAATACCTTTTCTTACGCTAGTCAAATGTTCAAGCTTGTAAATAAACCTCTTTCTATTTCTGTCCAAAGAAAAAAAATACATCTAACACCGGTTAGGTTGTTCCTAACAGGACAAATACACATGACTAATTCTGTACCAAAAATTTCAGTGTCCTCAGCAACAAGCAGGGACCAACCTTTGTGGATGCTATGTTTGCGGACACATGATCTCCATCTGCAAATCTACTGATAGTTGTGAAGATGCTCGTGAATTAGAACCAGTAAGTCTATCTTAATTAATATCTTCTACTCCACTCATATGGCACATTCTAATCTTAAAAATATTGTAGCTCATCTTAGAACCGAGGACCCCTGAACCGCTCCCCGCTGGTGAATTGCTGATGGTTCAGAGATTTATCAGCGACTTCTTCCTGAATCACTACATCAATCACATTGGTGATAATGAAGATTTCAGCATGCCTTCTCCTAAAATATTGAGTAAGAGTTAGCCGCTAAACATATACGCATGGATCCATTGTTTTCCATGTGATGAGGTCTTCGTATTTCGTACACTATGATTAATTATGTAATGCATATATATGTCGACAAATCATTGGAATTTAGCTACCATTTGTTCAATTGCAATTGTTGCGGAATCTAATGAATGCTCTTCCTGTGGACACTATTTGTTCAACTGCATATTGTGGCGAATTTGTTTTTTGCATGCCGATTCAAATGGGATATTTTTGCTTTAACCTGGCAATTGCTGCGCACATGGTTCAACTAAATGAGTGTGTGCGATCCACATCGGAAAACATACGTCCATCATAGCGGAACAGTCGGTGATACACAGCAGATCGCAAATGATTTGCAACACTACTACATGTGCGTAGGGGCTCCGGAACCGCTTGTGATACCACATTATTGCACACGAGAGCTCGGAGTAAACCGTGCCCAATGTAAAATACAATCCCAGTCATAAATTTTTCAGGAAATATGTGGGATCCAAAACGAAAAGCACATGTCACTCATACCGCAACCGCCGGTGATACACAACAAATCACACATGGTCTGCAGCACTTGTATGTGTGCGAAGGTGCTCTTGAACCGTTTGTGATAGAACATTATCGCACACAGTAATTGTTCGGAAACGTGTACGATGGAGTCATGCATGGCAGACGAGTTTCGCAGAAAACTCGTGTGCGATGGCGCACATATCGCACACAGTTCATATGTTGTCCCGTGTGCCTTAGAAACTGTTTCCCAAACGGTTCATTACGAAACACCGTTTGGTTTCACTGCGTCATTAGAAACGTTTAATCACCGATCCCACACGTGTGAAAGAATTTGGTGTTTGCTGCATCACATACGATTACATTTGGCAAGGCGTCTGCATCATGGCTCCCTAGGGTCATGTGGGAAGGACCCCCCTATCGCACACACTCACTAGGTGACAGTTTAAAATACTGTCGCGGAAAGGGGTTAAAAACCATTTGTATAGCAGCTCACTGTACCAGTGATCGACCGCTATCCAGCATGCATCTAGTGTATTAAGTTCATGGAGAAACAGAGTAATGCAATAAGAACGATGACATGATGTAGACAAGATCTATTCATGTAGGAATAGACCCCACCTTTTTATCCTTAATGTCAATGATACATGCGTGTCATGTCTCTTTCTGTCACTGAGATTGAGCACCGCAAGATCGAATCCATCACAAAGTACTTCTTCCCATTGCAAGAAAAATCAATCTAGTTGGCCAAACCAAACCAAAGTTTCAGAGAAGACATACGAGGCTATAACAATCATGCATAAAAGAGTTCAGCAAAGACCCAAATAATATTCATGGATAGATCTGATCATAAAATCACAATTCATCGGATCCCAACAAACACACCGCAAAAAGTCATTACATCAAATAGATCTCCAAGAACATCGAGGAGAACATTGTATTGAAGATCAAAAAGTGAGAAGAAGCCATCTAGCTACTACCTACGGACCCGTAGGTCTATGGTAAACTACTCACGCATCATCGGAGGGGCAAGGGTGATGATGAAGAACCCCTCCATGATCGTTGACCCCTCCGGCAGAGTGACGGAAAAGGCCTCTAGATTGGATCTCGTGGTTCTGGAACTTGTGGCGGCTGGAATTGTGTTTCGTCGACTCTCCTAGGGTTTTTGGGATTTTAGAGTATTTATAGAGGCAAAGGTTGGTGGAGGGGGTGCCTGTGGGCCCCACTACCCACCAGGGCACGCCTGGGGGCCCTGGCACGCCCTGGTGCCTAGTGGGCCCCGCAGGGCCCCTCTGGTGCACTTCTTGGGTCTCCTGGGTGTCTTCTGGGCAGAAAAAAAATCTCCAAAAAGTTTCGCTGCATTTGGACTTCATTTGGTATTGATTTTCTGCGAAGTAAAAAACAAGCAAAAAATAGCAACTAGCACTGGGCACTTTGTCAATAGGTTAGTCCCAAAAAATGATATAAAGTTGCTAGTAAATGAATATAAAACATCCAAGATTGATAATATAACAACATGGAACAATAAAAAATTACAGATACGTTGAAGACGTATCAGCATCCCCAAGCTTAACTCTTGCTCGTCCTCGAGTAGGTAAATGCTAAAAATAGAATTTTTGATGTGGAATGCTGCCTAACATGTTCATCACATATTCTTTTCTTTTGTAGCATGGACATTTGGACTTCTAGATGATTCAAAGCAATAGTCTATAATTGACATGAAGACATCAATACTCAAGCATATCAACAAGAAACCATGGCTTTCAAAATATCAACACTAAAGAAAGCTATTCCTAGCCCATTATGCTCAATCATTGATCCATTCATCAAACACACTCAAATATTAGCTATATCCAATGCACAAGTATGATCATAGTGTTCCCTAGTTGGCGCTTTGTAAGAGAAGATGGAGACTCAATAAAATAAAAATTGCATAAAGTAAATAGATAGGCCCTTCGCAGAGGGAAGCAGAGATTTGTAGAGGTGCCAGAGCTGAAAGCTAAATTGAGAGATAAAATATTTTGAGTGGCATGCTTTTCCTCTCAACAAAAATGACCGAGAATTCCCAATACTTTCCATGCTAGATAAATCATAGGCGGTTCCCAAACATAAAATAAAATTTATTCCTTTTTCCACCATTATTTCACAATCCATGGCTAGCCGTATCCATGAGTGCCTTCCATACCAACACTTTCCAAGGAATTTATTATTTCACAACATAATTTTTTTTTCATTTCGGGAGTGAGCATCCCTATTACCTGCCACACTCTCGTGCAATGACAAGTGAATAAACACTCAC
This sequence comes from Thinopyrum elongatum, assembly GCA_011799875.1. NCBI lineage: Eukaryota > Viridiplantae > Streptophyta > Magnoliopsida > Poales > Poaceae > Thinopyrum > Thinopyrum elongatum. The sequence goes on along the minus strand of CM022298.1, from coordinate 454,872,964 downwards.
CTTGAGAATAAAATATATAGCATGGAAAATATCAGCCACCCCCTACCGCTTCATGAGCGGTACAGGCACACAAAAAGGAAATTTATTTTGAAAATTAGAGTTGGCACATATAAATTTACTTGGAACGGCATGGAAACACCGCATATAGGTAGGTATCGTGGACTCATTGGCACAACTTGGTTTAAGGAGTTTGGATGCACAAGCAGTATTCCTGCTTAGTACAAGGAAAGGCTAGCAAATAGATTGAGAAGCAACCAACCAAAAAATGAAAATGATCATAAACGAGCATTAAACATAACTAACACCGAATAATGCACCACAAGTAGGATGTAACTTCATGTTTGTGCTTGCATAGGGAATCACAAACCTTAACACCAATATTCTTACTAAAGCATAATTACTCACCAACATGACTCACATATTACTATCTCCATATCTCAAAACTATTACAAGGAATCAAGTTTATAATATCCAATGATCTTCATGAAAGTTGTTATTATATCCCTCTTGAATATCTATCACCTTGGGACTAATTTAATATATTACCATTGCTACTAACAAGCTCTCAAACAAATTTAAGTGAGGAACAAGAGCATAAATATTTCTTCAAAATATTCATCTCTCAAAATAATATAAGTGAAGCATGAGAGGATTTCTTCAAAATTAGAGCACCACCATGCTCAAAAAGATATAAGTGAAGTACTAGAGCAATTCCATAGCTCAAAAAATTTAAGTGAAGCACATAGAGCGATTCTAAAAAATCATAGCATCATTATGGCTCTCTCAAATAGGTGTGTCCAGCAAGGATGATTGTGACAAACTAAAAAGAAAAACAAGCAAAGACTCATATAATACAAGACACTCCAAGCAAAACTCATGATACTAGATGATGCCCCACACGTTGCTGCAGGATATTATAGAAGAATTTTAGGTGATTTCAACTTGTGGATGTGTTGATTCATACTGATGGATTGAGATGCAAAAAAGAAGAGCTACGACAAACATTAGCGCACCGCAAAGGGAAATGGAATAAGGTAATATAAATGGCATACGAAGGTACTATAAATGGCAGAGCAGCCACCTCGCAGATTTTGTTATCACATTTAGATATCTAAATATCTTGAAAGTAAAAAATATAATTGTTCCCTGCCTAGTTGTGTTGTACTGACATGTAAAAAAAGAAATGGAAGCTGAGGCGATGGCCATATTTTGTGGGACTTTCGGAGCTGCAGAAATTTTATAAGGGGTCAGTCTGCATTGAGACTGCGTTGTTGTCTCGAGTTGGCTCCAGCCTGGTTCACAAAATAGATCAGGGCCGTTCCCAATCGTAGCTGATGTCAAAGAGTTGATGTGTTCCTTTTGCGTCAGCATCTATTGCTTCAATCAACAGAGAAAGCAACGTCTTGGCCCATGAGTTGGCTGCCTTCGCTAGAAGGCAAGGGGATTGTCTAACTATAGCTGATGTTCCCGATGCTCTAAGACAGACTGTGGTTGAGGACTATAACTTTAACCCTGGAGGTTTATAAATTCAGGTCTTGTTCTAAAAAAAGGAAGCTAAGTAAATATAATTGAACTTAATTATAGCATTTGAAACATACACCTTCAAATTATATAGAGGAGACGATTGGGCTTTGGAGCTATATGAAAGAAAAATTGTCAACAACATAATAAGTGAAGCTCGAAAGATCCAGAAGGTGAGAATACAGTACCTAAATAACACCAGAGATGGATCATGGGTATCAGCATTGCCAAAAATTAGAGGTGGTATTTAATCCCATTAACCAAATTCGTATAGATGATTCAACATAGAAAGGGCACACTAACTGCTGTAAGTTTGCTAATTCAGTTCAAGCCTGCAATCTAGGAAAAGCTTACCAAACTTCATATCTAAGAGAGCAGAGAGTGTACGGATCTACAAAAACAAACAACAACAAAATCATAATGGTATAATGCATGCACAAATCCGTGATGCTGGAGACATGCATGTATAAGATGTCCTGTACTTACCTAACAATGCGAATATCTAGAACGGGCCATGCATCATGTGGATCTAACGACCTTGGCTGGAATTTGGGTCAGCCTGTTCCTGCACTATAATTGCAGACTCGTAGTCATTTCAGAGGATCCCGTGAGGAGTAGGTTGTCATTGCTCTTGGGGCTATGGGTTGCGATTAATACTTAGCTCTGGCGAAGTACTGCATGGAGTTAAACGTATCATACAATAGGGATCGAGTGATGGGTGGATGCCTGGATGGCGAATGAGGCTGTCGAGGGTCTGGCGAGGGGAGAATATATTGTATGCGAAGACTGTTGAACTTCCGGGCACATCTAGTCCGCTCTAAACGTTGTGGTGCGTGAGGCCGTTTCATATGCATTTGTGGCCGGCAGAGTGTCCCTCAAGAAGGGTGGAAGAGGTAGTGGAGGCAATAATAGCGGCAACGGGAAGATGAGCGGATAAGCTGGAGTTAGTGCACATCTGTGGACTGCAGAAGGGCTAGCGATGATGGTTAGTCCAGCAACTGGTTGGGAGAGGGTGGGTTGTCGCGGCGGCGGTGACGGCTGCAAGAAGAGACGTACGCAGTGGGGAAGATGAACTCTCAACGATGCTGATGGAGCGGGCTATTTTCTGTTTTTCCATGGGCTTCGAACATCCAAAGCGGTAGTTGAGCCCACAACTTGGCTGGACAGCCCAGGTTAAAAAAATGCTTCGTACAGCCAGCCTAGGCGCAAGAAGGGAATCGAGAGATCCAGCGAGAGTTTTAATACGCGGGGCGTTACCGTATACTCCTACATGATTCATGCATGCAGGGAGTGGAGGGTTAGTGCTGATGTGGCAGTAGGTGAATGGATGCTAATGTGGATAGGCTGCATGCTTAGTTAAATAAGTTAGTGGGGATGAACTATTTAGATATTATAGATGTGATGAATAAAAATATAGCTCCAAGTAAAATTACCGGTAGTCGTCAGATCCACTCAACTAGGAAAGAAGTACGCATTGCTGACTGACTGTTTGAACGATCCTAGTTACTAGTAGCTAATCAAGTCAGAGTAGGGTGGCCGAGAAGCTTCTTGCTGGTGCCTAGGCTTTTGTTTACCAAGGGTTCGAATCCCTCTCTTTTCGTACGAATAAAACTAACAAGAAGCAAAGTTGAAATGGGAGCTTTCCCACTAGGACTCCGCTAAGTGGTAACACAATGTATAGAGTCTGACACCTGCCCGGTGATGGAAGGTCACCGTGAATATGTACCCGGGACCTGTACACACCGCCTGTCACACCCTGGGAATTGGTTTCACCCAAAGCATCACACTCAAAGTGTTGAGGCTTATTCTTTGATGCAGGAAAGGAAAACATTTCTATTTCTTTTGCTTCAATGCTGTGATACACTCAGGATGTTTATGATACCTACCCATTAAGAACTCGTCTTCCCTCTTTTTTGATTACCTTCCTCGCGTATGTATAAGACCGAATCCATTCTTTTTCGAAATCGATTTCGAAAAAGAACTACTAAGAAAGAGGGGATGCCTTCCGGGGCATCCCCAAGATTAGTTGCTTGGTACTCCTTGAATATTACCTTGGGGTACCATTGAAGGAAATATGCCCTAGAGGCAATAATAAAGTTGTTATTTTATATTTCCTTATTCATTATAAAGGTTTATTATTCATGCTAGAATTGTATTGATCGGAAACCATAATACCTGTGTGAATACATAGACAAAACATCGTGTCCCTAGTAAGCCTCTACTAGACTAGCTCGTTGATCAAAGATGGTTAAGGTTTTCTGACCATGGACATGAGTTTTCATTTGATAACGGGATCACATCATTAGGAGAATGATGTGATGGACAAGACCCATCCGTTATCTTAGCAGAATGATCGTTCAGTTTTATTGCTATTGCTTTCTTCATGTCAAATACATATTCCTTCGACTATGAGATTATGCAACTCCCGGATACCGGAGGAGTGCCTTGTGTGCTATCAAACGTCATAACATAACTGGGTGATTATAAAGATGCTCTACAGGTATCTCCGAAGGTATTTGTTGAGTTGGCATAGATCGAGATTAGGATTTGTCACTCCGAGTTTCGAAGAGGTATCTCTGGGCCCTCTCGGTAATACACATCATAAGCTTGCAAGCAAACGACTAAGGAGTTGGTCACGAGGTGATGTATTATGGAACGAGTAAAGAGTATGCCGGTAGCAAGATTGAACTAGGTATGAATATACCGATGATCGAATCTCGGGCAAGTAACATACCGATGGACAAAGGGAATTACGTATGTTGTCATAACGGTTCGACCGATAAAGATTTTCGTAGAATATGTAGGAGCCAATATGGGCATTCAGGTTCCGCTATTGGTTATTGACCGGAGAGGTGTCTCGGTCATGTCTACATAGTTCTCGAACCCGTAGGGTCCGCACGCTTAACGTTCGATGACGATATTGTATTATATGAGTTATGTGATTTGGTGACCGAATGTTGTTCTTAGTCCCGGATGAGATCACAGACATGACGAGGAGTCTCGAAATGGTCGAGAGGTAAAGATTGATATATAGGACGATGGTATTCGGACATCGGAAGTGTTCCGGAGGGTACCGGGTACATATCGGGTCACCGGAAGGGGTTTCGGACACCCCCGACAAAAGATATGGGCCTTATGGGCCAAGAGGGGAAACGCACCAGCCACAAGGGGCTGGTGCGCCCCCATATGGGCCGAACCAGGAGGAGAAGGAAAGAGGGAAAGGGAAAGGAAAGGGGGGGGGGGATTCGTCCTCCCCCTTCCTTCCCTCCTCCCTTCGTATTCCTTCCCCCTCCGGCAAATATGGCAGGGGGCGCGGCCAAGGGGAGACCCCAAGTAGGATTCGGCCTACTTGGGCGCCTCCTGGCAGCCTCCCCTCTCCCTCCCACCTATATATATGAGGGGGGGCGCCCTAGCACACACCAGAACATTGTCTTAGCCGTGTGCGGCGCCCCCGTCCACCGTTTACTCCCTCGGTCATATTTTCGTGGTGCTTAGGCGAAGCCCTACGGAGATCACTTCACCATCACCGTCACCATGCCGTCGTGGTGATGGAACTCATCTACTACTTCGCCCATCTTGCTGGATCAAGAAGGCAAGGACGCCATCGAGCTGAACTTGTGCAGAACGCGGAGGTGCCGTGCGTTCGGTACTAGATCGGTTGGAGCGCGAAGAAAGTTTGACTACATCAACCGCGTTGTGAAACGCTTCCGCTTACAGTCTACGAGGGTACATAGACACACTCTCCCCCTCGTTGCTATGCATCTCCATGGATAGATCATTGCGTGTGCGTAGAATTTTTTTTGTTTTCCATGCAACGTTTCCCAACAGTGGCATCAAGAGCCAGGTCTATGCGTAGATGATATGCACGAGTAGAACCCAAAGAGTTGTGGGCGGTGATAGTCATACTGCTTACCACCAACGTCTTATTTTGATTCGGCGGTATTGTGGGATGAAGCGGCCCGGACCAACCTTACATGTCCACGAGCATGAGACCGGTTCCACCGACAGACATGCAACTAGTTTTGCATAAAGGTGGCTGGCGGGTGTCTGTTTCTCCTACTTTAGTTGAATCAAATTTGACTGCGGCTGGTCCTTGAAGAAGGTTAAAACAGCAAACTTGATGAAACACCGTTGTGGTTTTATGCGTAGGTAAGAACGGTTCTTGCTAGAAGCCCGTCGCAGCCACGTAAAACTTGCAACAACAAAGTAGAGGACGTCTAACTTGTTTTTGCAGGGCATGTTGTGATGTGATATGGTCAAGACATGATGTGATATATGTTGTTGTATGAGATGATCATGTTTTGTAAGTTATCGACAACTGGCAGGAGCCTTATGGTTGTCTCTTTATTGTATGAAATGCAAACGCCATGTAATTGCTTTACTTTATCACTATGCGTTAGCGATAGTTGTAGAAGCAATAGTTGGCGAGACGACTACGACACAACGATGGAGATCAAGGTGTCGAGCCGGTGACAATGGAGATCATGACGATGCTTTGGAGATGGAGATCAAAAGCACAAGATGATGGCCATATCATGTCACATATTTTGATTGCATGTGATGTTATCCTTTATGCATCTTATTTTGCTTAGAACGGTGGTAGCATTATAAGATGATCCCTTCACTTAATTTCAAGATAAAAGTGTTCTCCCTGAGTATGCACCGTTGCTACAATTCATCGTGTTGAGACAACACGTGATGATCGGGTGTGATAGACTCTACGTTCACATACAACGGGTGCAAGACAGTTTTGCACATGTAGAATACTTGGGTTAAACTTGACGAGCCTAGCATGTACAGACATGGCCTCGGAACACTGGAGACCGAAAGGTCGAACGTGAATCATATAGTAGATATGATCAACATAGAGATGTTCACCATTCATGACTACCCCATCTCACGTGATGATCGGACATGGGTTAGTTGACTTGGATCACGTATCACTTAGATGACTTGAGGGATGTCTATTTAAGTGGGAGTTCTTAAGTAATTTGATTAATTGAACTTAATTTATCATGAACTTAGTCCTGATAGTATTTGCATATCTATGTTGTAGATCAATGGCCCGTGCTACCATTCCCCTGAATTTTAATGCGTTCCTAGAGAAAGCTAAGTTGAAAGATGATGGTAGCAACTACACGGACTGGGTCCGTAACTTGAGGATTATCCTCATTTCTACACAGAAGAATTATGTCCTTGATGCACCGCTAGGTGACAAGCCCCCTCCCGCTAATGTAGATGCTCTGAACGTCTGGCAGACGCGGTCTGATGACTACTCTATAGTTCAGTGTGCCATGCTTTACGGCTTAGAACCGGGACTTCAAAGACGTTTTGAACATCTTGGAGCATATGAGATGTTCCAAGAGTTGAAGTTAATATTTCAAGCAAATGCCCGGGTTGAGAGATATGAAGTCTCCAACAAGTGCTATAGCTGCAAGATGGAGGAGAACAGTTCTGTCAGTGAACACATACTCAAAATGTCTGGGTATTATAATCACTTGACTCAGCTAGGAGTTGATCTTCCAGTTGATTGTGTCATTGACAGAGTTCTTCAATCACTGCCACCAAGCTACAAAGGCTTCATGATGAACTATAATATGCAAGGGATGAACAAAACAATTCCCGAGCTCTTCGCAATGCTTAAGGCTGCGGAGGTAGAAATCAAGAAGGAGCATCAAGTGTTGATGGTTAACAAGACCACTAGTTTCAAGAAAAAGGGCAAGGGAAAGAAAGGGAACTTCAATAAGAATGGAAAGCAAGTTGCCACTCCCGGGAAGAAACCCAAAGATGGACCCAAGCCTGAAACTGAGTGCTTCTACTGCAAAGGGACTAGTCACTGGAAGCGGAATTGCCCCAAGTATTTGGCGGATAAGAAGGATGGCAAAGTGAACAAAGGTATATTTGATATACATGTTATTGATGTGTACCTTACTAATGCTCGTAGTAGCGCCTGGGTATTTGATACTGGTCTGGTTGCTCATATTTGTAACTCGAAACAGGAGCTACAGATTAAACAAAGATTGGCTAAGGACGAGGTGACGATGCGCGTCGGGAATGGTTCCAAGGTCGATGTGATCGCCGTCGGCACGCTACCTCTACATCTACCTTCGGGATTAGTTTTAGACCTGAATAATTGTTATTTGGTGCCAGCGTTGAGCATGAACATTATATCTGGATCTTGTTTAGTGCGAGACGGTTATTCATTTAAATCAGAGAATAATGGTTGTTCTATTTATATGAGTAATATCTTTTATGGTCATGCACCCTTGAAGAGTGGTCTATTTTTGTTGAATCTCGATTGTAGTAATACACATATTCATAATATTGATGCCAAAAGATGCAAAGTTGATAATGATAGTGCAACATATTTGTGGCACTGCCGTTTAGGTCATATTGGTGTAAAGCGCATGAAGAAACTCCATACAGATGGGCTTTTGGAATCACTTGATTATGAATCATTTGATACTTGCGAACCATGCCTCATGGGCAAGATGACTAAAACTCCGTTCTCCGGAACAATGGAGCGAGCTAATGACTTATTGGAAATAATACATACCGATGTATGCGGTCCAATGAGTGTTGAGGCATGCGGCGGGTATCATTATTTTCTGACCTTCACAGATGATTTGAGCAGATATGGGTATATCTACTTAATGAAACACAAGTCTGAAACATTTGAAAAGTTCAAAGAATTTCATAGTGAAGTGGAGAATCATCGTAACAAGAAAATAAAGTTTCTGCGATCTGATCGCGGAGGCGAATATTTGAGTTATGAGTTTGGCCTTCATTTAAAACAATGTGGAATAGTTTCACAACGCACGCCACCTGGAACACCACAGCGTAATGGTGTGTCCGAACGTCATAACCGTACTTTATTAGATATGGTGCGATCTATGATGTCTCTTACCGATCTACCACTATCATTTTGGGTTTATGCATTAGAGACAACTACATTCACGTTAAATAGGGCACCGTCTAAATCCGTTGAGACGACACCGTATGAACTATCATTTTGGGTTGCGACACTTATGTCAAAAGGCTTCAGCCTGATAAGCTCGAACCCAAATCGGAGAAGTGCATCTTCATAGGATACCCTAAGGAAACAATTGGGTATACCTTCTACAACAGATCCGAAGGCAAGATCTTTGTTGCCAAGAATGGAACCTTTATAAAGAAGGAGTTTCTCTCGAAAGAAGTGAGTGGGAGGAAAGTAGAACTTGATGAGGTAATTGTACCTTCTCTCGAATTGGAAAGTAGTTCATCCGAGAAAATCGTTCCCGTGATGCTTACACCAACTAGAGAGGAAGCTAATGATGATGATCATGAAACTTCGGATCAAGTTACTATAGAACTTCGTAGGTTAACCAGAACACGATCCGCACCAGAGTGGTACGGGAATCCTGTACTGGAAGTCATGTTACTAGACCAAGGCGAACCTACGAACTATGAAGAAGCTATGATGAGCCCAGATTCCGACAGATGGCTTGAGGCCATGAAATCTGAGATAAGATCCATGTATCAGAACAAAGTGTGGACTTTGGTGGATTTTCTCGATGATCGGCAAGCCATAGAAAATAAATGGATCTTCAAGAAGAAGACTGACGCTGATGGTAATGTTACTGTCTATAAAGCTCGACTTGTCGCAAAAGGTTTTCGACAAGTTCAAGGGTTTGACTACGATGAGACTTTCTCACCCGTAGTGATGCTTAAGTCCGTCCGAATCATGTTAGCAATTGCCGCATTTTATGATTATGAAATCTGGCAAATGGACGTCAAAACTGCATTCCTTAATGGATTTCTTAAGGAAGAATTGTATATGATGCAACCAGAAGGTTTTGTCGATCCTAAAGGTGCTAACAAAGTGTGCAAGCTCCAGCGATCCATCTATGGACTGGTGCAAGCATCTCAGAGTTGGAATATATGCTTTGATGAAGTGATCAAAGCATATGGATTTATACATACTTTCGGTGAAGCCTGTATTTACAAGAAAGTGAGTGGGAGCTCTGTAGCATTTCTGATATTATATGTGGATGACATATTGTTGATTGGAAATGATATAGAATTTCTGGATAGCATAAAAGGATACTTGAATAAGAATTTTTCAATGAAAGACCTCGGTGAAGCTGCTTATATATTGGGCATCAAGATCTATAGGGATAGATCGAGACGCTTAATAGGACTTTCACAAAGCACATACCTTGATAAAGTTTTGAAGAAGTTCAAAATGGATCTGTCAAAGAAAGGGTTCTTGCCTGTGTTCCAAGGTGTGAAGTTGAGTAAGACTCAATGCCCGACCACTGCAGAAGATAGAGAGAAAATGAAAGTCATTCCCTATGCTTCAGCCATAGGTTCTATCATGTATGCTATGCAGTGTACCATACCTGATGTGTGCCTTGCCATAAGTCTGGCAGGGAGGTACCAAAGTAATCCAGGAGTGGATCACTGGACAGCGGTCAAGAACATCCTGAAGTACCTGAAAAGGACCAAGGATATGTTTCTCGTTTATGGAGGTGATAAAGAGCTCGTCGTAAATGGTTACGTCGTTGCTAGCTTTGACACTGATCCAGATGATTCCAAGTCACAAACCAGATACGTATTTATATTGAATGGTGGAGCTGTCAGTTGGTGCAGTTCCATGCAGAGCGTTGTGGCGGGATCTACGTGTGAAGCGGAGTACATAGCTGCTTTAGAAGCAGCAAATGAAGGAGTCTGGATGAAGGAGTTCATATCCGATCTAGGTGTAATACCTAGTGCATCGGATCCAATGAAAATCTTTTGTGACAACACTTGAGCAATAGCCTTGGCGAAGGAATCTAGGTTTCACAAGAGAACCAAACACATCAAGAGACGCTTCAACTCCATTCGTGAACAAGTCAAGGATGGAGACATAGAAATTTGCAAGATACATACGGATTTGAATGTAGCAGACCCGTTGACTAAGCCTCTTCCACGAGCAAAACATGATCAGCACCAAGACTCCATGGGTGTTAGAATTATTACAATGTAATCTAGATTATTGACTCTAGTGCAAGTGGGAGACTGAAGGAAATATGCCCTAGAGGCAATAATAAAGTTGTTATTTTATATTTCCTTATTCATGATAAAGGTTTATTATTCATTCTAGAATTGTATTGATCGGAAACCATAATACATGTGTGAATACATAGACAAAACATCGTGTCCCTAGTAAGCCTCTACTAGACTAGCTTGTTGATCAAAGATGGTTAAGGTTTCCTGACCATGGACATGAGTTGTCATTTGATAACGGGATCACATCATTAGGAGAATGATGTGATGGACAAGACCCATCCGTTAGCTTAGCACAATGATCGTTCGGTTTTATTGCTATTGCTTTCTTCATGTCAAATACATATTCCTTCGACTATGAGATTATGCAACTCCCGGATACCGGAGGAGTGCCTTGTGTGCTATCAAACATCACAACATAATTGGGTGATTATAAAGATGCTCTACAGGTATCTCCGAAGGTATTTGTTGAGTTGGCATAGATCGAGATTAGGATTTGTCACTCCGAGTTTCGGAGAGGTATCTCTAGGCCCTCTCGGTAATACACATCATAAGCTTGCAAGCAAATGACTAAGGAGTTGGTCACGAGGTGATGTATTACGGAACGAGTAAAGAGACTTGCTGGTAGCGAGATTGAACTAGGTATGAAGATACCGACGATCGAATCTCGGGCAAGTAACATACCGATGGACAAAGGGAATTATGTATGTTGTCATAACGGTTCGACCGATAAAGATCTTCGTAGAATATGTAGGAGCCAATATGGGCATCCAGGTTCCGCTATTGGTTATTGACTGGAGAGGTGTCTCGGTCATGTCTACATAGTTCTCGAACCCGTGGGGTCCGCACACTTAACGTTCGATGACAATATTGTATTATATGAGTTATGTGAATTGGTGACCGAATGCTGTTCGGAGTCCTGGATGAGATCACGGACATGACGAGGAGTCTCGAAATGGTCGAGAGGTAAAGATTGATATATAGGATGACGGTATTCGAACACCGGAAGTGTTCCGAAGGGTACCGGGTATATATCTGGTCACCGGAAGGTGTTTCGGACACCCCCGACAAAAGATATGGGCCTTATGGGCCAAGAGGGGAAACGCACCAGCCACAAGGGGCTGGTGCGCTCCGCATATGGGCCGAACCAGGAGGAGAAGGAAAGAGGGGAAGGGAAAGGAAAGGGGGATTCGGCCTCCCCCTTCCTTCCCTCCTCCCTCCTCTTTCCTTCCCCCTCCGGCAAATATGGCAGGGGGGGCGCGGCCAAGGGGAGACCCTAAGTAGGATTCGGCCTACTTGGGCGCCTCCTGGCAGCCTCCCCTCTCCCTTCCACCTATATATATGAGGGGGGGGGGCCTAACACACACCAGAACATTGTCTTAGCCGTGTGCGGCGCCCCCGTCCACCGTTTACTCCCTCGGTCATATTTTCGTGGTGCTTAGGCGAAGCCCTACGGAGATCACTTCACCATCACCGTCACCACGCCGTCGTGCTGACGGAACTCATCTACTACTTTGCCCATCTTGCTGGATCAAGAAGGCAAGGACGTCACCGAGCTGAACGTGTGCAGAACGCGGAGGTGCCGTGCGTTCGGTACTAGATCGGATGGAGCGCGAAGAAAGTTTGACTACATCAACCGCGTTGTGAAAACACTTCCGCTTACGGTCTACGAGGGTACATAGACATACTCTCCCCCTCGTTGCTATACATCCCCATGGATAGATCATTGCGTGTGCGTAGATTTTTTTTTTGTTTTCCATGCAACGTTTCCCAACAGCCATGGGCATCCCCAAGCTTAAGCTCTTTTCACTCCTTATTCCTTCATCCATCATGATCTCACCCAAAACTTAAAAACTTCAATCACACAAAACTTAACGAAAACCTTCGTGAGATCCATTAGTATAATAAAGCAAATCACCACTTTAAGTACTGTTGCAAATGCATTCATATTTTATTATTTCATTATACCTACTGTATTTTAACTTTACCATGGGTTATATCCCCCGATACAATCCATAGATTCATCAAAATAAGCACACAATGCAACGAAAACAGAATCCGTCAAAAACAGAACAATTTGTAGCAATCTGAAAAATTACCATACTTCTGTAACTCTAAAAATTCTGAAAAATTAGGATGACGTGGGCAATTTTTATATCAATTATGTGTAAAAAATCAGATCAAAAACACGTTTCTGTGAATTTACAAAATTCTAAAACTGGGCGTAAAAGTTTCTGTTTTCCAACAGAATCAAATCAACTATCATCCAACATAATCCTAAAGGCTTTACTTGGCACAAACACTAAATAAAACACTAAAACACAATCATAATAGTAGCATAATTGTGCAAACACACAAGAACAAAAAGAAAAAGTGAAAATTTTGTTTTATTCATTGGGTTGCCTCCCAACAAGCGCTATTGTTTATGCCCTTAGCTAGGCATAATGCATAGATTCAAGTGTCGTCATCTTTCTTCTTATTTTCCATAGATATGTTTTTGTCAGGAGGTTTTTCAAATATAACTTGGAACACATTATCCATAGAAATTTGAGCATTATCAAGTTGCCCATTTGCATATCCCCTTTGATTCCCGGCTACAATCCAAGAATATTGTTGATTAACATCATTGAAAACTTGTTTGATCATATCCAAAACGGGAATTTCCTTTTTAAGGTTCTCATCAAAGATTTGATTATTGCCAAGCAAATGTCTTAAAACATAATCACTATTGTAAAGGGTCTCATCTATCCCCGTTTTTTCACGGTTCATACCATAAAAATCAAAAATCTCCCAAGCTTCCCGCACTATATGATCAAATTCATTCATGAGGACAAGGGTGGCTATCTTTTTAGCCCTAGGATCCCTTATAACAGGCAGCTCATAAAACAATCTTTGCAAGGTAGGTTGAGTACGAATAAATCTATTCTCAAGTTTCAGAACTAGTGCTGAAATAGCTTCCGCATAAATTTCAGTTCTTTTAAGTATAGGTGCATCATCACAAGTCAAAGTTCCAACACAATTAAAGAATTCTTGGATAGCACCTTTTCCAATAACATTACCTTGTCCCAAAATGAAAATTTTAGCATCCAAATTACCAGAACGTCCAATTTTAAGAGTTCTGCCATCATCTGTTTCTGCCATACCAAAATCACTCATGATGACGACTCAAAACAAGCAAACAAAAGATCGAACGAGAAGAAGGCAAACGAAAAATATTTTTGTATTTTTGTAAAAACATTTTAGAAGTGGGGGAGATGAAAATGAGAGAAAAATCGCAAATAAAGTAATTGCAAGGAGATGAGATTTGCGATTAGGTACTTGATAGATGTTGATGATGTCTCCCTGGCAACGGCGCCAGAAATTCTTCCTGATTGCTTGTATCTGCGTTTGTAATTCCCCGAAGAGGAGAGGATGATGCATCACAGCAATGGTAAGTATTTCCCTCAGTTATGAAACCAAGGTTATCAATCCAGTAGGAGAACCAAGCAACACTATGTAAACAACATCTGCACACAAATAACAAATACTTGCAACCCAACGCGTAATAGGGGTTGTCAATCCCTCCTCGGTATTGAGATAGATAAAATTGTATGAGATTTGATAAATAGATCTTGCAAAAACACAAAATAAAATAAATAAAGAAAAATTGCAGCAAGGTATTTTTGGTCTTTTAATATGATAGGAAATAGACCCGGGGGCCGTAGATTTCACTAGAGGCTTCTCTCGAGAAAATAGTGTTGGAAATATGCCCTAGAGGCAATAATAAAATGGTTATTATTATATTTCCTTGTTCATGATAATTGTCTGTTATTCATGCTATAATTGTGTTATCCGGAAATCGTAATACATGTGTGAATACATAGACCACAACATGTCCCTAGTAAGCCTCTAGTTGACTAGCTCGTTGATCAATAGATGGTTACGGTTTCCTGACCATGGACATTGGATGTCATTGATAACGGGATCACATCATTAGGAGAATGATGTGATGGACAAGACCCAATCCTAAGCCTAGCACTAGATCGTGTAGTTCGTTTGCTAAAGCTTTTCCAATGTCAAGTAACTTTTCCTTAGACCATGAGATTGTGCAACTCCCGGATACCGTAGGAGTGCTTTGGGTGCACCAAACGTCACAACGTAACTGGGTGGCTATAAAGGTGCACTACGGGTATCTCCGAAAGTATCTGTTGGGTTGGCACGAATCGAGACTGGGATTTGTCACGCCATGTAACGGAGAGGTACCTCTGGGCCCACTCGGTAGGACATCATCATAATGAGCTCAATGTGATCAAGGAGTTGTTCACGGGATGATGTGTTACGGAAACGAGTAAAGAGACTTGCCGGTAACGAGATTGAACAAGGTATCGAGATACCGACGATCGAATCTCGGGCAAGTATCGTACCGATAGACAAAGGGAATTGCGTACGGGATTGATTGAATCCTCGACATCGTGGTTCATCCGATGAGATCATCGAGGAGCATGTGGGAGCCAACATGGGTATCCAGATCCCGCTGTTGGTTATTGACCGGAGAGTCGTCTCGGTCATGTCTGCGTGTCTCCCGAACCCGTAGGGTCTACACACTTAAGGTTCGGTGACGCTAGGGTTATAGAGATATTAGTATGCGGTAACCCGAAGGTTGTTCGGAGTCTCGGATGAGATCCTGGACGTCACGAGGCGTTCCGGAATGGTCCGGAGGTAAAGATTTATATATGGGAAGTCCTATTTTGGCCAGCGGAAAATGTTCGGGATTTTTCGGTATTGTACCGAGAAGGTTCTAGAAGGTTCCGGAGTGGGGCCCACCTGCATGGGGGGACCCACATGAACGTGGGTAGTGGGGGCAAGGCCCCACACCCCTAGTCAAGGCGCACCAAGATTCCCCCTTAGAAGGAATAAGATCATATCCCGAAGGGATAAGATCAAGATCCCTAAAAAAGGGGGATAACAATCGGTGGGGAAGGGAAAGGATGGGATTTCTTTCCTTCCACCTTTGCCAACGCCCCAATGGACTTGGAGGGCAAGAAACCAGCCCCCTCCACCCCTATATATAGTGGGGAGGTGCATGGGAGAAAGAGCTCAGCCCCTGGCGCCTCCCTCTCCCTCCCGTGACACCTCTTCCTCCTCCAGTAGCGCTTGGTGAAGCCCTGCTGAAATCCCGCTGCTTCCACCACCACACCGTCGTGCTGCTGGATCTCCATCAACCTCTCCTCCCCCCTTGCTGGATCAAGAAGGAGGAGACGTCTCTGCTCCGTACGTGTGTTGAACGCGGAGGTGCCGTCCGTTCGGCGCTCGGTCATCGGTGATTTGGATCACGACGAGTACGACTCCATCAACCCCGTTCTCTTGAACGCTTCCGCTCGCGATCTACAAGGGTATGTAGATACACTCCCCTCTCACTCGTTGCTAGATGACTCCATAGATTGATCTTGGTGATGCGTAGAAAATTTTAAAATTCTGCTACGTTCCCCAACAAATAGCATACGGTGGGTTAACAAATTACTGTTGGGCAATTGACAGAAAAGCGAACAACTATGACGATATCGAAGGCAATGATCATGTATATAGGCATCACGTCCAAGATTAGTAGACTGACTCCTGCATGCATCTACTACTATTACTCCACACATCGACCGCTATCCAGCATGCATCTAGTGTATTAAGTTCATGGAGAAACAGAGTAATGCAATAAGAACGATGACATGATGTAGACAAGATCTATTCATGTAGGAATAGGCCCCACCTTTTTATCCTTAATGGCAATGATACATGCGTGTCATGTATCTTTCTGTCACTAAGATTGAGCACCGCAAGATCGAACCCATCACAAATCACCTCTTCCCATTGCAAGAAAAATCAATCAGTTGGCCAAACCAAACCAAAGTTTCAGAGAAGAAATATGAGGCTATAACAATCATGCATAAAAGAGTTCAGCAAAGACCCAAATAATATTCATGGATAGATCTGACCATAAAATCACAATTCATCTGATCCCAATAAACACACCACAAAAAGTTATTACATCAAATAGATCTCCAAGAACATCAAGGAGAACATTGTATTGAAGATCAAAAAGAGAGAAGAAGCCATCTAGCTACTACCTACGGACCCATAGGTCTGTGGTAAACTACTCACACATCATCGGAGGGGCAAGGGTGATGATGAAGAACCCCTCCGTGATCGTTGACCCCTCCGGCAGAGTGCCGGAAAAGGCCTCTAGATTGGATCTCGTGGTTCTGGAACTTGCGGCGGCTGGAATTGTGTTTCGTCGACTCCCCTAGGGTTTTTGGAATTTTAGAGTATTTATAGAGGCAGAGGTCGGTGGAGGGGGTGCCTGTGGGCCCCACTACCCACCAGGGCGCGCCCTGGTCCCTAGTGGGCCCCACAGGGCCCCTCTGGTGCACTTCTTGGGCCTCCTAGGTGTCTTCTGGGCAGAAAAAAATCTCCAAAATGTTTCGCTGTATTTGGACTTCTTTCGGTATTGCTTTTCTGTGAAGTAAAAAACAAGCAAAAAACAGCAACTCACACTAGGCACTATGTTAATAGGTTAGTCCCAAAAAATGATATAAAGTTGCTAGTAAATGAATATAAAACATCCAAGATTGATAATATAACAGCATGGAACAATAAAAAATTATAGATACGTTAGAGACGTATCATCCACCAAGAGCGATAGCTCGGATTTCAGCTATGAGTTTGTTACCGTACGTAGTGGCAACACTACAAATGAATATTATTCGGCTTTCTCTTGATTGGGTGTGTATGTGGTAAATAAAGGGGACTGATCAAAAGAGCTCGAAAGAGACATTATTGCTAAAGGACCATAGTTCCCAAACATTAAGCCACAGCAAAAACCTATGCATGATCACTTATTTGGCATAATCTCCTTCACGTGACAATCAAAGTTCTAGCAAACAATGATTGAAACAAAGTGTTTAAGAGCCTAGAGGAGGAAACAATTGTGGGTGTGTTCAAGAGCACTTGAGCATCATGTTTCACTACATGCTTTCTATTGCCTAACTTATGTTTTCATGGCTCGATCTTAAGAATCTCTTCCGTGCATTCCCGGCAAACAATTGTTGTCTAGATTAAAATGAAATGAAGTGTTGCAAAGTTGTTTTATCTAGTAGATCCGAAACTTTGTGTTGATTATCTTTGCTTCACTAACACTTGCACTATAACCATGCCACCGCTATATCTATGATAAGTTTTCAGGTCAAGAAGTGGAGGGCTATCTAGGCATACCAATCGTAAGTGAACCAAAACCTTATCGTTATTTTGGTTTAAACAACCGAGTTCCTTATGATTCGGATTTCTCTCTGTGTTGCTCGAGGACGATCAAGTTTAAGCTTGGGGGATTTGACGAGTGATATTTTTACACTCATTTTAACCTTGTTTAAACTGATACATTGCCTTAAAAGAGAGATATTCGCTCCAATATTGCCACTAATGACTAATGAATGCAAATGATTCCACATGTCCTCTCTTTAATATTTTTTCCATAGGAAATAGGCTAAAAAGGGAAGATATCACGTGAAAAAGGAAAGGAAGGAAAATGGAGAAGAAATAAATCATCAGGAGGCGTCATAAGGCCACCAGAGCGAAAGACGGCGTTCCATGCGATTGCACGCGTGCGCATGAGCGGTCATTTGGCATGGAAACTGAGGCAGGTCGTCCACCTGAACAACTTTTATTAAGGGGACCCCGTCGAAATGTCAACAGGACGAGCAGAGGAGGAGCATCGAGCACAGCCACAACCCATTCATCATCATCTTCATCCACAAACCCTAGCCGCCTTCATTTTCACCTCCATAGCCATCTCCACCACCACAGCCCCCTCTCATCTAGTTCATACCTGTAGTCGTACATCGCACGAGGCATCCACTATTAAATTTTTTGCAATCAATCAATCTCAAGATGTGTTCTTCAATGATTTCTTCTCGCGATCTGATCTCCATGTGTGAGTAGTCCGGTAAGGTATGGGGTGAGGCATGAGCCTTGCAGCCCCAGGTATTTGGTGAAGGGATCAATGGAAGTCTTTGACACAACGTCTTGTATGTGTAAAATAAAATTGCATCGTGAAGTATCTCTTGTCTTGTCCGCCATCTTCATCCCTCCAGGTACCCAGGATCATGGAGATTGAGCACCGGTGAGGTTAGGAGCAAGGGGACCGTGAAGTGTTATACCGAACACCGGTGACAGTAAGGTTTAGTAGGGTAACATGGATCGGTCATATCCTTGGGGATTCGTGAGGTGTAGTCACTGAACGCCCAAAGCTTGTGTCTGATATTATTATCTTAATTATCAGGGCAACCCCACGAGACGGATAGGGCCTTCTGTAGGACAACTGATCCTTGATGCAGGGCTCGTGCCGGTCAATATGTTATTTGGACACATCCCCCATTCGGAACGAAGCAAGCACCTCTTGATGGGTGACTTCCCGAGCACAAACTAATATCATTTTTTTATCCCAACACCAATACATGGTTGTAAGCATTAAGACCTCATCCCCCTACCTTCTTTTTATTATAAGTGTTTTGAATCACTATTTGCTTGTTGATCTGATCAAAAGTTGGATTTTACACTTTGACAAAAGCTTGCTAGAGACCATCGCTTCAAGGGAGTCTTCCTCTCGTGGGTTCGATACCCAGGGTCACCTCTGGGGAAATAGGTGCGGGATACACTTTCTTGTTCCAATACCGGATCAACAAAAAGGAGATATCAGGCGACAAGCAAGGGAGAAGGAAACCTTGTTGGGTTGCATGGGATGACCTAACCAGACTAAAATATCTATGAGGTCTTGGCTTTCGTTACCTGGCGATATGATGAGTGATATTTTTACACTCATCTACCCTTAGTTTAAACCGATATATTTCATTAAAACTGAGATATTCGCTCTGATATTGCTACTAATGACTAATGAATGCATAGGATTCCACAAATCCTCTCTTTTATTGTGTTTCTACATGAAATGGGCTAAATATGGATGAAATCAAGTGAGAACATGGAAAGGGGTAAAGGAGGAGAAAGAAGAAATCAGGAGGAGGTGCACCAGAAGAAATAGTGCAAAAGACGGTGTTCCATACGACCGCGACCGCTCGCATGAGAGATCATATGGCGTGCAAACCAAGGCTCCTTGTCCATCGGAACAACTTTTATAAAGGGGCCGAGGCCGAAATGTTAATAGAACGACTGTGAGCGGAGCCAGAACAGAGCCATCTTCATCCCCCCTTCATCAACCCTACCCGCCGCCGTTTCCCATCTCCATAGCCACCATCTCCATCACCACCATAGTTCTTCCTCCACTAGATCATAATTGTAATCATGTATCACACACGACATCCATTGTAAGACATATTATTAATCAATCTACCTTCATGATGTGTTATTCGTGTGATCTGATCTCCATGTGCGAGTAGTTCGGTAAGGTATGGGTTGAGGCAAGAGCCTTGCAACCCAATGTATTTGTTGTGTGGATCAATGGTAGTACTTTGAATTTAACATCCGTATGTGTGAAATAAAATTGTTTCGTAGATGTCTCTTGTCTCGTTTGCGTTATTCATCCCTGTAGGTACTCATGATCATGGAGAGCGAGCCACAGAGAGGCTAAGGGCAGGGAGACCGTGAAGTGTTATTCTGAACACCAGTGACAGAAAGGTTTAGTACGGTAACATGGATCCTATCCCTGGGGATACAAGGGTGTACTCATTAAACGCCCAATGCTTTTGTTTGATTATAGCAATCTTAATTATGGAGGCAACACCGCGAGACAGATAGGGCCTTCGGTTGGACAATTGACTCTTGATGCAGGACACGTGTCGGTCAAGACGTAATTTGGACACATCCCCCACTCCGGGTTGTAACAAGCACATCTCTATGGGTGGCTTCTAGCGCACAAATTAAGATCATATTTGGTCCCAACAAAAATATATGGTTGCAAGGATTAAGACCCCATACCCATGCCTATCTTTTTATTATAAGTGTTCCCTTTCATTTGTTTGATTTTGATCCGGTCAAAAGCTGGAAGTGTTCTTTAACAAAAGCTTGCTTGAGACCCTAGCTTCAAGGGGACCATCCACCCATGGGTTTGATAACTCAGGGTCACCTCTGGGGAAAAAGGCGAGAATCCTTTCTGCTCCATTTTCGGGTCACCAAAGGAAGTAATCAAAGATATTTGATCTAGTGCTTCTATCAAGACAAGCTTGGCGAGTAATGTGTGAACCTTCATCTCTCAGTGCTAAGATACTTAAAGCAACATATTTTCCGGGTTGTTTGTTGCTGGAAGCTGAGCTGGGACCGCGCCCTTCGCAAATTTTGCGAGCCATTTTGGATGGTCGTGATATTATGGTTCAGGGAATTATCAGAAGAATTAGTGATGGGGAGACCACGAGCATTTGGGATCACAACTGGCTTCCCAAGGATAGCTTCAAGCGGACGATCACTTTTGGCAGAGTTGTTTGATGCCACCTCATCATCCTGGCGAGAGGGATTGGTCCAATCTGTTTTCGTTCCTTGATGAGGAGACGATCTTGAAAATTCCATTATGCACAAGGAGAGATGGAGATTTTGGGAATGGAGTGGTAACTTACCGTTCGCTATGCCTACCGGATGATTGTGAAAACTAAAATGAGTAGGGAGAGCTGTTCGGACGAGAACGAACGTACATCTGATGTGTCGGCAGAGAGCAACAGATGGATTTCTCTTTGGAAAATTCGAGTTCCACCAAAACTTAGTTTCTCTATGGCGTCTGGTGAAACAGTCAATCTCGAAGGGAGAGATACTCCAGTGCAGGAACATGTCGACGACGTGTGTATGTCCTTTGTGCGGAGTGCATGATACTTGGCACCACACCATGCTAAGTTGTTTTATGGCAAGAGTGTGTGGGCTCTTTCTTCTGAATAGATGATCGAACACATGCGTTCCAATCAAGATCTTAATGCAAGAACTGGATCTTTGCCACACATGAATCCTTGTCTAGTGATGAGTTCGTTCGAACGGTGGTCATCTTGTGGGCAATTTAGAATGCAAGGAGGAAGGCAATTCACGAGGACATCTTTCAGAGTCCTCTTTCTACCCATTGTTCTATTAACTCTTTCTATCAGATATTCAAGTTACTGCAAAGCCAACCACAATCTAAACTAGAACTACTGCCCTTAGATAGTTGCAATGTTTAGCCTCTCTGATGACTATGCCAAGATCAATGTTGATGCGACAGTGCCAAGGAATGGGGGATTTGGTGCAATAGGTGCTTTGCAGAGATCATACCAAAACTTTTCGGGGAGCTTCAACTATCGTACTCAATGATATATCTGAACCACGACGCTTGAAGTAGTTGCTGTTAGAGAAGCCATGACCCTTGGAGATGATCTTGATGTTCAGTGGATTCACCTTGCTTCAAATTGCATGATGGTGGTATATAATAAGATATATCAAGCAAGGGAGTTCAATTAGCTATGGTGCAATCATCCATGAAACCATAGACGGGGCAATAGTTTTTACAACTGGTAACATAGTTCATGAATTAGGAGCTCGAATGTCGAAGCTCACAATTTAGCGAAGCACGCTTTATGTCTACGGGCTGCCTGTCATGTTTGGTTAAGCCAATCCGATGATCTTCTTTTCGTACCTTGAAACACTGTGACAAATTAACAAAGTTTCGCGAGATTGTCTAAAAAAGGCTTATGTTCACTCATTTTGTATTTTTTATTATGGGATAAGTATATTTTTCATCCCTTAATTTTCTCCAAAGTATAGAAATGGTCCTTCAACTCTAAAACCAGCAAATCTTAGTCCCTCAACTTTTCAAACCGGATATGTTTAGTCCCTCATACCGCTTTGAGTGGTTTCGTTGATGATGTGGCATGGTTTTTCTTGGCATTTTATCAAACACATGTCGTGCGCCTGCTATATTTTCGGACGGTGGCGTCGAGGGCCGCACAGCAGGTCTACGGCGTGCCCTCCTTCGACACCGACGCCATGCCCAGCACCCCGCCCAACATCCGGGTGCCTCTGATGAGCGGTTTTGCGCAGCAGGCTAAAAGAAGCGTTGCAGTTTTTGTGGCCGTCGCCACTCGAGGGTCACCAGTGCGTCCTGGGGCGAGCGAAGGATGTCCATGGGCGACCTCGTGCACGGCCCTACCGGCTGATGCAGATGAATCCACGTCCAGGCTCGACTCCGATAGCCCGTCTCCGTGCACACTGTCGATCGAGGTTGCTCAAGGACATGGCGAGGTGCATGTGCTTCTCAAGCTCCGGTTGTACGCGGCAGAGGCACGAGCTCCTCTCCGGGTGAGAGTCAAGGCGTTTTCCAATCCGGCGAAAATCCATCTAGTACGTAGCTCGATGACAGTGGCCACGGTGAGTTTGTGGATACTGATGTGGCGGTCAAACCTGTGTGACATGGCGGTCAAACTTACGTGACATGTCTAGTTTTAGTTAAAACCATGTCCACGTCAGCACCAAACCACCCTAAACGGTACGAAGGACTAAACTTATCCGGTTTTGAAAGTTGAGGGACTAGGATTTGCTGGTTTTGAAATTGAGGGATCATTTGTAGACTTTCGAAATAGTTGAGAGACGAAAAATATATTTATCCCTTTTATTATTCATAGTGCTAATCGATTTTTTTAGCTCAAGGCCTCTCCTCTATGCATATTACTCTTGCCGCCACAACACTCCACAGGGACCTGGCTTGGCTCATACAGTACCGTCTTTGTCATGCTAGTCTGGTTCTTGGCGGCTACACTTTCCTAGTCCTACTCTGCCAAACATTTTGCAAGAACAAAAGAGACCGTGACTTGAGACACCAAAAAATCAACATAACAACGTGCAGTGTACAACTCAAGCAGCCAGCCAAACCCTAGCGTCGTGCCAAACCTTAGCAAAACCGAACGAGACCGTGACTTGAATCGACAAAAAACAGTAGCGACTTCCATAGCAGGAAAGCCCTAACCTATACGGAACAGCGAGCGAGGTCCCGTGCCCCGACCTTGACGCGTCTTGCTTGGGGTCAAGCTGTCTGCGTCTTCCCCAATTATTACGCCCCGCTGGCGGTAACCTGACTACCTGCCGTAACGTTGTTGTTGATTGCAGAGAGAGGAGCGAGCGAGTGGCTGTCCGCGGCCCGACCCCCGGGACACGCCACGCAACCGCCACCCCCGTCCGTCGCCGTCGCGTCCCCCGAACACAAAGCGAGGGAGCAGTGGGACACAGCCACACGCGTCCAGCTCCCGCCAGCCTCCCACAGCTCGTCTCCGTCTCCTCCGGTTCCTCCTCCCCTCCTCCCTCTACACTTCTATCCCTCTCTCTCTCGCCACAGTCCCCGCCAGATTTGTTGCCTCGCCTCGCCTCCACCTGTATGCCGCCATCGCCCCCATGGCGACAACCGCACCACGGCCGCCCCGCCGAGCCGCGACCTTGACACTCCTCCTGCCCCTCCTCCTCCTCTCCTCCCCGTCCCCCTCCTTCTCCGCCGCCGCCTCGCCGCCGCAGTCGAGCCCCGCCCCGCTCCACGCGCCGCCGCGGCGGGTCGCGTCCGACTCCGACAGCGCCCCCCCGCCGCCGCACCACCCGCACCACCACCACCACCACCCCCACCGCCCGCCCCCGCCCCCGCCCCCGCCGCACTGGCGGCGGCTCAACTTCGGCGAGAGGCTCGGGATCGCCTTCGCCGGCGTCGCCGTGGCAATGCAGGTCGTCCTCGGCGCGTTCCTGGCGCTGCGCGCCTGGCAGCTGCGGCGGCTCGACAGGGCTGAGGTGTCTTCCTCCACGCCCCTCACCTGACCTGACCGCCTGGCCGCCTGTTCTGCTCCTTGCTAGTCCCGTCAGGTCCGTGATTCGTTAATTGTCCGTGATCTGAAATCGTCGTTGTAAAGGAAGGAAGCCATGAACGTATGCCTATTCTCCATTAATTCCATTTTTACACGCCGTTCTTTTCGCATGTGTTGGGCGCCAGTGCTTTGCTGTAGGGTGTGTACAATTTGGTTCTGCTCCGTGCAGACCCCTAGTAGACAGGCCATGTGATATACTGATGTGAGAGCTGTAGTGTCTGTTTTATTTGTGAGTAGGCACTACTAGCAAGTGATCCAGATTCCGAAATGGTGCTGTGTTGATTGATTCATGTGGGGCTGGGACTGATTATAGTTGCTTGCTTAGATGGGCATCAATGTACAAAGTGATTCAAATTACTTTTGTGGTGCCCTGATCTTAGCTCTTAAGTATGTCACCTGTGCTAGCACTTCAGAGAATCAATATTGCTCCATGTGGAATGATTGAGCCAGCGATCACACAATGAAGTTGCACTTATGAACCTCGGTCCCTTATCACTCCTGCTATGATGGCTTAGTGATCAGCAAGCTGATTGTAAATCCTTTTTTTAAAACAAGCTGGCTGTACCTGTACTTTGTGTCTTGTACTGTATTTCTTTGTATCTGCACTGTCCTCTCCTGGTCTACTCTGAGTGCAATCACGCTATCATGATAGAAAATTCAGAGGTATCAACTATTTAGTGATCATGGAAAATCAGCAAACTCCAGATGTCATGGTTAACTGTTGGCTGTTCGTGTTATCACAAGCTGTCCACTTCCTCTGTTACCTTCGGGCAGGTATTACACATCAGGCCTAGAAGCTCACGCGCCATGCCCAACCGGACTCTACGGAGTTCCTGGATTGGTCCGACTCCACCGTCACCTTCGATTGCATAGACCACCCGGCCCATGTGCCTCAACAAGTGAACTTTGCTCTGGTGGTAGATTTGATTGTCGACGGTTTCCGCCTCCTCGAGTCCTCATGGACGGGGCACTGGGATTAACATGATCTTCCCTGACACCTTGGCGAAGATGCGAATTTTCAAGTCTCGTCTAAGCCCGACATCCACCGGCTTCCACGGGTTTGTGCCCGGCGAAAAGACGCAACCCCTTGGACAAGTCGACCTAGTGGGGATCTTCGGAGACGAAGATAACTTCCGCTCAAAAACATTGTGCTTTGAGGTCATGCCTACGTAAAGTTCATGGTACTACGCTTGTACACTTATTTGTTACTCAAGAGGCTCGGACCAAATGACACCATCACCTTCCACGGTAGCACTGAAAAGAGCGCTAGCTGTAGAGGTCGCAGACATCGAGATCAGGGAAGCTGCCCTGGCTTCCATAGAGCTTGAAGAGATCAAGAGCTCCGCCGATCCAACCACAACAATCTAACTCTGCAAGTCCAGACCCGGCCCAGCCTTTGGTGCGGAGCACCCTACGGTCATCCCCATGGATACTACACCAACTTCCCAAGCACCAAGTATGACAAGAGCAGCAAACACGCCACTGAACATGAGGTGAACTCGCTCCTTAGTGAATCTCCATTTTCCATATGCGAGACATGCTTACTACCTCAAACAGATGTCCTATGCGTGCTTAGGTACTAAGGATACGAGCATGGAGAAGCTAGGAGCAATGGTCAAGATGGCATAGAGGCGGAGAAAGAGAATCAAGAAGGAAGGCTGCAGAAAAGCTACAGCCACCGAACATCCGGTAGGTCCACCGACATCCGGTGCAGTGCAAGGAGGGCCTCTCAGGAAAACAAGCCGCAGATCATGGGATGTTGATAAAGCGGCACTCATGTCGCTATAATTACCCTTCTTTAATCCCGAAGCACAGAAGCGCTTCTTTGTGTTCACTCCCATATGTATATTCTTATTCATACTAATGCTTAACATTTATTAGACATGTTGACTTCCTGGCTGTAACACCCCCAGTGGTTAACTACAGTAATCACCCTTTTGATTATGCCATGTCATCATGATCAACGGTGCTTAATCATCATTAGTATCATATCTCTTTTCAAATTCAAATTCAAATGGAAATTCAAACTAAAAGTGGAAATAAAAGTTGTCCAAACCCAGAAACTAAATTGTTCATTAAATGGTAAATAATCCAGAGACAATTCTAAAATTATATTCAACATATACTAAATAGATTAGGTGACTCTAACAACCACAAAACAGAGTTATTTAACCCTTATTCTCTTAAATAAAATACAAATAAAATCATTTGTACTCCAAACTATTTTCTGGCAGTGCTAAATATTGCACTATATTTATTTGTCAAAGTATTACATTTTACAAAACTCTGGTGGTGCAATAAGAAATACAAAACAGAAGGGAATTAAAAGAAACAGAAATAAAAAGGAAAATAGAAAGATGCTACTGTGCACTTACCTCGGCCCGAAGCAGCAGTGCAGGCCCGGCCCACCCCGCACCACCTTCAACATCCTGCTCACCTCGTCGCGCTGTCGCCCGCACTGGCCCCCCCCCTCTCCCGCTGCTCGACAGCGGCTCCGCGCCCGCCGTTGGAGGGATAAGGACCCCGCGCACCCCCCCTCGCTCCTCTATTTCCCCCACGCGCTCACCTCTCCTCCTCTGTTTCCCCCCCTTGCCCGAGCGCCACCGCCGCCATGTCCCTGCCGTAGCAGCGACGACCGCCACCGCCGAGCTCCATCGACTGGCCCACGGGCTCCACCCAGACCCCCTCTCCCTCTCCACCGAGCCACGTGAGCCGGAACGGCCCCACGACACCGCCCCGATCTCGTCTTCCTCCTCTGCCCCGCCGGACTCCGCCGCCTCGTCTCGCTCCGGCAAGCCCTCCCCGAGTCCGCTGCCACCTCCCTACGGCTCCCTGTGAGTCCTCCTTCCTTCTCCCTCTCTCTCTCTGGGCCCTCACGCGCTCGCCGGCGAGCTCCCAACGTAACCGTGCTCTGCCGTCCGCCATTGCCGTCCGAGCGCTCGCGTCCGAGCTCCTCCGCTCGAACCGGTGACACCGCCGTGCTCCTGAGATCCCTAGGAAGCCGACGCGCCCGTCCGTGAGCCTCGCCGTGCCCCGTAGCTCCGTCCCGCACAACCACCGTACTCCGGCGCCCGCTTGTGAGCTCGCCGCCGTCAAACCCGACCCCTGCAGCCCCCGCCACGGCCACCATTCGTCGCGGCTCGACGCCCTCGTTCTAACGCGCCATCGCACGGGTCCGGAGGCCCCCTGTAGGCGATTTCCGGTGCTGCCCCACCGCTCGCCACCGCGGATTTGGCCGCCGGAGTTGCTCCGGCGACGGCGCCGACATGGCGCTGACGTGGCCGCCTCTGTGCCGCTGCCAGCGGGCCCGGCTGGCCCCAGTTGACCGGGTCAGCCGCTGACTGGGCTAGCCCCGCCACTAACATGCGGGCCCCGCCAGTCTAATTAGTTTTAAAAATAAATAAAAGTGTTAATTATAATTAATCAGCTAATTAGTCACTGACTAATTGGGCCCACTAGTCTAATTAGCTAATTAGTTTAAATTTAACTCGGTTTAGTGCTAACAGAGGCTGACATGTGGGTCCCAGTGACCCCACATGTCTGGTTTGACTCTGGTCAGCCAGAGTTGACCTGCTGACATCATATTGAGGTCATGCTGACGTCACCTTTCACTATTCTGGATAATTAAAATTTAATTAAATAAATAATTCCAGAAATTAATAAAAACTTTAGAAAATCATAGAGAATAATCCGTAACTCAGATGAAAATAATTTATATATGAAAGTTGCTCAGAACGACGAGACGAATCCGAATACGCAGTCCGTTCGTCCGCCACACGTCCCTAGCATAGCGAACATGCAACTGTCCCCCTTCGTTTCATCTGTCCGAAAGTGCCGAACTTCGGGAAAACATTCCCGGATGGATTCCCCCTTCCTCGGTGACGTGCAACCATACATTAGGACACACCCGGCACTGCATATTGTCATGTCGTACATTGTGTTGCTCATGTTTGCTGTGTATTTATACTGTTTCCTCCCCCTCTTCTCTCTCGTTAGACCCTGACGCAGTTCCCGGTACCGATGCAGCTCAGGAGCCCGACGACACCACTGACGACCTTGCCTTTGCCGCAGAGCAACCAGGCAAGCCCCCCCTTTGATCATCCCGATATCGCCCATTCTATTTTCTCATGCTTGCATTAGAATTGCTGCTGCTACTACTTTACCTATTTTGATGTATATCCTGTTTATTGTAACCTGCTATTGATACCTTACCTGCTTATCCTAAATTGCTTAGTATAGGCTGGGTAGAGACCAATCAGTGACCCCACTTATCCCAACTGCCCCGCTGGATTATCCGAAGACCCGATCAACAGGATTGAAGACCAGACCCCGGCACCGCACATCACCCCCCTTAGTTGTAACGACACTGCAGTGTTACTATCGAGTGCCGAGGGTGAGACCTTGTGTGGCACTTCTGATGTTAACTCTGTAGAGTAGCTATTCGGTCGTGGTCATCGAGGGTGATTCCTCCTTCCCCACTTCCGATAACGACGCTGTCGTGCAATTCATCAAGTGTGAACCCAGCGAGGGTGATTCCTCCGAGTTCACCTTGACGGATACATCGAGTAGGAATCCAACAAGGGTGATACCTCGGATTCCCCTGATGTTATGGACACACGGCTACTTGGACTTTACACTATTACTTGGAAAGGCGGGTCGACCCTGAGGGGTACCCGCGTGAGCCTAAGTGGCGAGTGTTGTGGAGACGGGTTGACCTGGATGGTGCCCGAGTGATGAATACGAGGCGTGGCCGAGCATTCTTAGCCCTTGCAGCAAGTCCTCGAGACGGGGCGACGGGGTCACATCGATCGTGAGTCTCTGCTCGTTACCGCAAGCCCTAGTCCACTAACGATTTGGATATTTGATCCGAGCAGGCCTCTGGCCTGATAGCACTAACCATCACGTGGGCATAGTATGGGCGTTCTGCATCGTAGCATCAGCCAACAGTTTTGTCAGACGTCCAGTTCAGCATTGTGGCCGGGTCGGATCGTGCCGTTGGCGCTGGTATCCACCCCTTCTCGCAACGACCCGGAGTGCACAGGGCGATGGCCCAAGACCCCTGAGCGCTTAGGATGTAGACCGGCGGGGACCTCTCTGCTGAGCTGTAGATAGGGCTGCGGTGTATCGTTTGGCCGAGGCCGGGCATGACCCATGAAAGTGTGTCCGGCTGGAGTTAATCGAGCGTGTTGGGTAAGTTGTTGCACCCCTGCAGGGAAGAACACATCTATCGATAGCCGGTCCTACGGTAACGGACACTCGGAGTTGTATCCCGATCGACATAACTTGACCGTGAGATGATACCTGGATATATGGCTCTGGGATTGCTTCTCGCAGGGAGTCGAGAAGGGATCTCAGGACGAGGTTGATGACTGTATGGCTCTGGGATTGCTTTCTTGCAGGGAGTCGAGAAAGGATCTCTGGGTGAGGTTGAGACTTAATGATACTGCTACATTATATTGATCTGTTCTGCTCTCTTCTATTGCTGCAAGACCGATGAAGATGCTAGTCTTCGATAGGACTAGGTTTTCCTCTCTATTCTGGCATTTCTGCAGCCCAGTCCACATATACATCCACTCTTTGATAATGTTGCATATGTAGTGTAGATCCTTGCTTGCTGAGTACTTCTGAGTACTCACGGTTGCTTTGCTTTCTTTTCCCCCATATCAGTTTGTCGTGACCAGATGACGGAGCCACTGAGATAGCTACCCCGCCGACGATCGACTACTACTACTACCCCGAGGTTGGTTACTGCTTCGAACTTGCCGTCGACCAGGAGTAGGATCGGAGGGTCCCAGGCAGGAGGCCTGCGCCTTTCGATCGTAGTGTTTTATTTTTGCCCCGCCTTTCTAAAGGCCTTTCTGATTCTCTTTTATATCTGTACTCAGATATCTGATGCTTCCGCTGACGCTTGTACGCAAGCTTATGTATTCGAGCCCTCGAGGCCCCTGGCTTGTAATATAAAGCTTGTATGACTTTATTTATGTTTTAGAGTTGTGTTGTGATATCTTCCCGTGAGTCCTTAGGCTTGATCATGTGCGTTTGCGTGTATGATTAGTGCACGATTGAGCCGGGGGCGTCACAAGTTGGTATCAGAGCCGACTGCCTGTAGGAACCCCCCTTTCCAATTCCTTGGCCGAAGTTGAGTCTAGTAATCGAAAACTAATTTACTAACTTGGCTGTGTGGCTTACGGGCCCACGTCGCCAATTGGGTGGTATTAGGATCTTTTACTCCTCGACCTTTACTCTGGGACTCTGATCTCTCTCCTATTCGGGTTAAAATTTTACTAACTCCAACATTAGGTTCTCGCGATCACATCCACCCGGTGTTCTGAAATTTCCCCCCTTCCTTCAAGATTGTGGGTCAGATTCTGCTTGCATGATCCTTTTATCGAGGGCACCCTGTGTTGTCACTTGCAGATTCCTCGCTCAAAGAGTTTTCTCCGACGTTGATGTAGCCTTTGCTATGTCTCGTTGTGTACTTCCCTACCGCGTGCCTGCGCGCCGCCTAGATGTCTAGCCCTTCCCTTTCAACTGTCGTAATGCCGGATTGTAACCAAGGCTATGTGTGGCTTTGAATGTCTGGTGCGGATATGATGAAGTATCTATTGCACTTCCTTTTGTTGTGCGTGTTACTTCATGAATCATTCCATACACATGCAGTTTTACTTGCTAAACTGCCCCTGTTGATTTGGCAGGATGGCTGACGATCCCCCACCTCCACCTTATATTGCTGAAATGATGCAGCAGTTTGAACTGAACCGTCAGGTTATGACTGGGATATTGGCTTAGTTCCCAAACCAGAATGCTCATCAACAGCCTACACCAATAACTCTGCCGGAATTCGTGCGCCTCAATCCGTCCACTTTTCGCAGCTCGACTGATCCAATGGATGCTGATGATTGGCTCCGTGACATTGCCTTCCAGATGAAGTCGGCCAATGTCATCCCTGACAGTTACGTCACCTATGCGACGTATCACCTGAGGGGGTCAGCTGCTCAATGGTGGGAAAGCCACAAGAGTATGTTGCCTGCTGAAACAATAACCACTTGGCAGGAATTTCAGTCAGCTTTTCATGCACGGTACATTCCTCAAGGTCTAATGGACCAGAAGAAGCAGGAGTTCCGCAAACTCTCTCAGGGTAAAATGACCGTGGATGAATATCAGAGGAAATTTCTTGAATTGTCCCGCTACGCTGAAGATGACGTCTGCACTGACGCACGCAAGCAGGAGAAATTCCGTGAAGGACTGCGTACTGATATAAACCTTGCACTTGCTGTCCATGATTGCACAGACTTTGCAACGCTAGTCAGCCAATCTTTCCAAGTTGAAACGGCTCTGACTAAATACCGGGAGTCGCTCAAGCGTACCCGAGATGTCGGCTCGACTTCGGGTCGACCTGTTTAGAAACGTCAAGTCTGGATTCCCCACAATGTTTACCACCGACCTGCTCCAACACCAAGGCCGTCATATGTTGCACCTCGTCTGCCTTCACCGCCGAGACAGCTAATGGTTCATGATGGACCGCCTAATGCTAAGGCTTCTCCTCAGATTGTACCATGTCCTCCTGTTGGTCTTAGGAAGAATTGTCGAAACCGTCGACTCAGGAACCGAAATGTCATACCATCTACTGTTGTACTTGGCCATGCCAATCACGTCAATGCTGAAAAGGCTCAGAAGGAACCGACTATTGTGCTGGGAACACTCTCTGTGAATTCAGTGCTAGCTTCTGTTCTTTTTGATTCAGGTGCATCACATTCCTTCGTGTCCCAGCAATTTGCACAATTGCATGGGTTAGCTATGAGCTCATTACCCACTCCCTTAGAAATCATCACTCCCCGTTCCAGGTGGCAAACCAAAATGATAAGTCACAACAATCAGATCAGAATTGAAGGGTTGATGTTCTCTGCTTCCCTTATTGCTCTTGGACCGTCTGACATAGACATCATTCTCGGTATGGACTGGTTGACCGCCCACAATGCTTTGATTGACTGTGCCGCTAAGAAAGTCCAACTTACCCATCCTTCTGGCCAGACAGTCAAATACTCAGCCCAAACAGTTCAGAATGCCGAGACTCAAATATATGTTCTGAATGCATTGAATGCTTCACCGCTTGAAGGCATCGAGAACGTTCCAGTTGTTCGTGAATTTCAAGATGTCTTTCCAGAAGAACTTCCAGGAATACCCCCTGCTAGAGCTGTCAAGTTTGTCATCGACTTGAAACCTGGCACAACTCCTATTGCGAAGCGTCCTTATAAAATGCCTCCGCACCACCTTCTTGAACTTAAGGAGGAAATCGACACGTCACTTAAGAAGGGTTTCATCCGCCCCAGTTCCTCTGCTTGGGGAGCACCTTCACTCTTCGTTAAGAAGAAGGATGGAACTAACCGATTGGTTCAGGATTATCGGCCCATTAACCAAGCAACAATTCAGAACAAATATCCGCTTCCTCGGATCAATGATTTGTATGATCAACTTGCTGGATCATCGGTATTCTCTAAACTTGATTTGAGGTTGGGTTACCATCAGATCCGTGTTCGTGAAGAGGATATTCCGAAGACTGCATTTGTTACTCGCTATGGCTCTTATGAGTACACTGTCATGTCATTTGGCTTAACAAATGCTCCAGCTACGTTTTCCCGCCTGATGAATTATATCTTCATGGATTACCTCGACAAGTTCGTCGTGGTTTATCTAGTTGATATCCTGGTTTATTCAAAGAATAAAGAAGAACATGCTGAACACCTCTGTCTTGTACTGGAAAGGCTCCGAGAACACCAGTTGTATGCCAAGTATTACAAATGTGAATTTTGGCTTTCTGAAGTAACTTACCTTGGACATGTGATTTCCAAAGGATGGAATTGCTGTTAACCCAGAACGAGTTCAAGCTATTCTTGACTGGACTCCTCCAAAGAACGTCAAGCAAGTCAGAAGTTTTCTCGGCCTTGCAAGTTATTGCCGTCGTTTTGTCGAGAATTTTTCAAAGATTGCTAAGCCTTTGACTGATCTGCTTCACAAGGGCATTAAGTTTGAATGGACAGAAAAATGTCAGGAAAGTTTTCAAACACTCAAAGACAAGCTAACATCTGCCCCAGTACTTGCTCCACCAGATTCTCGCAAAGACTTCGTGATTTATTGTGACGCATCCCGTGAAGGATTAGGCTGTGTCCTAATGCAAGAGCGTAAAGTGATTGCTTATGGCTCTCGTCAGTTGCACCCACATGAAGAGAATTATCCGGTACATGATCTAGAACTAGCTGCTGTCATCTATGCACTGCAGTTGTGGCGATATTACCTTCTCGGTAATCGTTGCGAGATATACACGGATCATAAAAGTCTGAAGTACTTGTTCACTCAGCCATCTCTAAACCTCCGTCAGCAAAGATGGATGGAGGCCATTGCGGACTATGATTTGGGTATTTCTTATACCCCTGACAAGGCTAACGTGATGGCTGATGCCTTAAGCCGCAAGTCCTATTGCGACAACCTCATGGTTAGGCGAGCTCAACCTCGTCTTTTTGAAGAACTGTGTAAGCTGAATCTGTGTATTGTTCCACAGGGTTCTCTTAATAACCTTGTGATACAACCAGATCTTGAGAAAGCTGTTAAGAATGCGCAAGCTAAAGATGCTGAAGTTGATCTGATGAAGAAAAATCTTCACCTTGAAAAGTACAGGGATTTCTCGCTGTCTGAGGATGGAACCTTGTATTTGAGAGACCGCATTGTGGTACCTCGCTTTGAGCTTATGACTGATAAGGTCATGAAGGAGGCACATGATACTCCGCTGTCTATTCACCCGGGTAGCACCAAGATGTATCGTGATCTCCGTCAAAGGTACTGGTGGTCTAAAATGAAGCAGGATGTTGCTCGCTATGTTGCTGAATGTGATGTGTGCCGTCGCGTTAAAGCAGAACATCAGAAGCCCGCTGGAATTCTGCAACCGTTACCTATTCCTTTATGGAAATGGGATAAAGTGCAAATGGATTTCATTACTGGCCTTCCCAGGTCACAGAAGGGTCACGATGCTATTCTTGTAGTCGTCGACCAACTCTCTAAGGTTGCACACTTTCTGCCTGTCAAAGAGACGATCACTGCTAGTCAGTTAGCAGAGTTGTATATCTCCAGAATTGTTTCACTCCACGGCATTTCGAAGGAGATTAGTTCGGACCGTGGCGGTCTTTTCACCTCAAAGTTCTGAGAAAGTTTCCAAGAAGCCATGGGAACTCATATTACCTGGAGTTCAGCTTATCATCCCCAATCCCAAGGCCAAGTTGAACGAGTAAATCAAGTGCTTGAAGACATGCTGCGAGCTTGTGTTATTTCTTTCGGCAAGAAGTGGGAAGAATCTCTCCCGTATGCCGAGTTCTCTTATAACAACAGCTATCAAGCCAGCTTGAAAATGGCCCCCTTCGAAGTTCTATATGGACGTAAGTGTCGAACCCCTCTGAATTGGTCAGAAACTGGGGAACGACCGCTCGTGGGTCCGGATATTATTCAACACGCCGAAGAACAAGTCCGTATCGTTTGAGAAAATCTCAAGGCGGCTCAGGACCGCCAGAAGAGCAACTATGATCGCAAACGATGGGGTTTGACTTAACAACCTGGTGATCAAGCTTATCTTCGTGTCACTCCTATGAAGGGCACACACCGTTTTGGAATCAAGGGCAAGTTAGCTCCACGCTACATTGGTCCTTTCCGCATTATTGCTAAACATGGTCAGGTGGCATATAAATTGGAGTTGCCACCACAATTCTCTCATATCCACAACGTCTTCCATGTGTCGCAACTTCGTAAATGCTTCAAGGAATCTCCGCACCGAGCTGTGGATCACGAGATGCTCGAATTGCAAGATGATCTATCTTATAAGGAGCATCCGATCCGCATTCTCGATGAAGCTGAACGTCGGACCCGTCAGAAGGTTACCAAGTTCCTCAAAGTGCAGTGGTCAAATCATACTGAAGATGAAGCCACTTGGGAACGCGAGGATAATCTTCGTGCGAAATACCCCGAACTTTTTCCTTCTACCTCTTAATTCTCGAGACGAGAATTCTTGTTAGTGGAGGAGACTTGTAACACCCCCAGGGGTTAACTACAGTAATCACCCTTTTGATTATACCATGTCATCATGATCAACAGTGCTTAATCATCATTAGTATCA
The DNA here is from genome assembly GCA_011799875.1 of Thinopyrum elongatum. NCBI lineage: Eukaryota > Viridiplantae > Streptophyta > Magnoliopsida > Poales > Poaceae > Thinopyrum > Thinopyrum elongatum. The sequence goes on along the minus strand of CM022298.1, from coordinate 454,837,435 downwards.
TATCTCTTTTCAAATTCAAATTCAAATGGAAATTCAAACTAAAAGTGGAAATAAAAGTTGTCCAAACCCAGAAACTAAATTGTTCATTAAATGTTAAATAATCCAGAGACAATTCTAAAATTATATTCAACATATACTAAATAAATTAGGTGACTCTAACAACCACAAAATAGAGTTATTTAACCCTTATTTTCTTAAATAAAATACAAATAAAATCATTTGTACTCCAAACTATTTTCTGGCAGTGCTAAATATTGCACTATATTTATTTGTCAAAGTATTACATTTTACAAAACTCTGGTGGTGCAATAAGAAATACAAAACAGAAGGGAATTAAAAGAAACAGAAAATAAGAAGGAAAATAGAAAGATGCTACTGTGCACTTACCTCGGCCCGAAGCAGCAGTGCAGGCCCGGCCCACCCCGCACCACCTTAACCTGCTGCTCACCTCGTCGCGCTGTCGCCCGCACCACGCCGCGCGCACTGGCCCCCCCTCTCCCGCTGCTCGACAGCGGCTCTGCGCCCGCTGTTGGAGGGATAAGGACCCCGCGCACCCCCCCTCGCTCCTCTATTTCCCCCACACGCTCACCTCTCCTTCTCTGTTTCCCCCCTTGCCCGAGCGCCACCGCCGCCATGTCCCTACCGTAGCAGCGACGACCGCCACCGCCGAGCTCCGTCGACTGGCCCACGGGATCCACCCAGACCCCCTCTCCCTCTCCACCTAGCCACGTGAGCCGGAACGGCCCCGCGACACCGCCCCGATCTCGTCTTCCTCCTCTGCCCCGCCGGACTCTGCCGCCTCGTCTCGCTCCGGCAAGCCCTCCCCGAGCCCGCTGCCACCTCCCTACGGCTCCCTGTGAGCCCTCCTTCCCTCTCCCTCTCCCTCTCTCTCTGGGCCCTCATGCGCTCGCCGGCGAGCTCCCAACGTAACCGTGCTCCGCCGTCCGCCATTGCCATCCGAGCGCTCGCATCCGAGCTCCTCCGCTCGAACCGGTGACATCGCCGTGCTCCTGAGATCCCCAGGAAGCTAACGCGCCCGTCCGCGAGCCTCGCCGTGCCCCGTAGCTCCGTCCCGCACAACCACCATACTCTGGCGCCCGCTTGTGAGCTCGCCGCCGTCAAACCCGACCCCTGCAGCCCCCGTCACGGCCACCATTCATCGCGGCTCGACGCCCTCGTTCGAACGCGCCATCGCACGGGTCCGGAGGCCCCCTGTAGGCGATTTCCGGCGCTGCCCTGCCGCTCGCCGCCGCGGATTTGGCCGCCGGAGTTGCTCCGGCGATGGCGCCGACTTGGCGCTGACGTGGCCGCCTCTGTGCCGCTGCCAGCGGGCCCGGCTGGCCCCAGTTGACCGGGTCAGCCGCTGACTGTGCTAGCCCCGCCAGTTTAATTAGTTTTAAAAATAAATAAAAGTGTTAATTATAATTAATTAGCTAATTAGTCACTGACTAACTGGGCCCACTAGTCTAATTAGCTAATTAGTTTAAATTTAACTTTGTTTAGTGCTAACAGAGGCTGACATGTGGGTCCCAGTGACCCCACATGTCTGGTTTGACTTTGGTCAGCCAGAGTTGACCTGCTGACGTCATATTGAGGTCATGCTGACGTCACCTTTTACTATTCTGGATAATTCGAATTTAATTAAATAAATAATTCCAGAAATTAATAAAAACTTTAGAAAATCATAAAGAATAATCCGTAACTCAGATGAAAATAATTTATATATGAAAGTTGCTCAGAACGACGAGACGAATCCGAATACGCAGTCCGTTCGTCCGCCACACGTCCCTAGCATAGTGAACATGCAACCGTCCCCCTTCGTTTCATCTGTCCAAAAGTGCCGAACTTCGGGAAAACATTCCCGGATGGATTCCCCCTTCCTCGGTGACGTGCAACCATACGTTAGGACACACCCGGCACTGCATATTGTCATGTTGTACATTGTGTTGCTCATGTTTGCTATGTATTTATACTGTTTCCTCCCCCTCTTCTCTCTCGTTAGACCCCAACGCAGTTCCCGGTACCGACGCAGCTCAGGAGCCCGACGACACCACTGACGACCTTGCCTTTGCCGCAGAGCAACCAGGCAAGCCCCCCCTTTGATCATCCCGATATCGCCCATTCTATTTTCTCATGCTTGCATTAGAATTGCTGCTGCTACTGCTTTACCTATTCTGATGCAATTATTGTAACCTGCTATTGATACCTTACCTGCTTATCCTAAAATGCTTAGTATAGGCTGGGTAGAGACCTATCAGTGACCCCACTTATCCCGACTGCCCCGCTGGATTATCCGAAGACCCGATCAACGGGATTGAAGACCAGACCCTGGCACCGCACATCACCCCCCTTAGTTGTAACGACACTGCAGCGTTACTATCGAGTGCCGAGGGTGAGACCTCGTGTAGCACTTCTGATGTTAACTCTGTAGAGTAGCTATTCGGTCGTGGTCATCGAGGGTGATTCCTCCTTCCCCACTTCCGATAACAATGCTGTCGTGCAATTCATCAAGTGTGAACCCAGCGAGGGTGATTCCTCCGAGTTCACCTTGACGGATACATCGAGTAGGAATCCAACGAGGGTGATACCTCAGATTCCCCTGATGTTATGGACACACGGGTACTTGGAATTTACACTGTTACTTGGAAAGGCGGGTCGACCCTGAGGGGTACCCGCGTGTGCCTAAGTGGCGAGTGTTGTGGAGATGGGTTGACCTGGATGGTGCCTGAGTGATGAATACGAGGCGCGGCCGGGCATTCTTAGCCCTTGCAGCAAGTCCTCGAGACGGGGCGACGGGGTCACATCGATCGTGAGTCTCTGCTCGTTACCGCAAGCCCTAGTCCACTAATGATTTGGATATTTGATTCGAGCAGGCCTCTGGCCTGATAGCACTAACCATCACGTGGGCATAGTATGGGCGTTCTGCATCGTAGCATCAGCCGACAGTTCTGTCAGACGTCCAGTTCAACATTGTGGCCGGGTCCGATCATGCCGTTGGCGCTGGTATCCACCCTGCTCGCAACGACCCGGAGTGCACAGGGCGATGGCCCAAGACCCCTGAGCGCTTAGGATGTAGACCGGCGGGGACCTCTCTGCTGAGCTATAGGTAGGGCTGCGGTGTATCGTTTGGCCGAGGCCGGGCATGACCCAGGAAAGTGGGTCTGGCCGGAGTTAATCGAGCGTGTTGGGTAAGTTGGTGCACCCCTGCAGGGAAGAACACATCTATTGATAGCCGGTCCTACGGTAACGGACACTCGGAGTTGTATCCCGATCGACATAACTTGACCGTGAGATGATACCTGGATATATGGCTTTGGGATTGCTTCTCGCAGGGAGTCGAGAAGGGATCTCAGGACGAGGTTGATGACTGTATGGCTCTGGGATTGCTTTCTCGCAGGGAGTCAAGAAAGAATCTCTGGGTGAGGTTGAGACTTAATGATACTGCTACATTATATTGATCTGTTCTGCTCTCTTCTATTGCTGCAAGACCGATGAAGATGCTAGTCTTCGATAGGACTAGGTTTTCCTCTCTATTCTGGCATTTCTGCAGCCCAGTCCACATATACAGCCACTCTTTGATAATGTTGCATATGTAGTGTAGATCCTTGCTTGCTGAGTACTTCTGAGTACTCACGGTTGCTTTGCTTTCTTTTCCCCCATATCAGTTTGTCGTGACCAGATGACGGAGCCACTGAGACAGCTACCCCGCCGACGATCGACTACTACTACTACTACTAACCCGAGGGTGGTTACTGCTTCGAACTTGCCGTCGACCAGGAGTAGGATCGGAGGGTCCCAGGCAGGAGGCCTGCGCCTTTCGATCGTAGTATTTTATTTTTGCCCCGCCTTTCTGATTCTCTTTTATATCTGTACTCAGATATCTGATGCTTCTGCTGACACTTGTACACAAGCTTATGTATTCGAGCCCTCGAGGCCCCTGGCTTGTAATATAAAGCTTGTATGACTTTATTTATGTTTTAGAGTTATGTTGTGATATCTTCCCGTGAGTCCTTAGGCTTGATCGTGTGCGTTTGCGTGTATGATTAGTGCACGATTGAGCCGGGGGCGTCACACTGGCTGCAGTTGGTCTTGGCGCAATGGGTCATTTATTCTTATGCATGATAGTGACCTTTGATTGTAATTCACGTAAGGAAAGATGGAAAATCGATAACGGGCTTTCGATGTTGCGGTCTGCCCGGATGACGGGTTTTGGCATGTCTGCCCGATCGTTGGACGTTGCGCCTGCCCGGATGGTCTGTTTTGGAATCTCTGCCCGACCTTTGGATGCTAAACCCTAAACCCCAAAAGTTAAGTGAACTATTTGAAAAAGTGAACTATTTGAAGAGAGCAACTTCAGACATGGGTGCAAAAACCAATTGCAGCCAAGAAGAGAAGCAACTTATACAACCATAAATTTACGCGAACTATTTAAAGGATGTTTATCATGAATGGACTGCAAGTGATTATGTTCGTATTGCATTTCTATCTTTCCTCTATATTTACCAACGACAGACAACAATAATCGTTGCCCATGTCCATCTTTGGCCCGCCGGGGCAACCTAACAGCCTGGTCAATAAAAAGGCCAACCATGACCTGAACTGTCGAAAACGGGGACTCCTACACTGAACAACTGAGGCCACTCTAGACCATCCGGACAGACCACAAGGTCCAAATACCCGACATATATAATAGCTTCTATCTATGCCTAGAGGAACTATAACTTCATGGACAAGTGGGTGGGGTCACGACGGATGCTTGCCCTCTTGTAAGACTGGTTGGGTAATCCCCAAGTGTAGTGAAGTAACCTAGCAATAAGTATTTTCCTCGATTGAGAACCAAGGTTTATCGAACCAGAAGGAATTCTTCCAGCAAACAAAGTCACGGGAACCTACACACAAAACACAAGACACTCTTGCCCCCAACGTTTCAAGAAGGATGTAAAGCTTCTTGTCCTGCTAGTTACAAGAGTAAATTGCACGGTATGGTAGGAATTGATATATAGATAAAATAAATAAAATGGTACAACAAATAAAAGTATTTTTGTTGATGTTTTTAGTGATGGAAAATAGACCATGCGGGCCATACGTTCACCCGTGGCATCTCTCCAAGCAGATAAGTGTGGTGTGGTGAACAAATTATAGTTTGGCAGCGATTAAATTACAATATTTATATTTATGAATATGTTCATTCATGGCATAATCTTTCATAGGTCATCTGTGATATGTAGGTTTTCAATAAACAGAGGATTGCAATAAACGTGATGACATAATGTCGACAGAAAAAATCATCTAAGTGTGATAAAGAAATCAGCGTTTTATCCTTAGTGGCAAAAATACAATACGTTTCCAATCCCTTATTGTCACTAGGACAAATTCATCGCAAGATGAACCCAGTACCATGCACAACTCCCTCTGAAGAACTACCTATCAATCTTGGCCAGAGATGACAAATAGATCGGAAAGCATACGTGGTTACTTAATTATGCAGCAAAGAAACTTCAAGAGATTCAATATAATTCAATGAACAATCTGATCATAAAGTGACAATTCATCATATCCCAACAAACACAACCACCGATTACATCATATTTATCCCGATCAAGTGAGGCAGTTCACGAGAACTTTGTATTGAATCATGATGACCCACCAGTATAGGGGATCAATTGTAGTCCTTTCGATAAGTAAGAGTGACGAACCAAACAAGGAGCAGAAGTAATCAATAAGCAGTTTTCAGCAAGGTATTCTCTACAAGTGTTGTAAACAATAGTGACAGATAGTTTGATAGCAAGATAATTCGTAGCAAGTAACAAGTAACCAAAGTAACAAGGTGCAGCATGGTGGCCCAATCCTTTTATTGCAAAGGACAATCCAGAAATACTTCTTATAGTGACTAAAGTGTTCGCGAGGACACATGGGAATTTCGTCTAGTTAACTTCATCATGTCTAGCTGATTCACGTTCACTGCTTTGATAAGTTGTTATGTGGGTGGACTAGTGCTAGGGTGTTGTTCTTACTTGAAAAAACAACCCACTTATGATTACCCCCTCTCGCAAGCATCCGCAACTACGAAAGAAGAATTAAGATAAATCTAACCATAACATGAAACATATGGACCCAAATCAGCCCCATACGAAGTAGTGCATAAACTAGGGTTTAAGATTCTGTCACTCGCGGAACCCATCATCTACTTACTAATCCCACAATGCCTTCCCCTAAGCCCAAACATGGTAATGTGTCATGTAGTCTACGTTCACACGATACCACTAGAGGAAGAACAACATAACACATCATCAAAACATTGAACGAAAACCAACTTCACATGATTACTTATAACAAGACTTCTCCCATGTCCTCAAGAAAACGGAACTACTCACAAATCATATTCATGTTAATGATCAGAGGAGATAAATATATGATTAACAATCTGAACATATGATCTTCCACCAAATAATCCAACTAGCATCAACTACTAGATGTAATCAACACTACTAGCAACCAGAGGTACAAATATGAGGTTTGTGACAAAGATTGAATACAAGAGATGAACTAGGTTTGGAGATCAGATGGCCCTAGTGAAGATGTTGATGGAGATGAGTCCTCCCATGATGAGAGGAATGTTGGTGATGATGATAGCTTCGATTTCCCCCTTCCGGAGGGAAGTATCCCCGACGGAATCACTCCGCCAGAGAGCAAAAGTGCTCCTGCCCAGGTTCCGCCTCGAGACGGCGGTGCTTCATCCCGAAAGTCTTCTCTTGATTTTCTCTCGAGCAAATGGCTTCATATAGGAGAAGATGGTCCCCGGAGGCCTGCTGTGGGGCCCCACAAGCTCATAGGGCGCGCCCCAGGGGGGCGCCACCTGAGCTTGTGGCTCACTAGTAGGCCCCCTTCTGTAGATTTTTATTCCAGTATTTTTTATATATTCCAAAATAAATCACCATAAATTTTCAGGTCATTTGGAGCTCCGGAGAATAGCTATCTATGTTGTAGCTCTTTTCAGGTCCAGAATTCCAACTGCCGGCAATCTCCCTCTTGTGATGGAACTTACAATTTAAGGGAGAAAATGCATTAGAATTGCATCTAAAAGTGAAATGTAGCTTTAACATAATAGAAATAACAGTAGGAAAACATGATGCAAAATGGGCGCATCAACTCCCCCAAGCTTAGACTCCGCTTGTCCTCAAGCGAATACCGAACTTGATAATCATGACCACAGGTTTATAGAAAGAGGTGTCGATAAAACAAAATACGGACATGGTAGAGATGTCGCTTGAACTACGTTGGTATTTCCCCAAAGAGGAAGGGATGATGCAGCACAGCTACGGTAGGTATTTTCTCAGTGATGAGACCAAGGTTATCGAACCAGTAGGAGAACCAAGCAACACTACGTAAACGGTACCTGCACACAAAGAACAAATACTTGCAACCCGACGTATTAAAGGGGTTGTCAATCCCTTTCGGGTAATAGTGCCAGAAATTGTCACATGGATGGGAGAATAAATGTGATAGATTGGATAAATAGATCTCGCGGGAACGCAAGATAAAATAAATAACAAAAAGTGCAGCAAAGTATTTTTGGGTTTTTGGATTAATAGATCTGAAAATAAAAGCAAATAAAAATAGATCTCGAAGGCAAATATGATAAAGAAGAGACCCGGGGGCCGTAGATTTCACTAGTGGCTTCTCTCGAGAAAAATAGCATACGGTGGGTAAACAAATTACTGTTGGGCAATTGATAGAACTTCAAATAATTATGACGATATCCAGGCAATGATTATTATATAGGCATCACGTCCAAGATTAGTAGACCGACTCCTACCTGCATCTACTACTATTACTCCACACATCGACCGCTATCCAGCATGCATCTAGTGTATTAAGTTCATGGAGAAACGGAGTAATGCAATAAGAATGATGACATGATGTAGAAAAGATCTATTCATGTAGGAATAGACCCCATCTTGTTATCCTTAATAGCAACGATGCATACATGTCATTTCCCCTTCTGTCACTGGGATTGAGCACCGTAAGATCGAACCCATCACAAAGCACCTGTTCCCATGGCAACAAAAATCGATCTAGTCGGCCTAACTAAACCAAAGATTCGAAGAAGAAATACGAGGCTATAAGTAATCATGCATATAAGAGATCAAAAGACTCAAATAACTTTCATGGATAAAAACATAGATCTGATCATAAACTCAAAGTTCATCGGATCCCAACAAACACACCGCAAAAAGAGTTACATCAAATAGATCTGCAAGAGACCATTGTATTGAGAATCAAAAGAGAGAGAGGAAGACATCTAGCTACTAACTACGGACCCGTAGGTCTACAATGAACTACTCACGCATCATCGGAGAGGCACCAATGAGGATGATGAACCCCTCCGTGATGGTGTCTAGATTGGATCTGTGGTTTCTGGAACTTGCGGCGGCTGAAATTGTATTTCGTCGACTCCCCTAGGGTTTCTGGAATATTGGGGTATTTATAGAGCAAAGAGGCGGTGCGGGAGGTCACCGAGGTGGGCACAACCCACCAGGGCGCGCTTGGGCCCCCAGCCACGCCCAGGTGGGTTGTGCCCCCCTCGGGGCACCCCTCTGGTACTTCCTTGGCCCAACTTGTGTCTTCTGGTCCAGAAAAAATCACCAAAAAGTTTCGCTGCGTTTGGACTCCGTTTGGTATTGATTTTCTGCGAAGTAAAAAACAAGCAAAAAACAGCAACTGGCACTGGGCACTATGTCAATAGGTTAGTCCCAAAAAATGATATAAAGTTGCTATAAAATGATTGTAAAACATCCAAGATTGATAATATAACAGCATGGAACAATAAAAAATTATAGATACGTTGGAGACGTATCAGCATCCCCAAGATTAATGTCGGCGTTCTGGATACCGGGGTACCCAGACTTGCCTGCCTATGGCCCACAGCATGGCTTCATCAGCGGTCTGGTACGACCCTTCTCCAGCATCGACAACACAAGACCCTCGCGAAGGGCCAAGCCTCGCGAGGCGGACGATGCCAAGACCTCCGGAGGGAGCGGCTTCCCCAGGCCGGCTCCTGAGGAGCGGAGATTTCCATGCAAGCCCCACCTCGTGAGGTTCAGATGACGCAAGCCATGACGACCAAGGCCAAGCAGGCGCCAGCAGGCGCAGTACAGCAGGTTTCCTCTTCGGTGCTAAGGAAGCAAGCGCAGACGCAGAGTCCCAAGGAATCAGCCAAAGGTTTCCATTCCCATGCTACAAGACCAGGACGGCAGGACGGAGGTCATCGCCGAGCCCACCTCGACGTCACGACCAGAAGCTTTGCAGGCGAAGACCACCTTTCGTCAGGATAAGATGTACTACTTGTCTCCCTTCAAACTTGGCCGTTGTGGGATCCCTTCCCGCCTTCATTTTGGGGGAAGAGGACCGAGGCCACTATAAATATAGCTAGGCCACCACCATAGAAGAGGACCGAGACCGAGGACGAGACCCAGAGCATCCTCACCAGCTCAAACCAGCACAAGAACACTCCTCCTGAGGTTGTTCTCCCTCTGTACTAGTTCATCCTCAGCCCACCTCGAGACCAATCCACCACAAAGCAGGAGTAGGGTTTTACACCGCAAGGTGGCCCGAACCTGGGTAAACTGCTGAGTCCCTTTCCTTTCCTATTCATCGAGCTAGGCGGTGAGATCGACGAGTCGGTAGGCTGGGGAGATTGAGTTCTTCGCACACACCCTAGAGTTCGAACCTTTCTTGGGCCTGCGGAGCCCTGAATCCGACACTTAATTCCTGCTCGTCCTCGAGTAGGTAAATGATAAAAACAGAATTTTTGATGTGGAATGCTGCCTAACATGTGCATCACGTAATATTTTCTTTGTAGCATGGACATTTGGACTTTTATATGATTCAAAGCAATAGTCTAGTTTTGACATGAAGATTTCAATACTCAAGCATATCAACAAGCAACCATGTCTTTCAAAATATCAATACTAAAGCAAGTTATCCCTAGCCCATTATGCTCAATCATTGATCCATTCATGAAACACACTCGCATATTAGCTACACCCAATGCTCAAGTACGATCATAGTGCCACTTAGTTGGTGCTTTATAAGAGAAGATGGAGACTCAAAAATAAAAATTGCATAAAGTAAATAGAAAGGCCCTTCGCAGAGGGAAGTAGGGATTTGTAGAGGTGCCAGAGCTAAAAGCGAAAAAGATAGAGATAAAAACATTTTGGGTGGCATGCTTTTCCTGTGAACAAAAATGATCGAGTAGTTCCCAATACTTTCCATGCTAGATATATCATAGGCGGTTTCCAAACAGAAAATAAAGTTTATTCCTTTTTCCACCATACTTTCACATTCCACGGCTAACCGAATCCACGGGTGCCGTCCATACCAACACTTTCCAAGGAATTTATTATTTGACAACATAAAGTAAATTCATTTTTTATTTCGGGACTTGGCATCCCTAATACCTTTGCCGTACTCTCATGCAATGACAAGTGAATAAATACTCATCTTGAGAATAACACATCTAGCATGGAAAAATATCAGCCACCCCCTACCGTTTCATGAGCAGTACGAGCACACAAAAGAGAAATTTATTTTGAAAATTAGAGATGGCACATAAAAATTTTCTTAGGACGGCACGGAAATACCGCATATAGGTAGGTATGGTGGACTCATATGGCAAAACTGGGTTTAAGGATTTTGGATGCACAAGTAGTGATCATACTTAGTGCAAATGAAGGCTAGAAAAAGATTGAGAAGCATCCAACCAAGAAACAAAAAAAATCTCATAAGCGAGCATTAAGCATAACTAACACCGAATAATGCACCACAAGTAGGATATAATTTTATTACATAACTATTGACTTTCGTGCTTGCATAGGGAATCACAAACCTTAACATCAATATTCTTACTAAAGCATAATTACTCATCAACATGACTCACATATTATATCATCATATCGCAAAACTATTACAAGGAATCAAGTTTATTTTGTCCAATGATCTTCATGAAAGTTTTTATTATATCCCTATTGAATATCTATCACTTTGGGACTAGTTTAATGTGTTGCTTTTGATAGCTCAAACAAATCTAAGTGAAGAACATGAGCATAAAAATTTTCTTCTCCCAAAATAATATAAGTGAAGCATGAGAGAATTTCTTCAAAATTTTACTAACTCTAAAATTAATCTAAGTGAAGCATGAGAGCATTTCTTCAAAAATATTAAAGCACACCATGCTAAAAAAGGTATAAGTGAAGCACCGGAGCAATTCCATAGCTCATAAAGATTTAAGTGAAGCATAGAGAGCAATTCTAACAAATCATAGCATAATTTTGGCTCTCTCAAATAGGTGTGTCCAGCAAGGATACTCGACTAAAAATAAAAAGTAAAACAAGCAAAGACTCAAATCATACAAGACGCTCCAAGGAAAACTCATGATATGTGACGAATAAAAATATAGCTCCAAGTAAAATACAGATGGTCGTTAGAAGAAAGAGGGGATGCCACTCAGGCATCCCCAAGCTTAGTTGCTTGCTTCTATTTTATATAATAGCTTGGGATGCCATGGGCATCCCCAAGCTTAGGCTCTTCTTACTCCTTATTCCTTCATACATCGTGATCTCACCCAAAACTTGAAAACTTCAATCACACAAAACTCAACAAAACCTCCGTGAGATCCGTTAGTATAACAAAGCAAATCACTACTATAAGTACTGTTGCAAACCCATTCATATTTTATTTTTGCATTGTATATACTGTATTCCAACTTTACTATGGCTTATACCCTCCAATACAAACTATAGATTCATCAAAATAAGCACACAACGCAAATAAAACAGAATCTATCAAAAACAGAACAGTCTGTAGCAATCTGAAAACTTCGAATACTTCTGTAACTCCAAAAATTCTGAAAAATTAGGACAACGTAGGAAATTTATATATAAATCTTTTGTAAAAAAATTCAGATTTTTTAGTCGCTTTTATAAATTTCTAAAATTATTTTACTGGACGCAAAAGTTTCTGTTTTTCAACAAGATCAAATCAACTATCACCCAACATGATCCCAAAGGATTTGCTTGGCACAAACTCTAATTAAAACACAAAAAACACAATAATAACAGTAGCATAATTGTGCATACACTCAAGAACAGAAATAAAATGACAAAAATAAATTTTATTCATTGGGTTGCCTCCCAACAAGCGCTATCGTTTTATGCCCCTAGCTAGGCATAATGCAAAGATCTAAGTGTTGTCATCTTTAGTTTGCAACTCTTCAATCAAACACTTGGAATTATTCAAATATTTAGCATAAAAAATTTCAATAACAATACTTCTAGGAACAAGATTGAAAAATTCATTCTTGCAAGTAGGATCTCTTATCACTTCAATAAAATCGGGGTGAATACTAATCATCTTAAGATCTTCTTTATTATTATTACTAGAAATTGCACCCTTGTTTTTAGTGATTTGAGTAATCTTGCTAACCTTAACAGGGTTTTTTCAATAGTTTTAGCAGAAGCAAAAGCCGAGCTTAAATTGCTAAAAATTTCTTCCAACTTATCGATCCGAGAAGGACTTTCTTCAATTCTTTCGTGAATTACGGTTCCCTTTTCTTTTAACAACTTAAAAACCTCTCCCGATTTTGACCCAATTTTACTAGCAAGATTATGCATCTTTTTATCCAAGTTCTCAAGATGTTCTTCAGTAAGCATTTTCTTTTCAATAGCATCTAGCCTTTCCATAACATGCTCAAGAGTCAAAGTTGTTTATTAATCATAAGAGGTGGTGATCCCACTAAATTTCCCATAGCATTAAAAGCATCTAGAGATGGACACATCAAGAAATTTCAACTGGTAATCATATCAAGGATGAATCTATACCAGGTAGTGATGCCCACATAGAAACAGCGAAGAAGAACAACGGTAGATTGCTTACGAATAGATCTATTATGAGCATTGCAAATTCTATACCAAGCATCCTTTAAATTCTCCCCTCCCCTTTGTTTGAAATTAAGAACCTCGTTCTCGAGGGTGCATGCAATAGAGGAAGAACTATCCATAACGGCAAAAGTGACAAACAAAATTGCACACAAAAATAGATCTTACGAGAAAACGACGAACGAAAAAGAGGGCGAATAAAACGGAATTTTTTTGTGAAGTGGGGGAGATTAAAATGAAAGGCAAATGGAAAATAATGTAAATTGCAAGGAGATGAGATTTGTGATTAGGAACCTGGTAGATGTTGATGATGTCTCCCCGGCAACGGCGCCAGAAATTCCTTTTGATGTCGCATGAACTACTTCGGTATTTCCCCAAAGAGGAAGGGATGATGCAGCATAGCTACGGTAGGTATTTCCCTCAGTGATGAGACCAAGGTTATCGAACCAGTAGGAGAACCAAGCAACACTATGTAAACGGTACCTGCACACAAAGAACAAATACTTGCAACCCGACGTGTTAAAGGGGTTGTCAATCCCTTTCGGGGAACGGTGCCAGAAATTGTCATGTGGACGGGAGAATAAATGTGATAGATTGGATAAATAGATCTCGCGGGAACGCAAGATTAAATAAATAACAAAAATTGCAGCAAAGTATTTTTGGGTTTTTGGATTAATAGATCTGAAAATAAAAGCAAATAAAAATAGATCTCGAAGGCAAATATGATAAAGAAGAGACCCGGGGGCCGTAGATTTCACTAGTGGCTTCTCTCGAGAAAAATAGCATACGGTGGGTAAACAAATTACTGTTGGGCAATTGATAGAACTTCAAATAATTATGATGATATCCAGGCAATGATCATTATATAGGCATCACGTCCAAGATTAGTAGACCGACTCCTGCCTGCATCTACTACTATTACTCCACACATCGACCTCTATCCAGCATGCATCTAGTGTATTAAGTTCATGGAGAAACGGAGTAATGCAATAAGAATGATGACATGATGTAGACAAGATCTATTCATGTAGGAATAGACCCCATCTTGTTATCCTTAATAGCAACGATACATACGTGTCATTTCCCCTTCTGTCACTGGGATTGAGCACCGTAAGATCGAACCCATCACAAAGCACCTCTTCCCATGGCAACAAAAATCGATCTAGTCGGCCTAACTAAACCAAAGATTCGAAGAAGAAATACGAGGCTATAAGTAATCATGCATATAAGAGATCAAAAGACTCAAATAACTTTCATGGATAAAAACATAGATCTGATCATAAACTCAAAGTTCATCGGATCCCAACAAACACACCGCAGAAAGAGTTACATCAAATAGATCTGCAAGAGACCATTGTATTGAGAATCAAAAGAGAGAGAGGAAGCCATCTAGCTACTAACTACGGACCCATAGGTCTACAATGAACTACTCACGCATCATCGGAGAGGCACCAATGAGGATGATGAACCCCTCCGTGATGGTGTCTAGATTGGATCTGTGGTTTTTGGAACTTGCGGTGGCTGAAATTGTATTTCGTCGACTCCCCTAGAGTTTATAGAATATTGTGGTATTTATAGAGCAAAGAGGCGGTGCGGGAGGCCACCGAGGTGGGCACAACCTACCAGGGCGCACCTGGGCCCCCAGGCGCGCCCAGGTGGGTTGTGCCCCGCTCGGGGCACCCCTCTGGTACTTCCTTGGCTCAACATGTGTCTTCTGGTCCAGAAAAAATCACCAAAAAGTTTCGCTGCGTTTGGACTCCGTTTGGTATTGATTTTCTGCAAAGTAAAAAACAAGCAAAAAACAACAACCGGCACTGGGCACTATGTCAATAGGTTAGTCCCAAAAAATGATATAAAGTTGCTATAAAATGATTGTAAAACATCCAAGATTGGTAATATAACAGCATGGAACAATAAAAAAATATAGATACGTTGGAGACGTATCTGGTAGCATCATGATCATTATTATAACAAGAAGTATTAATCATAAAACTTCTCATGATCAAGTGATAATTCCTTCACAAGCTAAAGTATAAACAATAAACTTTCTTGAAAACTAACAAACTATGTTCTCAGTCATCAAAGCAATTGCAATTCATCATATTTTCAGTAAGGGTCTATGTAAGAGCTTTTGGTTTAGCAAATTCAACATACTGAACTATCATATAGTCTTCCATGATTGCTGGCACTCAAAGCATATGTTTAGAACAAACTATTTCAATCAGACACAAAGGAAGGTGCGGGTTTAATGTTTCACCACTCAACTTATTTATCTCAAGGATAACATCAACAATAATAACTCATGATTACATATATTCAACTGGATATATATGCCTGGATCATTACCTACCACATAATACTTGCCAAGTGGAGAATAATTGAGGTTGAAATAGGAATAAATACTTTTGACTCTTAGTAAAGAGTAAATATGAAAAGTGAAAGCACATTTGCTCCCTTGGTGGTTTTGGTAATTCATGTCAACATACATGTGATAACCCACAAGTGTAGGGGATCAATTGTAGCCTTTTTGATAAATAAGAGTGTCGAACCCAACAAGGAGCTGAAGGTAGAATTTATATTTTCTTCAAGTTCTATCGACCACCAATACAGCTCTAGGCACACTTAACGTTTGCTTTACCTAGAACAAGTATGATGCAATTTTGCCGGGATAAAGCTGGAACTACTTTGGAATAAAAAAACTAGGAGTACTTTGCGAGATAATAAAATTTAGTTGTTTTAGTAGAGAGTTTTTTGTAACACAAAGATAAAGATTGTCCATAGGCAATCGAATATAACACGATAGATACTTATCATATGCAATGAGGGAGAGGCATACGCTAACATACTTTTCGTACTTGGATCACGTGCACTTATGATTGGAACTCTAGCAAGCATCCGCAAGTACTAAAGATCATTAAGGTAAAACCCAACCATAGCATTAAGTAACAAGTCCTCTTTACTCCCATACGCAACAACCCCCTTACTCGGGTATAAGCTTCTGTCACTCTCGCTACCCACTATAAGAGAATCATGAATGTATTGCAAAACCCTATAATGGTAATCCCACATGCTTGCATGACACAGAGGGCACCATAGGACAACACCAATTTAACATACAACTTATATCAATCACACCATACCACAATTAACCCGTAGGGCAAAGGAAATCTACTCAAACCTCATAGGATGGCAACACATCATTGGATAATAATATATAGCATTAAGCAACATGTTCAAGTAGAGATTACATCGGGGAGAAGAGGTGTTACACCACTGCATAGAAGGGGAGAGAGTTGGTGTTAACGACGGCGAATTTGTTGGTGTAGATCGCCGTCATGATGGTTCCCCCGGCAGCACTGCGGCGCCACCGAAAGAGAGGGGGAGAGGTCTCCCTCGTCCTTCTTCTTCCTTGCCCCCCTAGATGGGAGGAGAGTTTCCCCTCTGGTGCTTGGCCGCCATGGCTCCCGGAGGGCAGGAGCCCCTCCGAGATTGGATCACTCTCTATGTTCTCTTCTATTCCGTGTTCCTATTTTCTGGCCGAAAATCGTTTCTTATATTCCCGGAGACCCCGTAAATCCTATTGGGCTGTAATTTTGAGGGGATTTTTATCCGTATATTATCTTTCTTGCGACAGAAGATCACCCCAACCGACTTATAGGGGAGCCACGAGCCTGCTAGGCGTGCCCTATGAGCTCATCTGCCCCTCAAGCATCGTCTCGCGTTGATTCTTTTTCACAAAAATCACATGTATTCCAAAATAAATCTCACTAAATTTTTATCGCGTTTGAACTTTGTTTGATATGGATTTTCTGCGACACAAAAACATGCAACAAACAAGAACCGACACTTGCACTAGATCAATATGTTAGTCCAAGAAAATCATATAAATTGTTGCGAAAATTATGTGAAAGTTGTAAAATATTGTTATGAAACAATAAAAAATTATAGAAACGATGGAGACGTATCAGCATCCCCAAGCTTAACAGCTGCTCATCCTCGAGTAGGTAATGATAAAAGGATATTTTTTATGTGGAATGCTACCTAACATAATCTATATCATATAATCTAATCACGGTATGAATATTAAGATACAAGTGGTTCAAGGCAATAGTCTACCATTTAACATAAAGACATCAATACTCAGCCATACAAACAAACAATCATGCCCTTTAAAATAAATAATGCTAATAAAAGCTATCCCTACAAAATCATATAGCCTATCATGCTTAGTCTTCCTAGCATAAAGATATTAACCATGAACTACCCCGATGGCAAGCCAAGCAATTGGATCATACTTTTTAACGCGCTTCAGCATTTTCAACTTCACGCAATACATGAGCATGAGCCATGGATATAGAACTATCGGTGGAATAGAATACTGTGATAGATATCAATAGTGGAAGTCAAAAGGAAGAAAGTCTTGCATCAACTCAGCGGATTGACGGGCAATGGAGAGGCCCAGCAATTGATATAAATGTGAGGAGTAGGGATTGATATGCAACGAATGCACTAGAGCTCTAAGTGTATGAAAGCTCAACGGAAACTAAGTGGGTGTGCATCCAACTTGCTTGCTCTTGAAGACCTTGGGCATTTGAGGAAGCCCATCATTGGAATATACAAGCCAAGTTCTATAATGAAAAATTCCCACTAGTATATGAAAGTGATAACTCAGGAGACTCTCTATATGAAGAACATGGTGGTACTCTGAAGCACGAGTGTGGTACAAGGATTGTAACATTGCCCCTTCTCTCTTTTTTGGTTTTCTCAATTTTTTTCTTTTTTTTGTTGGGCTCTTTTTGGCCTCCTTTTTTATTTATTTTATTTTTTGTCCGGAGTCTCATCCCGACTTGTGGGGGAATCATTGTCTCCATCATCCTTTCCTCACTGGGACAATGATCAAGTAATGATGATCATCACACTTTTATTTACTTACAACTCGATAAAACTGATACAAGATGACTCTATATGAATGCCTCTGGCAGTGTACCAGGATGTGCAATGATCTAGCGTAGCAAAGATATCAAAAAACGGACAAACCATTAAAAGATCATGCTAGCTATCTTACGATCATGCAAAGCAATATGACAATGAATGCTCAAGTCATGTATATGATGATGATGGAAGTTGCATGCACTACAAAAAAAAGACACATCCGTGACATTTAGGCCCGAACGATTTTTTTTTCTGTCATGCTTATGACACTTCTATGACGATAATTGTGACAAAACCATGTATCATCATAGATGTGGTGGGCTCCTACTTCTATGACAAAAAATCATGACAGAAAATGGGCTTTTCGTCCTGGGCAGGCCGGGGACGCACCTGCATGACATTCTTTGGGCCGTCCATGACGAAAAAAATCGTGGTAGAAGCAAGGGCGAGGAAAATTTTGGGGAATTCCCGGTAACGGTGGGTGGACGGGGCCGAGCGATGCACGGAGGGATTGCGCGTTTCTCTCGTACACGTACGCGCGTGTGTGCGAGGCGTTGGGCTCTAACTGAACCCGGGCGAGGCGTTCGCTTACTGAACCCGAGCGATTGATCCTTGGTTGTTAACTGAACCTGAGCGATTCCTTCGCTACTGTTGCTAACTGAAGCCGGTCGAACCAGCTGCTGCTGCCTCTTGATGGACAGTGACCATTGTTGGGGGGTTGGATGAACAGTTCCTGGTGGGGGTTGGATGAATAGGACCCCGTGGTAGTAGAGGCCGTTGCTGCTGGATGAACAGGACCCTGATCGAGAGGAGGCCGCCACACACCACCCGATTAAGCCGGTTGGGGGTGGATGAACAGGACCCGTGGAGGTCTGGTTGAACAGTAGACGGTGGAGGGTGGATGAACAGGACCCCGTGGAGGGCTGGTTGAACAGTAGCCGGTGGAGGCTGGATGAAAAGGACCCCGTGGATGAACAGTAGTTGGTGGAGGCAGGAGGAAGTCGACGGTGGATGAACAGTAGCCCGTGGAGGCTGGAGGAAGTCGACGGAGGATGAACAGTAGCCCGTGGAGGCTGGAGCGAGGCAGTAGACGGTGGATGAACAGTAGCCCGTGGAGTCCCGTTTTGCGGTACGCCACACCCCTCCCGATGAATAGGACCCCGTTTCGACCGTAGGCGCTCCAACAGAAGTCCGTTTTCTCCGTTTTGCGGTACGCCACACCCCTCCTGATCAACAGCACCCCGTTTCAACCGCAGGCACTCGAACAAAAGGCCATTTCCTCTATTCCGCGGTACGCCAGACCCCGTTTTGGCTGTTTCGTCCAAGCCGGTTGGCTCCCGATGAACACGACACATTCCGTTGCCTCCCGATGAACACGACGCAGTTTCTCCGTTCTGACCCAGCCGGTTGGCTTCCGATGAAACATGACGCCGTTGCTGCCGTCCATTGCCTCTCCATGTACACGAGCCCTGGCCGTACGTATGCGCGAGTACGCATTCGAGACCCCACCATTATGTACGTACGTGGCCATATTTTTTAGCATCTGGCTGTACGTACGTGTACACGGTTTTGACTGGACTGCCTGAACAGCTACGTTGGGGGCTCTACTACTACACGTGCCGCTGCTTGCTCGGCCATGGTTCATCATTGTAGAGAGACCGATCGATCAGTATGTACGTACACGTTCGCGACCAAACAGAAAACCCTACGTACGGTTCGACCGGGTGGGTCCCAGCTGTCAGGGAGGATAAGGAGGCACTTTCTTGCTTGTGAAGATATAGGTGGTGGGTCCCAGCTGTCAAGGGGGAAATGTTTTTTTCCCAAAATACAGAGGCCCTTCCGGTAGGTCCCCGCTGTAAGGTGGAGGAATCATTATTTTGCGTGTAATAAGGAGGCACTTCCTTGCTGCGACCATGGACCCAGCTATCAGCCTCTCCAAGTACAGTCCTCTTCTGATGTAAGTCATTCCTTGACCACGTTGATCACGCTGTGGCGAGAGCACCAAGGCGGTGGACGACAGCGAGGCCTAGGAAGGGAATAACCCGGAGCCGGGGAAGACTCGGCAGTTGTTTCCCAAGCGGAGGGAGTACGAGGGTTTTCTGGTTTGGCTGCAGTGTTAGGCTGCCGTCGCCGGAGAATAACATGAGGTTTGGGTGAGTACAAGGATGGCCAGGCCAGCGATGGGTGTTGGGAAACGTTGCATGGAAAACAAAAAAAAATCTACGCACACGCAAGATCTATCAAGGAGATGCATAGCAACGAGAGGGAGAGTGTGCCTACGTACCCTCGTAGACCGTAAGCGGAAGCGTTTAGTAACGCGGTTGATGTAGTTGAACTTTTTCGCGCTCCAACCGATCGAGTACCAAACGTGCGGCACCTCTGCGTTCAGCACACGTTTAGCTCGGTGACGACCTCTTCCTTCTCGATCCAGCAAGATGGCAAGGTAGTGGGTGAGTTCCGGCAGCATGATGACATGGTGACGGTGATGGTGAAGTGATCTCCGCAGGGCTTCGCCTAAGCACTACGAAAATATGACCGGGGGTGTAAACGGTGGAGGGGGGCGCCGCACACGGCTAAGACAATGTTGTGTCTTGTGCCTCCCACATATATATAGGTGGGGTGTGGAGGAAGCAGCCAGGAGGCACCCCCAAGTAGGCCGAATCCTACTTGGGGTCTTCCCCCAAGTGCCCCCTTCCTTATTTGGAGTGCGGGAGGAAGGAAGGAGGAGGTGGCGCCCCCCCTTTCCTTTCTCTCCTGAGGAGGGAAAGGCAGGAGGGGCCACCACTCCCCTTTCCTTCCCCTAGGGCTGGCCAGCCAAGGGAATGGGTGCACCAACCCCCTTGTGGGCTGGTCTGTCCCCCCTTTGGCCCATAAGGCCCATACACTTGCCGGGGGTGCCCGGAACCCCTTCCGGTGACCCGATGAGTACCCGGTGCACTCCGAAACTATTCTGATGTCCGAATACGATTGTCCTATATATCAATCTTTACCTCTAGACCATTTCGAGACTCCTCATAATGTCCGTGATCTCATCTGGGACTCCGAACAACATTCGGTCACCAAAACATATAACTCATATAACACTATATCGTCAACGAATGTTAAGCGTGCGGACCCTACGGGTTCGAGAACTATATAGACATGACCGAGACACCTCTCCGGTCAATAACCAATAGCGGAACCTGGATGCCCATATTGGCTCCTACATATTCTACGAAGATCTTTATCGTTTGAACCGTTATGACAACATACGTAATTCCCTTTGTCCATCAGTATGTTACTTGCCCGAGATTCGATCGTCGGTATCTTCATACCTAGTTCAATCTCGTTACCGGCAAGCCTCTTTACTCGTTCCGTAATACATCATCCTGTAACTAACTTATTAGTCACTTTGCTTGCAAGGCTTCTTATGATGTGTATTACCGAGAGGGCCCAGAGATACCTCTCCGATACTCGGAGTGACAAATCCTAATCTCCATCTATGCCAACTCAACAAACACCTTCGGAGATACCTGTAGAGCATCTTTATGATCACCCAGTTATGTTGTGATGTTTGATAGCACACAGGGTATTCCTCTGGTATCTGGGAGTTGCATAATCTCATAGTCGGAGGAATATGTATTTGACATGAAGAAAGCAATAGCAATAAACTGAACGGTCAATATGCTAAGCTAACGGATGGGTCTTGTCCATCACATCATTCTCCTGATGATGTGGTCCCATTATCAAATGACAACACATGTCTATGGTTAGGAAACCTTAACCATCTTTGATCAACGAGCTAGTCTAGTAGAGGCTTACTAGGGACACGGTATTTGTTTATGTATTCACACATGTATTTAAGTTTCCGATCAATACAATTCTAGCATGAATAATAAACCTTTATCATGAATAAGGAAATATAAAATAACAACTTTATTATTGCCTCTAGGGCATATTTCCTTCAGTCTCCCACTTGCACTAGAGTCAATAATCTAGATTACATAGTAATGAATCTAACACCCATGGAGTCTTGGTGCTGATCATGTTTTGCTCGCGGAAGAGGCTTAGTCAACGGGTCTGCTACATTCAGATCTGTATGTATTTTGCAAATCTCTATGTCTCCATCCTTAACCTTTTCATGAATGGAGTTGAAGCATCTCTTGATGTGTTTGGTTCTCTTGTGAAACCTGGATTCCTTCGCCAAGGCAATTGCTCTAGTGTTGTCACAAAAGATTTTCATTGGACCCGATGCACTAGGTATTACACCTAGATCGGATATGAACTCCTTCATCCAGACTCCTTCATGTTCTTCTTCCGAAGCACCAATGTACTCCGCTTCACACGTAGATGCCGCCACGATGCTCTGCTTGGAACTACACCAACTGACAGCTCCACCATTCAATATAAACACGTATCCTGTTTGTGACTTAGAGTCATCCGGATCAGTGTCGAAGCTAGCATCGACGTAACCATTTACGATCAGCTCTTCGTCACCTCCATAAACGAACATATCCTTGGTCCTTATCAGGTTCTTCAGGATGTTCTTGACCGCTGTCCAGTGATCCACTCCTGGATTACTTTGGCACCTCCCTGCCATACTTATGGCAAAGCACACATTAGGTCTGGTACACTGCATAGCTTACATGATAGAACCTATGGCTGAGGCATACGGAATGACTTTCATTTTCTCTCTATCTTCTGCAGTGGTCGGGATTTGAGTCTGACTCAACTTCACACCTTGTAACACAGGCAAGAACCCTTTCTTTGACTGATCCATTTTGAACTTCTTCAAAACTTTATCAAGGTATGTGCTTTGTGAAAGTCCTATTATGCGTCTCGATCTATCTCTATAGATCTTGATGCCCAATATATAAGCAGCTTCACCGAGGTCTTTCATTGAAAAATTCTTATTCAAGTATCCTTTTATGCTATCCAGAAATTCTATATCATTTCCAATCAACAATATGTCATCAACATATAATATCAGAAATGCTACAGAGCTCCCACTCACTTTCTTGTAAATACAGGCTTCACCGTAAGTCTGTATAAAACCATATGCTTTGATCACCTCATCAAAGCATATATTCCAACTCCGAGATGCTTGCACCAGTCCATAGATGGATCGCTGGAGCTTGCACACTTTGTTAGCACCTTTAGGATCGACAAAACCTTCTGGTTGCATCATATACAACTCTTCTTTAAGATATCCATTAAGGAATGCAGTTTTGACGTCCATTTGCCAGATTTCATCATCATAAAATGCGGCAATTGCTAACTTGATTCGGAAAGACTTAAGCATCGCTACGGGTGAGAAAGTCTCATCGTAGTTAACTCCTTGAACTTGTCGAAAACCTTTCGCGACAAGTGGAGCTTTGTAGACAGTAACATTACCATCAGCTTCAGTCTTCTTCTTGAAGATCCATTTATTCTCAATGGCTTGCTGATCATCGGGCAAGTCCACCAAAGTCCACACTTTGTTCTCATACATGGATCCTATCTCAGATTTCATGGCCTCAAGCCATTTATCGGAATCTGGGCTCATCAAAGCTTCTTCATAGTTCGAAGGTTCGCCTTGGTCTAGTAACATGACTTCCAGAATAGGATTACCGTGCCACTCTGGTGCGGATCGTGCTATGGTTGACCTACGAGGTTCAATAGCAACTTGATCTGAAGTTTCATGATCATTATCATTTGCTTCCTCTCTAGCTGGTGTAGGCATCACGAGAACGGTTTTCTGTGATGTGTTACTTTCCAATTCGAGAGAAGGTACAATTACCTCATTAAGTTCTACTTTCCTCTCACTCACTTCTTTCGAGAGAAACTCCTTCTCTAGAAAGGTTCCATTCCTGGCAACAAAGATCTTGCCTTCGGATTTGTGGTAGAAGGTGTACCCAATTGTTTCCTTAGGGTATCCTATGAAGACGCACTTCTCCGATTTGGGTTCGAGCTTATCAGGCTGAAGCCTTTTGACATAAGTGTCGCAACCCCAAACTTTAAGAAACGACAGCTTAGGTTTCTTGCCAAACCACAGTTCATACGGTGCCGTCTCAACGGATTTAGACAGTGCCCGATTTAACGTGAATGCAGCTGTCTCTAATGCATAACCCCAAAACGATAGTGGTAAATCGGTAAGAGACATCATAGAATGCACCATATCCAATAAAGTACGGTTATGATGTTCGGACACACCATTACGCTGTGGTGTTCTAGGTAGCATGAGTTGTGAAACAATTCCACATTGTTTTAAATGAAGGCCAAACTCGTAACTCAAATATTCGCCTCCGCGATCAGATCGTAGAAACTTTATTTTCTTGTTACGATGATTCTCCACTTCACTATGAAATTCTTTGAACTTTTCAAATGTTTCACACTTGTGTTTCATCAAGTAGATATACCCATACCTACTCAAATCATCTGCAAAGGTCATAAAATAATGATACCCGCCGCGTGCCTCAACACTCATCGGACCGCATACATCGGTATGCATTATTTCCAATAAGTCATTAGCTCGCTCCATTGTTCCGGAGAATGGAGTTTTAGTCATCTTGCCCATGAGGCATGGTTCGCAAGTATCAAATGATTCATAATCAAGTGATTCCAAAAGTCCATCTGCTTGGAGTTTCTTCATGCGTTTTACACTAATGTGACCTAAACGGCAGTGCCACAAGTATGTTGCACTATCATTATCAACTTTGCATCTTTTGGCATCAATATTATGAATATGTGTATCACTACGATCGAGATTCAACAAGAATAGACCACTCATCAAGGGTGCATGACCATAAAAGATATTACTCATATAAATAGAACAACCATTATTCTCTGATTTAAATGAATAACCGTATCGCAATAAACAAGATTCAGATATAATGTTCATGCTCAACGCGGGCACCAAATAACAATTATGAGGTCTAAAACTAATCCTGAAGGTAGATGTAGAGGTAGCGTGCCGACGGCGATCACATCGACCTTGGAACCATTTCTGACGCGCATCGTCACCTCGTCCTTAGCCAATCTTTGTTTATTCCGTAGCTCCTGTTTCGAGTTACAAATATGAGCAACCGAACCAGTATCAAATACCCAGGCGCTGCTACGAGCATTAGTAAGGTACACCTCAATAACATGTATATCAAATATACCTTTGTTCACTTTGCCATCCTTCTTATCCGCCAAGTATTTGGGGCAGTTCCGCTTCCAGTGACCATTCCCATTGCAGTAGAAGCACTCAGTTTCAGGCTTGGGTCCAGCTTTGGGATTCTTCCCGGGAGTGGCAACTTTCTTGCCATTCTTCTTGAAGTTCCCTTTCTTTCCCTTACCCTTTTTTATTGAAACTAGTGGTCTTGTTAACCATCAACACTTGATGCTCCTTCTTGATTTCTACCTCCATGGCCTTAAGGATTGTGAAGAGCTCAGGAATCATTTTATTCATCCCTTGCATATTATAGTTCATCACGAAGCCTTTGTAGCTTGGTGGCAGTGATTGAAGAACTCCGTCAATAACACTATCAACTGAAAGATCAACTCCCAGCTGAGTCAAGTGGTTATGATACCCAGACATTTTGAGTATGTGTTCACTGATAGAACTGTTCTCCTCCATCTTGCAGCTATAGAACTTGTTGGAGATTTCATATCTCTCAACCCGGGCATTTGCTTGAAATATTAACTTCAAATCTTGGAACATCTCATATGTTCCATGACGTTCAAAATGTCTTTGAAGTCCCGATTCTAAGCCGTAAAGCATGGCACACTGAACTATCGAGTAGTCATCAGATCGAGCTTGCCAGACGTTCATAACATCTGCTTCAGCTCCTGCAGCAGACATGTCACCTAGCGGTGCATCAAGGACATAATTCTTCTGTGCAGCAATGAGGATAATCCTCAAGTTACGGACCCAGTCCGTGTAGTTGCTACCATCATCTTTCAACTTAGCTTTCTCTACGAACGCATTAAAATTCAGGGGAACGGTAGCTCGGGCCATTGATCTACACCATAGGTATGCAAAACTATAAGACTAAGTTCATGATAAATTAAGTTCAATTAATCAGATTACTAATGAAATCCCACTTAAATAAACATCCCTCAAGTTATCTAAGTGATACATGATCCAAATCAACTAACCCATGTCCGATCATCACGTGAGATGGCGTAGTCATCAATGGTGAACATCTCTATGTTGATCATATCTACTATATGACTCACGTTCGACCTTTCGGTCTCCAGTGTTCCGAGACCATGTCTATACATGCTAGGCTCGTCAAGTTTAACCCAAGTATTCTGCATGTGCAAAACTGTCTTACACCCGTTGTATGTGAACGTAGAGTCTATCACACCCGATCATCACGAGGTGCTTCGAAACGACAAACTTTGGCAATGGTGCATACTCGGGGAGAACACTTTTATCTTGAAATTTAGTGAAGGGATCATCTTATAATGCTACCGCCGTTCTAAGCAAAATAAGATGCATAAAGGATAAACATCACATGCAATCAAAATATGTGACATGATATGGCCATCATCATCTTGTGCTTTTGATATCCATCTCCAAAGCATCGTCATGATCTCCATCATCACTAGCTCGACACCTTGATCTCCATCGTTGTGTCGGGGTCGTCTCGCCAACTATTGCTTCTACAACTATCGCTAACGCATAGTGATAAAGTAAAGCAATTACATGGCGCTTGCACTTCATACAATAAAGAGACAACCCTAAGGCTCCTGCCGGTTGTCGATATTACAAAACATGATCATCTCATACATCAACATATATCACATCATATCTTGACCATATCACATCACAACATGCCCTGCAAAAACAAGTTAGACGTCCTCTACTTTGTTGTTGCAAGTTTTACGTGGCTGCTATGGGCTTCTACCAAGAACCGTTCTTACCTTCGCAAAAACCACAACGGTGTTTCATCAAGTTTACTATTTTTACGTTCTTCAAGGACCGGCCGTAGTCAAATTTGATTCAACTAAAGTAGGAGAAACAGACACCCGCCAGCCACCTTTATGCAAAACTAGTGGCATGTCTGTCGGTGGAACCGGTCTGATGTGCGTGGACATGTTAGGTTGGTCCGGGCTGCTTCATCTCACAATACCGCTGAATCAAAATAAGATGTTGGTGGTAAGCAGTATGACTATCACCACCCACAACTCTTTGTGTTCTACTCATGCATATCATCTACGCATAGACCTGGCTCGGATGCCACTGTTGGGAAACGTTGCATGGAAAACAAAAAAAATTCTACACACACGCAAGATCTATCAAGGAGATGCATAACAATGAGAGGGGAGAGTGTGTCTACGTACCCTCGTAGAACGTAGGTGGAAGCGTTTAGTAACACAGTTGATGTAGTCGAACTTCTTCGCGCTCCAACAGATCGAGTACCGAATGTACGGCACCTCCGCGTTCAGCACACGTTCAGCTCGGTGACGTCCTCCGCCTTCTTGATCCAGCAACATGGCGAGGTAGTGGATGAGTTCCGGCAGCACGACGGCATGGTGACGGTGATGGTGAAGTGATCTCCGCAGGGCTTCGCCTAAGCACTACGAAAATATGACCGGGGGTGTAAACGGTGGAGGGGGGTGTCGCACACGGCTAAGACAATGTTGTGTCTTGTGCTAGGCGCCCCCTCCCACATATATATAGGTGGGGGGGGGGGTGGAGGGAGCTTCTAGGAGGCTCCCCCAAGTAGGCCGAATCCTACTTGGGGTCTTCCCCCAAGTGGTGCACCCCTTCCTTATTTAGAGTGCGGGAGGAAGGAAGGCGGAGGTGGCGCCCCCTTTCCTTTCTCTCCTGAGGAGGGAAAGGCATGAGGGGCCACCCCTCCCCTTTCCTTCCCCTAGGGCCAACCAGCCAAGGGAAGGGGTGCACGAGCCCCCTTGTGGGCTGGTCTATCCCCCCCCTTTGGCCCATAAGGCCCATACACTTGCCGGGGGTGCCCGGAAACCCTTCCGGTGACCCGATGAGTACCCGGTGCACTCCGAAACTATTCCGATGTCCGAATACGATCGTCCTATATATCAATCTTTACCTCTCAACCATTTCGAGACTCCTCGTCATGTCCGTGATCTCATCCGGGACTCCGAACAACATTCGGTCACCAAAACATATAACTCATATAACACTATATCGTCAATGAACGTTAAGCGTGCGGACCCTACGGGTTCGAGAACTATGTAGACATGACCAAGACACCTCTCTGGTCAATAATCAATAGTGGAAGCTGGATGCCCATATTGGCTCCTACATATTCTACGAAGATCTTTATCGGTCGAACCGTTATGACGACATACGTAATTCCCTTTGTCCGTCGGTATGTTACTTGCCCGAGATTTGATCGTCGATATCTTCATACCTAGTTCAATCTCATTACCGACAAGTCTCTTTACTCGTTACGTAATACATCATCCTGTAACTAACTCATTAGTCACTTTGCTTGCAAGGCTTCTTATGATGTGTATTACCGAGAGGGCCCAGAGGTACCTCTCCGATACTCGGAGTGACAAATCCTAATCTCGATCCATGCCAACTCAACAAACACCTTCGGAGATACCTGTAGAGCATCTTTATGATCACCCAATTACATTGTGACATTTGATAGCACACAAGGTATTCCTCTGGTATCCGGGAGTTGCATAACCTCATAGTCGGAGGAATATGTATTTGACATGAAGAAAGCAATAGCAATAAACTGAACGATCAATATGCTAAGCTAACAGATGGGTCTTGTCCATCACATCATTCTCCTAATGATGTGATCCCATTATCAAATGACAACACATGTCTATGGTTAGGAAACCTTAACCATCTTTGATCAACGAGCTAGTCTAGTAGAGGCTTACTAGGGACACGGTATTTGTTTATGTATTCACACATGTATTTAAGTTTCCGATCAATACAATTCTAGCATGAATAATAAACCTTTATCATGAATAAGGAAATATAAAATAACAACTTTATTATTGCCTCTAGGGCATATTCCCTTCAATGGGAGTAAGGTGGGGCAGTGAGGACTGCGCGGCAGCACAACCGGCCATGGGAGGTAGGAGTAGGTGGCACGGCCGTCGCTGGTTTGGGCGGCTGGAGCAAGAAGACCAGAGGTTGAAGAAGCACGTCGGCCGTTGGATGGACATCATACGGTCACTGCAACTAGAATCATTTATATTGACTAAATTGACAAAGCCCTCCGTCTGCGTCAACTTAGTAGGCCCACAAGTCAGCCTCCAAATATGGTGGGTCCCAGCTAGCAGGGGGAGTATTCATTTTTTGTGCGTAATAAGGAGGCACTTCCTTGCGTGTGAAGATATAGCTGGTGGGTCCGAGCTGTCAGCGGGAGGAATGTTTTTTTCGCGAAATACAGAGGCCCTTCCGGTGGGTCCCCGCTGTCAGGTGGAGGAATCATTATTTTGCGCGTAATAAGGAGGCACTTCCTTGGGTGCGGCTGTGGACCCAACTGTCAGCCTCTCCACATACAGTCCTCTTCCGATGGATGTCGTTCATTGACCATGTTGACCACGCCGCGCCGAGAGCACTAGGGCGGTGGACAACGGTGAGGCCTAGGAAGGGAACGACACGGAGCCAGGGAAGACTCGGCAGTTGTTTCCCACGTGGAGGGGAGTAGGAGGGTTTACTGGTTCGGCTGCCGTCGCCAGAGAATACAACAGGTGTGGGTGAGTAGAGGGATGGCCAGGCCAGCGATGGGAGTATGGTGGGGCGGTGGCCACGGGAGGAGGGAGCAGGCAGTCCCGCCGGCGCTGGTTTGAGCGGCTGGAGCAGGAAGAGCAGAGATTGAAGAAGCACGACGGCCGTTCGATGGACATCCAACAGTCACTGCTCTCGTGTGTTGACTAAGTTGACAAGGCCTTGCGTGCGCGTCAACCTTTTTTTAGGAAAGCCTACGCATCAACCTAGTAGGCCCACAAGTCAACCTCAAATATGAGGAAAACAACATAATAAATGTACAACCCATTGGCTAATTCTTAAGGATTTTTTGAAGCCCATATTCTTTTTGTTACCATTACAGCCCATATTTTGGCCACGGTTAAAAATTCAACCAAATTTTCATATTTCGGTGCGGTCCGAACTGTTTTTAATCCTGAAATTTTGAATCACGTTCAAACTAATTTAAAAATAATAAATTTATATCAATTTAAAATGCAACCTAATTTTTCCTGCAAAAAAACTAAATTCAAAATCTTAAAAAAATATTTGAAACTAATTGCGGTTTGCTGTGTTTTTGAAATTTACAACTCATTTCTTACTACTTCATTTTCTGGGCAAGCGAATACATCACTCTCGTCTTGAAAGATTTGCAGCCCAGCAGGGCTGAGAAAGCAAGTAGGCCTCTATTGGGTATTTCTTTAAAGAAAGTAGAACTGGGCTAGCCATTTTCAGAAAGAAAAAAACACAACTGGGCTCATCATGTGGTAAACATAAAATAAAACCCTGGCTAGACAGGCCATAGCCCCCGCACAGCCCTGTTGTTACCCTGATCCGTCTCTAAAACTAGTAGTACTAAATAACAACTACTTGTTCCTAAAAAAAGTAAATAACAACTGCATGACCTGCTGGGCCCTTGGTGTCAGCCGCTCGTTGTGTAATTCTCTCGTTTATTGATTACGTTGATAATGGCATGGGACCCAGATGTCCAACCATTAGGAGGAACCATTTTTTTGGGCTTGTAATAATGAGGCACTTGCTTGCGTACTGCCATGACCCTGGTAGGTCCCTACTGTCATCCTCTCCACGTACAGTCATCTCCTTATTCCTCTCGGTTGTTGACCACGCTGACAACGCCAGACGGCGGCGCACCACGCACGGCGAGCGAACCAAGGCGGAGAACGATGGTGAGGCCTCGGACAGGAACGAACATGAGCCGTGGAAGATGCGGCAGTCTAGTCGCAGGCGGAGGGGAGTACGAGGGTTGACTGGTTTGGGTGAGGGTGCGTGTTGGGGCTAACATCGCCAGAGAATAACATGACGTGTGGGGGAATAGAGGGATGGACTGGCCAACGTTTGAGGGTATGATAGGGCGGCGGAGGCGCAGCCAGCCATGGGAGGCAGGAGTAGGCGGGACCGACGGGGTGGTTTGGTTTGGGCGGCTGGAGGAAGAAGACAAGAGATAGAAGATACACGACATATGTTGGATGTCAATCCAACGGCTGGTAGGCAGAATCGTTTGTTGACTAGTAAGTCGACACCACCTTGGATAGGCTTTTTCCTCGTGGGTCCCAAATGTCAGAACCCAAATCTGTCACAGCCATGCAGCCTTTCTTATGAAAATTTACAGCCCATTTGGTGTGCTAGTTCAAAATAAGTTTGCATGGGTGCTGGTGGGGGCTAATCACTTGGGTTCTGTAATGCACAGTGAGCTCAAGCAGCCGGCGAGAGTGATGTTATTTCCCTTGGTTGGTATTTTTTACAATATTTCTCTCTTAATTAAACAAATGGCAAGCCATTTGCCTTGTTTCAAAGAAAATATGACAGTCATAGCCGAGTTGAAAAGGGCAACAACATCTAACTCCAGCTTACAAACTGTACAAAAGCACGAGGGTTAATTGTTCATCAGGTTTAGACAAAACACAGATTGAAAAGGGCAACAACATCTAACTCCAACACTGTTTTCGGCAGTCACAATCAAATGGATCGGTCAGGTCCATAGAATGAACATCCTGGGTCGTAAAATTTACTGGATTATAACCACAAGATGTTGTAAATAGAAGCCTGGCACGTTCGGAAGCCCTTTTGTCCACCTGAAACTCCTTTTTTTGCTCTTCGACATACCCATCCATCAAAACCATGCTGCTGATAAGTTAAGCCTGATGGACAATAGTAACCTCGCATTCAACAGGAAGAATGTGACAAATGTAGTGTTTGCTTGGTTGGTTACATATCGTTCCAGCGTTATTGTCTTCAATCGAATGTCATAAGAACTGAGAAAATCCCGGTGCTTACGAATCCACCGATTGGTTATAACTTTATTACCCTGTCTTGTTGCCTAAATAGACATGAAGATTGAAAACAGTTAAAGTCTAAAAAAAGAGTGTCGAAAGAGCAACTGTTGAATGGTTAATTCTAGTACACTATATGCGGGATTCCAATGTGCGTGAAATTATCACCTTTATATACAACTTCTCCAGGAAAGCATTTCAGCAAGCCAATAATCTTGTTCAGATCAAAACTATTCATATGGATATATAAGATCTTAACATAATCCAGCACCATTGATAGGCTATCCATGGAAAAACTCTTCATTGAGCATAGAACATAATATTAGTACAAAAAGTGTACTCCAAGATGATATAGAACTTACGCCCAGAAATTTAAAATGCATCTTATGATTAAAAGTGTAGATGATAATATACAGTACCTGAAGAACTGTGGAGCCAAACACCATCTTGAAATGAGCACAAAGATCATATATTACACCCAAGGTCTCCAGTTTAGGCGCAGAGACGACAGTTATTTCCGACGATGAATAACGAGAATCAAGGATCAACCTTTGAAGTGAAGGGGCATCTTCGATGATGAGTTGCCTTCCGTCAAAAGAAATTCCAATTCTTATAAGGTTAGGCGACTTTATTTGGAGACAACCGATTCTAACTGTGAAAACAATCACCAAGCACTCCAGGGCAGGGCAACTGGAGTGGATGATGTTGTGCAATGAGGCCTCTGACATACGAACCCGCACAAGTGAAAGTTTTTTGAGAAATGGGAGTCGAAGGTTTAGTACCAGATTGTCTGGTAGGTTGCACAGCGCAAAGGTGGCGGTGTGGAGAGAGGAGGAAAACTGCGAGATGGACATCGGTGCTGAGGGCACAAGTACATGGCGTTCGGTATGTGGTATGTGATTTCTGGGGGAATAGTAGAACTCAAGCAGCTATAGTTCTATGAATTCAGGGGATTTCAACCAGGCGTCCACCGTGCAGGGCATGCTCAGGTAGCATCCCGGGATGCAGAGGCCTTGAACGGATCCCAGGTGGGAGGAGATGATGGCTCCGGGGATTTCAAAATCATTGAAGAGAGATAGCTGACGACAGTCGAGATTAAGGGGCGCAGCGTACCATAGAGGGCGCCACCGAGTTGAGAGGACTTGGGTGCAGCAGCAATCCTTGATGGGGAGAAGCGAGATGATCTCCCCAAGGATGGCTTCCGGGAGGTCGCTGATGCGGTCCACCCGAGATTCTACGGGTTCCTCCGATCCGGTAGGGGGGGGGGGCTCGCCGCTTCTCCCCGGCTGCCGGGTGCGGGATCTACAATAGGCGTCGCCACTGGCGGGAGCCTCATCTTCTTGGTGCTGGGGTCAGTCGACTCCATTATCCTCGAGGGCGTCGCGTTGAGCTCACAGATTTGAGCAGAGTAACGAATGACGAGCCTAGTTGTAGTGCGAGTGAAGAAGAAGGGAAGCTGGGGTTTTCTGTAGTAGTGAGGAAGAAGGGGAGCTGGGGTTTTCTGTAGGAGCGAGGTGAGGAATTTGGGGGTACGAGTGGAGTGAGCTGACGTGAGGTGGGTGGGAGTGAGGAGGAAGAAGAGCACCCAGGTTTTTTTGGGGGGCGGTGTGCTGGGTAGTGCCTCTCATTAAGTAAATATATGGGCTTTTGAATTGTTTTTATTATTTACTAGGGTGGATGGGCTCTTTTGTCTTGGCCCAAAGAACCAATTACTACTACTAGGACAGTGGAGACACTCTACAGCTACCTAGAAAAACAATTACTACTAGTACAGTGGATACACTACCGCTTCTGGCTCCTCCGAGGTCATCGAAACGTCTCCCACTACTGAATGCCATTTTACTTTGGTTCACCGACATGCGGGCCATGCAGCGCGCGGGCCCAAATGCCATCCAGCATTTTAGAAGGCGGTATGCAGGCGGAGAGTCACCCTGGTCGTAGCGCGGCAGTAATGACCGTCATATCACAAAACCCCACCTCCCCGCAGTCTAAGTTTGATGGACGAAACAACCATCATTTCACTCTTCGCTGAATCCCCTTCTCCTTCACCGTCTTCAAGAAAGCCAACACTCACATCTGCCATTGTTCTTCTCTCCCAACGAAGGGAAGGTAAGCGGATCCGTGATGTTGGTATATTTTCTTTCAGAAAAAAAGAACTTTTGCAAAGCAGTAACCGATCCTCACTCTTTTTTTTGTTTCATTGTCATTGTGATTGTGTTTTCCTTTCAGTTGTCTCCTAGTATTCGTCAGTTTCATGATGGACCAAGGAGAACTAGGCAAAGATCTCCCGATGTTGGAGCAGACGTGGGAGGCTGATCCCCACGAGACAGAGAGCTCCAAGAAGATGGAGGCCGCCAACGAGCCGACCCTAGATACGCTCACGGTCACTATTGAGATGGTCAATGCCCCGTTTGAGGTTACAACCCCCGTGGCCCTACAGGAGCAGTTTTCCCCCGTCGAGGATGTGTCCCCCCCCCCCCACTGAGCTGCCCAAGGTGATTTTCTTCTTTGCCGATCTCGATTGTGGTTTTTCATCTAAGTATTTGGTGATAAATAATGCAAAATTTTATTAGCTTCGATGCCATGCTACCTTCCCTGTCATGCGTACTATTGACTCTACATAGTAGTTTAAATAACTTGTGTTTTTTATATTGGAAAGTAATTCAGAATTCATTTCTGTTTCAATTAGAGCCCTGATGCAGACAAGGATTGTGTGGTTGTACCTGTCACTCGCTATGAGGCGGATGACCTGAATATACGCACGGGGAAAACAAAGTTCTTAGGCTGTTGGATCCTGGAAGCCATTTGCACTTATATCAAAGTCGAGATGTATTCCAGCCACACTGTTATCAGGCGTGTTGTCCAGGGTGTACTGAAGCACAACAAGTTCAAAGCTACTCCTTCGTTTGTGAGCCATACTGTTCTTGTCAAGCTTACGCAGGAAGATGACATGGCATGCCTCCACAAACAAGTTTATGAGTGGCAAGGCCACATGGTTATCTTCAAGAAGGTTCACAGGATTGAGCTGCTGCCGGACGTCCTCGATGATGTTCATGGCAAGGTCCGTCTTGTGTCCATCCCAAATTAGATCGAGGCATGAAATAGTTGGCCCAGCTAGTGTTTACAAGTAGTTTGGATTGTGTCTAATTATCCGAACCTTGCCTATTATCGAGCCCTCCGGGGCTAGTACTCTGTTTGAATCCATTTATGGGAACTACTACTACTTTTGTGTGCCCGTGAATCATGTGAGAACCATCCTAATTTTTGCCAAAACAGATGCGTCCTCACTAGTTTTTTCATGTAATATGGCATTGTAAGACATAAGTTGTCACGGTTTATCATACGAGCAGTGTGTGTTTGATGAAATAGAGTACTTGTTCGAGAACTGTGCGCCGACGTATACATAGGGTACGTAAGGCTGGTTAAGTACTTGTAAACACTGTTGGTGCTACCCCACTTGTAAGCAGTTGTGGAAAACACGACACATTGGCCCAGCTCGCTTCAACACTAGAAAAGTTGGCTATCGACCAGCTAACAATCAATAATCTGCCGTCTGACATATAAGCAACTACGTATCTTGTTACAGTGGTTCATGCAGTTAACTGAGGCCACAATGTAAATTCCAAACGTTCACACGCTAGTCCAGCGTTCATGTGGAACATTCACATTAAACTCAGCTTCATAAAATACTTGAAAAGCACAAGTTAAGCAATTTTATACATCTCAATGATTCGTAGAACATAACAAACATTTACTTGTTCACAGCAAAAGACAAAGTTGTGAGAAGGTTTACAAATCAGGAAAAATCAAGCAAGGCTTCTCTGAGCAAAGGGCCTCCCTAGGCAGGCTTTAATTTCCTGGAGTTCACTCTGGTTTTTGTTGTTGCCACCATCCAGGGTTAGGTTCTCTCATTCCAGAATAACCAATTATAATTGTGTTCTCAGTCGGAATGCTGAACTGAACCATGTAGTGTATTGACCATCTGAACTTCTTGTGCAGTTCCACTAAATTTAAGCACCACTATTTGCAGAAATAAGCAGACCACAATGCCTCTTGTCCGCGCACTTGTCCCAAAAACTTCCGTGCAGCCGTGCCAGCTAGTCCTCTGTCCATCCGTGAATTGGGAGAAAGTGCATTCCCGACTAGGATGCAATTGTTTTTGCTCGTCCCTGCACTTCAATCAGGAAGTAAAACATATGAATCAGCTTCTTTTAGATTGCGTTGGTCATTCTACCTAGTTACTACCAATGTAGGAATACCTGGAAGACGGGAGGTTAGACGACGACAGCTAGGAATAGCCATCTCATTTTGTGCAGTTCTACTAAAACTGAGGTGTGTACTTTTGATTGCACAAATAGAAATGATATGGAGACAGACATCCCTGTTTGCGCAAATATGAAATACGGTTATTTAAGCATTGACAGTTATTTGCAGTGGCATATGATTAACAACAACATCTATTGTGTTATAATTGGCACTACATTGATAGTATGAAAGTGCCATTAAGTAAGAAGTAGCATCACATCACATCAACACTGCCACTAGATTAACATGCAGAACAATAGCATTAGTATTACTGTCATGAGAGTAGCACGTGGTTAGTAAATGTGCAACCAAATTTGTGTAGTTCCACTGGGATGAAGCAATGTTAGCGGTGTGAGATTTAAGTGTAACTACAAAAATACAATTCATGGGAAATAAAGCAAGACGGAAGCACTTCATAAAATGCTGGTGTCATTGCTTCAATTTATCGACGGCACTAGACCGACATCAGCATTACTTAATAGTGACATTAGGTGGCATTGCTTCAATTTATCGACGACACTAGACCATTACTTTATAGTGACATTAGGTGGCATTGCTTCATGCTTCATGTGATTTTACATTAATGGTAGCGATATGGGCGTAGGGACAGCATGGGCATAAAGTGGTGAGGCAGATGTGGTTGCCGAGAGTGGCAAACATTCAGGCAACATGTCTGCATTTGTCCCATTTTTATCTCCTCGGTGACATTTTCCTATGTGAGCACTGGAAATCTAGACCTGCTCGTTCTCATTTGCGTTGTCCCCCCAACACCCCTCACTTTCTTTCCTTTTTCGACCAAGAGATAGGTCCACTTCCCCCCACCCTTCTCCATCCAGCCTGCTTTCTTTGCCTTTTCACCCAAGAGACCGATTGGGTAGCCAGTATCTACTACTTTCCCCCGTTTCCTCTTAGAACCAAGTCCTAGATTCATGCTATAGCTTTCCCACTTTATTCCCTGTTTGAACCAACTCTTAGATTCAACTGTTTGAACTAACTTTACCTCTAATAATAGTAAAAGTCTAGGTGGCTTTGGAACAGCCAACGGAAGTAGAAAAAGATCCACACGCAGCCACATGGGGAGCTGGGGCAGTAGAGCAAGGCAGGTTTCGAAGGAATATATACCTGAGGGTCGTCGAGATGTGGCAAAGATGGTGTCGGGCGGCCGCATCTTGGCCACAATACCGTAGGGAGGAAGAAGGGGTTGGAGGCCCTCCCGAGACGGCGCTGTCTTGGAGAGAATGGCACGACCACCGATCGGGACGCGCGGGCAGCTGTTGGTCTCCTCCTTCACCGCCGACGACCGCGTGAACAATGCACCTACACCCCTGCCCCGGCTGGATTTGTGACCAGCGGTGAGCAGAAAGAGAGTGTGGCCACCTATCTCTTGCTTAGATCTGGAGAGCATGAGAGAGTGAAAGAGAGGAACCCTAGTAAAGCAAGCACCGAGGATCCTGCTTATATATAGTGGAGTGATTTTGTTGTAGCAACTGTTATTAAATTGAATACATGCGAACCACTATTTTCATTTAAAGTTCAAGTAAAATAAAACTCGATCAATAACGTGCCACCGCTTCCAGGTCGCACTATCAAATCACCGCGTCCAGGACGCACTATGTACTATATCATTCACGTGCGGTCCCCGACCCTCCATCAAGTTGAATGTCAATTGGGATGCCTCTTTGTAAACAAATGCGCTCCTAGCTTAAAAAAATGCGCTCCTACGTGTACCAGCGAGTGGGTGTGAGAGAACTAGTGCGTGCATGCACCGCTTCTCTTCATGAGAGTACAATATACTACTCCCAAAGAACGTTCGCCACAAGAGTAACAATATAAGTGTGTGACGTGTGACTTAAAATAAAAGGTGTGCAACGTCTTTTATGTTTTAGAAGTTTTGAGGGTAGGGTGTGAAGAGCACATATGTGTGTGACGTCTACCTACAGATAGACGGTGGGTGCGAGAGGACTCGGGAGAGTCGTGACTCTTGAGGGTGCGTGTGTGCGTGAGAGAGAGGGGGCACATATCAATGCAATGCATGTGTCTGTAAATCATATCTGACAAACGTTCGCCACAAGCCGTTTCCTGACGAACGCTATAAGAACCGTTAGATCGGCATCCGACAGTGTTAGTTTTGCCATGGCATTTAACAGAACAACCACTCCTCCGACACACAAATCTTCCACGTGAGTGTTAGCAACTACCGTATCTCCTCCCTCCATTCCAAAATGTAGTGCATATAGCTTTATTGAAAATTCGAACCTCACAAACTTTTACCGAGTTTTCGTATACCAAAATGCATATATAGAATACCCAGTATATATCATTTCATTCATCTCCGAGAGGTAACTATAAAGATGGGGGAGGAGTGTACAAAGAAAGACCGTCATATCACCTGCAGCAATTTCAACCATCCTTTGGTGTGGAGGAATATCATAGGAACTCTATGTGATATGATTTTTATAGGAATTTTTCCTTTAGAGCCAATTGGTTCATAGGAATAGATTCATATACTCCACATTTCAAAGGAAAATAAACATGATATCATTTTTATAGCTTTAGGGCCACTTGGTTCATACGAATGGATTCCTATACTCCCACAATTTCAAAGGAAAATAAACATTAGCCTAGATTCAATAGAAAAGTTCCTATGATGTGAACCAAATGACATATCTTTTCCAATCCCTCCTCATAGGAAGTGAGATACATGTCATCTCTAGATTCAATAGAAAAGTTCCTATGATGTGAACCAAATGACATCTCTTTTCCAATCCCTACTAATAGGAATTGAGATACATGTCATCTCTTTCCCTACATCTTCCATATATACATCTTCTATTCCTAAATAACTAGTACAACCCACTAGCTTTTTTCCTGGACATGCAACTATGGCACATGAACACGTCATGCATCAAGTCATAAATCACATTGTTTTTGTACTCTATGCATGCAAGCACCACATCATCAACTCATGCATGTTACTCATAAGTTATTTCTTGCATTAGATTTTGTATTGACAATATATGCATTGGTCACGTGCACACATATGTAGTTCACATTCACATTTTTGTTAGAAATGTCATTCTTTTAACTGCAATTCATTTTTTCTCTTTGTATTACATTTTCATTTTAAGCATACATTCACTTCCCATTAGTTATAGATGTTTTTGGAGGAACTTTTATGCATTATTTTGAGTAGCAAATTTCACGCGGCCGCAGGTATATCAAAATGCGGGGCCCATGCGTCATTGCCTTTCGGTCGAACCTACATCCACAATTTTTTGTACGTATATCTCCACTGCTCCCTGAACCCAAAATTCGGCCTCGTTCCAGTAAAACCGAGCAGCCCACCCATATTAAGGTGTCGACTCGAACTCAATCCCTCTCCCGTTTACTATGGCGTGGCCCCTCAATCCTACTCCTACAAACCCTACCCGTCGCACGCATCATCGGTTTTCTTCAAGAGGACGAGGGAGAAGCGGATCTGTAGCGGAGGCTCCTACCCTAGGGCGCCCTAGGTAGCTGCCGCACGTATCATTGGTTTTCTTTTTTCTTTATTCTCTTGTGCCCTAGAGTGAAATGATGGTTGCTTCGTCCGTCCAGCTTAATGCGGGAAAGGTGGGGCTTTGTGATTTAACCCCTCATCGCTCATTTACTACTACTGCGGTGCTACGACCGGGGTGCCTCCAAGTCCAACCGCTGCTCCGAACTGGACAGTGGAACACGACGGTGGATGAGCCACACGTCGGCCAAAGGGGTCCTGTAAGTGTGTCGCCATTTCATGTGCGGGCTGACCCTGCTGAGTTGCTACGCCAACGCGACAGGAGTAGCCTACCACTTGGCTTTGCTCCTTGGTGAATCCCAAGTATCCCTACTCTTATGAAAAATAGAGTTGGTGATGATAGTGTGCCTGCCATCCTGCAATATAGGCCGTTCGATTTATATCTGACGGATAGGAAGGAAACTATGGCAATTTTGCAAAAAGATACCCACACCCCTCTCCACATTTGCAAATAAGGCCTTCCCTCGTTCATCCTTTTCTCCCACAAGATAAACTACTCATACAAATGCATCTTGATGTTTCGTGCAACACACAGGCATCTTGCTAGTATTGATTTAAAAAGATAGTATCCAGATTAGTAAAAATGAGGTGATTTTACCGAGCGGTGGGCGGGGCAGCATGGCCTGTCATGCGGTCGCACGTGACATGATGTACCAAGGCGATGCACGTCCCTCTTGAGGCAGAACAATGGCAGAAGCAATACATGGTTTTCTTGAAGGAGATGATGGAGAAGCGGATTTAGCGAAGTGTGAAATAATGGTTGCTTCATCCGTCTGGCGGAAAGGTGCGTCTTTGTGATTTGACGTCTCATTGCTCATTACTACTACTGGGGCACTACGACTGGGGTGCGTCCCCCCTGCTGTTCTGCACTGTTATTTGGTGCATGACATGTCGACCCAGTTGCTATATGTCCCACATGTCAGCGAGAGGAAGTACAACATTGATGAAAGCGAGCGTCTCCACTCTTTTAGTACGACGGAGGAGTACAAGACACGGCTTGGTTTTTGCTGCTTTGCGCGATCCATCGATACAAACCCGGACTAAAAAAGGCGAGGGCCGGTCTTCTCCCACGCGGCAGGCAGGGGAGTCTGGCATATAGTCTGTTCGAGGCAACGGGGCAGGAAGGGAAACAAGCAAATAAAGGTTGAGCAACTTAGTTTTGGGAAAATCTGATTTTACGGAGTACGTACTCACTATGGAGGTAGTAAGGATGGCAATGGGTCGGGTTTGGATCGGGTTGAACAATATGAAATCCATATCCATATCCATGAAGGTAGTCTTTGCCCGCCCATGAAAAAATCCACGAGTGCAAAATTGTGTCCATGTCCAAACCCGATGGATATCCATACCCACTGGATATCCATTGGGTCCTCTCAAGACATATAAATAAGACATAACACAATGTTAACATAAGCTCTTCCATTCTTTACCTCATGGCAGGCTAGGCTTCACTTATAGTAAACATGAACTTATGGTAAATCGACATCAACTAACAACCTAATATCATTTAGTATTTTTCTAAAAGATGAGAATGATGAGTCATTTAGCGAGGAGATAGAAATAAGGGAAGGGGGTTGGAGTATGTTACGGTGGGGATTGAATGTCAACTAATAAAAGTTACGGTAGGGATTGTGCAATTTCTTTTGCATGTTTTAGATAATAAATTGTAAAATTGCAGTGGGACATGTGACTGTGGGGTAGGGATAACAGAGTTTTGCCCATTAAGTCATACTATCGGGTCGGGTTTGGGTATACCCATGGGTACAAGATTATATCCATGCCCTACCCATGAGCAATCGGGTCGGGTTTGGGCCCCACCCATGGGTACAAAAGCATATCCAAACCCTATCCATTCGGGTCAGATATCCATGGGTATCCATGTCCATGGGTAAAATTGCCATCCTTAGGAGGTAGTACTACTTACTACTCCCTCCTTTCCGGTTTATAGGGCTCATCTAAAAAAGTTCCTTTTTTCTGTTTTATAAGTATCAATTCTACTAGTACTTACCATCACATGTTTGGATTTCGAGGTGCATTAAATCACCCGATGCGAGCAGTATCAAGAGAAAACTCACCAATTCATGTAGAAGTTCATGGAAATTTAGTGGTCATGCTTGCATTCGTTGTAATTAATGCATCGGTAAACATAACTTTTTGAGAAAAACGAGCGTACTAATTAAGTACTTGTGCAAACTACAAAATTAATTCCACCACTCACCGTCTACCTTGGTTGGAGAGATTTTGAAATCGAGCCTTATAAACCGGAAAGGAGGGAGTAGTAACATAGCCTAGTGTAGCTTGCTACAGCACGGACTCCAAAGAAATTGCTGTAGTACTACTCCTACCACTGTAGTACTCCTACTACTAAAAGACATATATTTCAAACAATATGATAACTCTCTAACCAAGGTAGGGATGAGGAGTATATGTCTAACGGAGGGAGTAGTAAATTTTTCTCCTCGTCCTGCGAGCCACCGCGCGCATGGGCGAGGGAGCGGGCGTAGGCGTAGTAAGCAAGCTTCTCCTCGTCCTGCGACTCTGCGAGCTACCGCACTCATGGGCGGGGGAGAGGGCGTACTAAGCAAGCTTCTCCTCGTTCTGTGAGTTGACGAGACACATCAAAATTAGTACTACAGATCATCTCCAGTGTATAGAGCCTTGCCTCTAAGGTAGGCCCCACATGGTTTGCCTCTTATCAAATGAAAAAACCACAATGTATAGAGACTCTAACCAGCCTCTAAGGTGGGCCCTAGCAGAAATTTAAAAAGTATTGATTAGCACCACATTTGTCCAATCAGTAATATTTCTCTTGTACTTTCTTATGCTTCCTAAGGCTGACAAGTGGGACCAGATGGATTGTTACATTGTTAGAGGCAGCCTCTAAGGTTAGACGCGATGCTAGCCAATTTTTTGTTAGAGCTAGTTCATGCAATGTATAGAGGCATGCCTCTAAGAGGAGAGAGAGGGCTTAGAGGCAACAAAAAGCATACATTGTGGATGCCCTAAGTGCCTACTTTCCGGTCTATATGACTCAATTTGAAATCTCCCTAACCATAATAGATGCTGAGTGGTGGAATAAATTTGTTACTTCCATAGCTCGCAAAAGTACTAAGCATGTGAGATGGTGAACGGAGGGAGTACGATGCCATTAGTACTACAGTTCTTTTGGAAGGGTTGTAGTAGTCCCTCCCATTCACATGTTCACATTTCAAGCTTCAATAAAAACGTTGCATGCAAGGATTAAGAGAAACCTCAGCAATGTATGTACTCCCTCAATCCATATAGGGTCTAAAATGCGTTTTGGAGGCTAACGTTGACCACATGTTAGAGCAATAATATGACATCCAACTTACACAAATCTTACCATCAAATTCATACGTGGTCATTGTACTGCTAACACATGCATGCATTGCAATTAGTACGTACATGATACAGTAGTAAACACTCACTATCTAGTAGTACTAGTACTCTACACTACTACTACTACTATGAGGCCATCCAACTGCGTCCCGGCAGAAGACCTCGGGCACCGATTATTCATTCATATTTAAATTTGTTTTCACACAGCAAAATATCCATGAAAACAACACATGACAAAATTTCACGGCGAACGAGGGATTTGAATGTGCTGGGACGGGTGGGGCTGGAAGGGGCTCTTTGGATCTTGCCCGGGGTAGCCAAAATATT
The DNA here is from genome assembly GCA_011799875.1 of Thinopyrum elongatum. Taxonomy (NCBI): domain Eukaryota; kingdom Viridiplantae; phylum Streptophyta; class Magnoliopsida; order Poales; family Poaceae; genus Thinopyrum; species Thinopyrum elongatum. The sequence goes on along the minus strand of CM022298.1, from coordinate 454,794,085 downwards.
GGCGACCCTTTTGTCCACCCGTGCCTTTGCCACTGATGAACGAGGTAGAGCTCGAGTGCTCATGCATCCTCCAGCACGCACGTTGGAGACGAGCTCACACGAGCTGTGCTTTTTTTGTCCCACCTCGCCGCCCGAGCCAGCCGCAGACCGACTAGTGACCCGCAAATTACGCCATGCAACCGTAGCCGCACACATTCTGATAGCAACTCAACCAACCAGACGAAATTCATGCAAACACGGCGATATTTCATATAAACAATGATGGAATTCATATAAAATACCGGATTTTCATATAAACATGACGGATTTCATTACATTTAAATCAACTAAGCGGTGCTACTCCTGAATAGCACAGGTATAATAATACCTAGCCTAAATGGTCGCCCGCGGATCCATTTGTCGGCAACAGAAGGATCCGGCAAGACACCTACTGTGTACGTCGGCGTCGCCTCGACGGTGGCCTTCATGGGACCCAAGCGGCGGCGGCCTCCCGTGTTCTACTTCTTCTCGATGATGGCGGTGAACGCGGAGGCGCTGGCCACCGACTCGTTGCTCTCCGCGCACCCGGCTTCTGTCTCTGCTTGCATCGCGCGGCCGCAGGCATCGGAGTCTCGGCCATAGACACGGGAGACGCGGTCGCAGACACGGGAGGCGTGATACGAGGAGGCGGCATGGATGGCAGCGACGACGCCCGTGCTCCCTACCGTGCTGACATGGAGTAGCTCACCGCTCCTCGTCGAGCTGGCCTGGAGCGGCGAGTTGCTGAACCACGCGCCGGCTTGGTGCGGCAACTGGCTCCATCGGGCGAGGGAAGGGAGGTGGATCAACGAGCTGCATAGCTCGTATCCGGCGGGCTCGGTGGGCCACCTAGCCGGCTTGGATGACGGATAACTACTCTTCATAAGCCATTGTAAGAGTGGAGAAAATGGTGAAGGAGGAGATAGGGGAGCGGCGGAGGTGTGCGATTCTTGGCCGGCGTCTAGCCTCGTTTAAATAGGAGATTAAATAGACAACGGACGGGAGGAGCTCGGCCAGCGTTGCGTTTAATGCCGGCCCGGTCATGAACGGACGTGTGGCCGTAGTGGGTTTCTCGACTTCCACACGGGTTTCATGGAGGCGTTTGAATGCGGCAAGGAGGCGTGTTCAGCCGAGCGTGCAGCGAGCGGCGCCCTCGACTCTGACGTACGACACCGCGCTGTTCTTCCACTGACATGTGGGCTCGTTGGGTACCTGGCCTGCATGTCAGTGAACCAATGCTGGCAGCGCACGACAGAGGAGCTTTTGGTGGGCCAGCGCAGTGAGAAGCGAGCATTTCATAAACCGATGATCGTTCATTGAGTGTGACGTCATCTAATTCATGTAGGTTGATAAGCCTACTATATAATGTAAGAGAATTTAAATTTTTTCATATATACATTGATAGCCCGTTCGATACATTGTGACTCATAAAGACCGCTGCAAACATCAATGTTCTTCTTATCACAGATAAGATTGATTAATACTCGTAACAGTCCATGTCCTTAACAAAGGGTGCATGCACGTATAGGTTGAGCGTGTGTCTTGCGTCGTGTGCTGTGTGTATGTAGGCGTGTGAGTGTTGCGTGCGTGCATGTGCATGTTTCAGTGTTGCATGCATGCGTGTGTTCGTGTGTGCATGTGTACGTGTCAGTGTTGCATGCCTGCATGCGTGCGTGCGTTTGTGCGAGTGTTGCGTGCGTGCATGTGTACGTGTGAGTATTGCATGCATGCATGCGGGCGTTGCGGGCGTGTTTGTGCGCATGTGTGATGTGTTTGTATTCACCACAGTGGCTCGTGCGTGCGTGCAGTTAAAACGGCCGGCTCAGCATATCATCACAAGGCGACCTTGTCCCCTGTGGTTACGGCGCGCGGGCTGCCAACCAGAGGTCTCACGACTTCGAATCCCCACCAACCACTAATTTATTACCATTTCTGTCTTTCATATACGCGCTGACTGGTGGGCCCTACGGTAATGTGCGCTGATGAACGTGGACCATTTGACTGGTCAATTGATCGTGTCATCAACAAATTGTGGAGCTGTATGGTGAGCCAGTGACCGTATGATCACCACAAAATGTATTTTATAAACACAGTACAGATGCAAACTACCATTTCTTTCTTTCATATACGCGCTGACAGGTGGGCCCCATGGTTAAGTGCGCTGATGGTGCAACACTAGTTACGCCACGTGGAATGTTTGACTGGTCAATTGATCGTGTCATCAACAAATTACGAAGTTGTACGGTGAGCCAGTGATCGTATAATCACGACATGTATTTTTTTTAACATAGTACAGACGCAAGCGCTCATATATACGCGCAAAAACTCACCACTATAAGCGCACACACGCACACCCTACCCCTATGAGCACCTTCGAGAGAGTGAGCCAGCATATCATCTTGACATTTTACGAAGTAACCATAGGCGCCTCGTAGTCGAGGGGAACGTCTCCTCCCACTGAACGCACATCGGCGGAAATACTGAAATTAATACAGGATAAATGCGAGCACCAGGACTTTAACCCTGGTGGGCTGGGGATACCACTGTCCTCCTAACCATCCAACCATAGGTTGGTTAGCACCACAAAATGTATATGGTGATCGTAATGAGCTTATTCTGAAGTCCAGTGACCATATCGTGCTTTCGCTTCAAATACAATGACCGTAAGTGTCGTCAACAAAATACGGAGCACGCATCAAATACAATGATCGTCAGTGTCATCAACAAAATACAGAGATGTATGGTGAGCTACATACCATATGATGACCACAAGAATGTATACGGTGACCGTAATGAGCATATTCTGAAGTCCAGTGATCGTATAGTGCTTTCGCTTGAAATACAGTGACCGTCACGCGTGAATGTGTCAGGGGCATACTTTTAGAGGGTCGAGATATATTTTGTGTGCGTACGTGAAAGTGGTGTAGAGAGAGGGGGTGTGCGTTGGAGATAAAGAGAGATATGCCCTTCGTTTCTCTTTCCCGTGACTATTTTTTAGGAGAAGATATAAACATTCACAATGCAAAACAGATATTATTGGATGCACCATGCAATTAACTTTCATGTACTCCGTATAACTTTGTAATATTGTATATGCTTATTTTCTTAGTGGCCGATTGTGTGTGGGGTGTGGTGGGCACATCATTTCTAGTTGTGGTGGGTTGACGTGAGGACTCATGGGTCGGTTCCATCCTGTGCCACATTGGTTGGACCGAGACGTGTTATACGAAGCCCATGGAAGACTCGGCGTACAAGACGAAGCTACCAGAGTCGTGGAGGACTTTATCCCCACTGATGATAAGCCAACTATATATGATTTGTAACCCTAGGCCCCGAGTATGTTATATAAGCCCGGGGGCTAGTTCGTCGATAGTATACACACACACACAATGCTTGGTATTCACGTGTACTTTGTACACACCCCTATCACAAATATACAATACCAGGAGTAGGCTTTTTCCTCAACTGCAAGGGCCCAGACTTGGGTAAAACTTTGCCTCGTATTACCATCCAGCCTAACAGTCAGGGATATCTTACCGAATGATCTGATGGAATCATATCCGCCAACAAGAGAGAGGCACTACAAAAAAAGACACATCTGTGACATTTTGGGCCGAACGAATTTATTTTCTATCATGCTTATGACACTTCTATGACGATAATTGTGACAAAACCCGGTATTATCATAGATGTGGTGGGCTCCTACTTCTATGATAAAAAATCATGACAGAAAATGGGCTTTTCGTCCTGGGCGGGCCGGAGACGCACCTGCTTGACATTATTTGGCCCGTCCATGACGGAAAAAATCATGGTAGAAGTGAGGGCGAGGAAAATTTCGGGGAGTTCCCGGTTACGGTGGGTGGTCGGGGCCGAGCGTGTCACGGAGGTTTGCCCGTTTCTCTTGTACATGTACACGCATGTGTGCGAGGCTTTGCGCTCTAACTGAACCTGAGCAAGGCGTTGGGCTCTAACCGAACCCGAGCGATTGCAGTAGCTACATTACTGAACCCCGATCGATCCCTTGCTGTTAACTGAACCCGAGTGATTCCTTCGCTACTGCTGCTAACTGAAGCCGATCGAAGCTGCCTCTTGATGAATAGTCCCTGATGGGGGTTGGATGAACAGTTCTCGGTGTGGGTTGGATGAACAGGATCCCGTGGTAGTAGAGGCCGTTTCCGCTAGATGAACAGGACCCCGATCAAGGAGGTGGGGGTGGATGAACAGTAGCTGGTGGAGGGACCCCGTGGAGGGCTGGTTGAACAGGACCCCGTGGAGGGCTAGTTGAACAGGACCCCGTGGAGGGCTGGTTGAACAGTAGCCGGTGGAGGCTGGATGAACAGGACCCCCGTGGAGGGCTGGTTGAACAGTAGCCGGTGGAGGCTGGATGAACATGACCCCCGTGGATGAACAGTAGCTGGTGGAGGCAGGAGGAAGTCGATGGTGGATGAATAGTAGCAGGTGGAGGCTGGAGGAAGTCGACGGTGGATGAACAGTAGCCTGTGGAGTCCCGTTTTGCGGTACGCCACACCCATCCCGATGAACAGGACCCCGTTTCGACCGTAGGCGCTCCAACACAAGTCCGTTTCCTCCGTTTTGCGGTACGCCACACCCCTCCCAATCAACAGCACCCTGTTTTAACTGTAGGCACTCGAACAGAAGTCTGTTTCCTTCATTTTACGGTACGCCAGACCATTCCCGATGAACAGGACCCCGTATTGACCGTACGCGGTCGAACAGAAGGCCGTTTCCTCCGTTCTGCGGTACGCCATACCTCGTTGCGGCTGTTCCGTCCAAGCCGGTTGGCTCCCGATGAACGCGCGATGCTGTTTACTCCGTTCAGACCCAGCCGGTTGGCTGCCGATGAACAGGACGATGTCGCTGTATGCGTTAGAGACCCTACCCGTATGTACGTATGTAGCCGTATTTACTATCTTGTAGCGTGGCCGTACGTACGTGTACACGATATAGACAGGACTGCGTGACATGCTACGTCGGCGCCTCTACTTCAACACGTGCTGCTCCTTACTCGGCCATGGTACGTCGCTACAGAGAGACCAATCGACAGCTATGTACATACATGTTCGTGGCAGGACAGATAACGCTACCTTCGCTTCAACCTGGTGGGTCCCAGCTATTAGGGGGTAAGAAGGCAGTTCCTTCCGTGCGAAGATAAAGTCGGTGGGTCCCAACTATCAGGGGGAACGTTTTTTCCATGAAATACATAGGCCCTTCCGGTAGGTCCGAGCTGTCAGGTGGACGAATCATTATTTTGCGCGTAATAAGGAGGCACTTCCTTGCGTGCGGCCATGGACCCAGCTGTCAGCCTCTCCATTTACAGTCCTCTTCTGATGGCTGTCGTTCGTTGACCGCGTTGATGACATTGTACCACCCGAGAGCACCAAGGTGCTGGACGACGGCGCGGCCTAGGAAGGGAACGACCCGGAGCTGGGGAATACACAGCAGTGGATGCCCACGCGAAGGGGAGTACGAGGGTTGACTGCTTCGGCTGCGGTTTGAGGCTGCCGTTGCTGGAGAATAACAGGGGGTGTGGGTGAGTAGAGGGAAGGCCTGGCTAGCGGTAGGACTAGGGTGGGGCGGTGAGGCCTGCGTGGCAGCACAGCCGGCCATGGGAGGCAGGAGCAGGCGGCACGACCGGCGTTGGTTTTGGCGGCTGGAGCAAGAAGACCAGAGGTTGAAGAAGCACGACGACCGTTGGATGGACATCGTACAGTCACCGCAGCTTGAATCGTTTATATTGACTAAGTTGACAAAGCCCTGCGTCCGCATCAACTTAGTAGGCCCACAAGTTAGCCTCCAAATATGGTGGGACCGACCTAGCAGCGGGGGTATTCATTATTTTTGTTCGTAATATCTGGTGGATCCGAGCTGTCAGCAGGGGAAATGTTTTTTTCATGAAATACAGAGGCCCTTCCGGTTGGTCCCAGCTGTCAGGAGGAGGAATCATTATTTTGCGCATAATAAGGAGGCACTTCCTACTCGCAAAAAAAAGGAGGCACTTCCTTGCGTGCGGCCGTGGACCCAGCTGTCAGCCTCTCCACGTACAGTCCTCTTTCGATGGATGTTGTTCGTTGACCATGCCGTGCCGAGAGCACCAAGGCGGTGGACGACGGCGAGGCCAAGTAAGGGAACGACCCAGAGCCGAGGAAGACTCGGCAGTTGTTTCCCACGTGGAGTGGGTATGAGGGTTTACTTGTTCGGCCGCAGTGTGAGGCTGCCGTCGTCGGAGAATAACAAGAGGTGTGGGTGAGTAGAGGGATAGCCAGGCCAGGGATGCAAGTATGGTGGGGCCATGAGGCCTGCCCGGCAGCACAGCCGGCCACGGGAGGCGGGAGCAGGTGGTTCTGCCGGTGCTGATTTGGGCGGCTGGAGCAGGAAGATCAGAGACTGAAGAAGCACGATTGCCATTAGATTGACATCTAACGGTCTGACGCTGGTAGAGTTGATTGTTGACTAAGTTTCTTTTTTTGAGAAACCTTGTGTACGCATGAACTTAGTAGGCCCACAAGTTAGCCTCCAAATCTATGGCAGACAACATAGAGCCCATTTGCTATTTTTTTTTAATAATTTGCAGCCCATTTGCTAATTCTTAAGGAATTTATTACATCCCATTTTCTGCCCAGGACCATGGTCAAAAAGTTCAACCTTATTTTGCATATTTCGGTGGAGTCCGAACTGTTTTAATCCAGAAATGATAAACATTTATTTTTAAGAACTTATTGATTTTCCAAATAAAATATCATTTTTTTTGTAAGCTAATAAGACGTGGGGCAATTGAGTTGGTTTTAGGGAAAACTAGTGGTAAAAAAATCAGCGCTGGGAGGAAAAAAAAGGTTGTAAAGATGAAAAGGGAACTTTATGCATTTTCAATATAATAATACGTGTATATGAACTAGTAAAACTATAGGTAGACATTAGAAAATGGAAGTAGGACATGGCGTTTTAAGAGGAAAATAGAACTGGGCTGTGTGTCTGATTCAGTAAAAAAACTGCCTGCGGATGTTCTAAGAGAAAATATAACTAAGGCTGGCGGGCCAGAGGCCAATTGATACCTGCTGGATCTTTGTGCCCCGTTGTTGTCATGGGCTAGGCCTATTAAAAACAAAACCAAGCATGGGCAGTCTACAGCCCAGTTGAAACTTGCTCGACCTGAAAAAACAATATACCTGCTAGATCCCAGTTATCAGTCTGTACTTGCAGAATTCTCTCGTTTATTGACTACGTTGAAAACTTCATGGGTTTCACCGTCTCAGACGCCAGCATTATTTTTCCAGCGTGATAATAAGTGCAAGCACTTGCTTGCGTACGGCCATGGACCTGCTGGTTCCGTACGGTTAGCCTCTGTATGGACAGCCGTCTTGTGGTTCCACGGACGAATTTCATGCAAATCGGATGGTTTCCAGTGAAAGCAGACTAAATTCAGTGCATTTTACATATTTCTTTTCATTATGGAATATTTTACATATTTCAACTAATAATAATGGACTTGGCCTTTTTTAGTCCATGGGAGGTGCTTCATGATCGAGGTCTCGACACTTAACTGTTCTGGAAGGCCCAAATCCATCTTTCCTCTCTTTTAACAATTTGCAGCTGGGCTTGGCATGCCACAACCCAGTTCCGACGTGTTGCGTCCAACTACCAGCCTGTGAAACCGGATGGATCCTGTCATGGGAAACCACGGCCACCTATGGTGCCAAAGGCCCCTTTTGGTTTGGCAGGGGGACTGAGCGCATTGCACAAAGAGCGAAGGAGCGCAGCGTAGCGCGGAAGAGATCACAGGGGCAGTTTTTACCCAGGTTCGGGCCGCCACGAGGCATAAAACCCTACTCCTGCTTTGGTGGATTGATGGTGGATGGTGGTGGAAACGCAACGCTCTTGCCCGACAGGGTTGCCTTGGGGCGAGAGCAGCTACGCGCGTATGGGTGTACAGGGGTCCGAATCCTTTCTATGGTTGCCATGGGCCTCCTTTTATAAATTAAGGGGTCACCAAAGTGGCAAATCAGTCATTGTGTACTGATTAGATAGCGAACAGTGCTATCATATCTCCTCTGTAGACAGAGCAGTACGCATTAAATGCGCTGCTCAGTGTCACATCATGGCCTGCCCGGCACGCCTTGCCGGGCTGTTTGGCCACCTTCTCTCCTGTCTGCATGACACATCGCAGGACGGGTGTCATCTGGAGGTGATTCCCGTAGGAAGTGGCTGCCATGTGGCAAAAGGCAGCCACTTAGTCATCTTGGGGCTTGACACCGCACCGATCGGTGACTTGCGTCGTCGTGAGGTGGGACGGTGAAGCCTTGGCGGGGCGTTTTGCCTCCGTATGCCCCCGGCAGGCCTGCCGGGGCGGCCTTGAGGTTTGCTTACGGGGCAACTTTGATCTTGCCAGGCTCTCCTGCCCGGCAAGGGAGGATTTTCCCTTAGCGGTGTCTTGCTTCTTGGCATGACTTGGTCTTCTCAACTTGCCCTTTGATTCCTCAAAGAGCCTATCTCTTTACCTTGGCCTTGTCCTGGATGTTGTAGTCTTGATCTTGGGCCTGTGCACGGTCTGGGCAACAGACCCAGGGTTTGTTGCACCGACAGGAGCCCCTGGGCCTGGCCTGAACGAGCTGCCGGGCATCGTCGGGGTAGGCCCTAACTTGTGCACAGGCGAGGGGGAAATAGTCGCTCGCCCTTTGTGATCTTCTTTGCTTCTTCATTAACCCGAGCTCGGATTAGTTTCTGGTTCTTCCACCCGTCGCGTAACACCAACTGCAGTAATGGAGATAATGGGCCACGACATGTGGAGCTACCCATGTTCCTTGTTCACGGGGCGGTAACTGCCACCCCACTATCCTCCCCCGCTCTAGGTGCTTCTGCCATGTTTATAGCATGCATTGCGCAGGGTTGGTGGCGGATGCGGAGGGTGCAGGAACGAGTGCCATGGCAGAAAGCTAGGGGTCGTGGATTGGCGCAGGGGGCCGGCCTTGATTCTTCGAGCCGTTGATGGCGAGGAGGAGCCGGACTAGCCTAGCGGGGCGGCCACCTCCACGAAGAAAATCCATCCCCCTGCCGTGCCTGCCTATAAGAAGGGGGTGATGTGTGATAAGTCCCTCCACACCTCCTTCCTTCTTCATTTCTGCGGTTGCCCAAGTCTGTCCTGGTGAGAGGTCGGGGGTCCAGTCCTCCCCAAGTGGCGACGAGAACTTCTGCTCGACAGCGTCTCCCTCCTCCCCCCGAAGACGCGGGGACAGAGCCAGCGACGAGGGGAGGTGGGAGAGGATGAGGTCCAGGCCGTCGTGGCGCACGGGGCCGAGGGGGATGAGGTGGCGCTATGAGTGCGCCCCCGCCGGCCGCCCCTCCCCCGATGGAAGGCCACGTTGGAGACCAGCCTCTAGAGTTCAACATCAGGTTGTATAAGCCCCCGCGCGGCCGCCTCAGTCTCCCCACCCCATTTGCAAGGGCGATGGAGCTCAATCAGCCGCGTGCATTGAGAGTACACATGAGGGGCTACAGGAATGGCAGCATACGGTGGATGTGGATTTCCCCGCCCCTCATGTTATGTATCTTCGCCGTGGCTGGAAGACCTTTGCTCGCGCCCATAGCCTGTCGGAAGGGCACATCCTCTAGTTCAAGTTAATGGAGGCCAATTTCCTTTCCGTCAAGGTTTTCGGGAGCTCGGGTGCTCGTCTAGGGTGCTGCGCGGAGAGCTCGACCGATGACGAAAGCTCCTCGATGACGACGGTGTCGGCCGAGAGGGTGATGACTCTGACTCCGGCTGAGCACCAGCCGCACCGTCACCGTCAGGCGGCGGCACCGTCATCTGCACCTGCATCTCCTCCCCGGCAAGGTGATTTGCCAGGGAGTTGGATGCATGAGTGGGGGTGGCACTCCTGGCTCCTCCAGCAGCCTTCCAGCTGGACCCCGGCAGGCTTCCTCGCGGGCTGCAGCTTCTTTCGCCCTGCCGCATCCCGCTGGCCCTGGTGGTGGCGGTTGATGGGTCATCTCCGCCGATCTCTTCACCATCGCCTTCGCCCGCGCCCTCCCGCTCTCGCCAGGCTCTTCGTCAGGAGGCCCGATGAGGCCGGGCTGGGTTTTCGCCCAGGCGCTCCTTTTGCCCTCTTCTCCTCCTGCCGCTGTGCCTAGAAGGAGAGGGGCAAGAAAGGGCAACACGGGGCACTTATCTTTTTTAATCTAAAATATGTAGGCATTTGCCAAACTTCAGTTCAAATTTTGTAATCTCTTTTTATCCATGTTTGTGTTCTGTAAGGTCTATACTTGTTGATCAGCATATTAATGAAAAAGATAAACCTTGCCGGGCACTTGTGCATGGAACATGTCCAGGCAGAGGGAGAATAACTCTTCACGCTCAGGTAAACAAGTTTATCCCCGGTAGGCTATCCTGCCGGTACCCTCTAGTTGCTGCCGCGGGGCTGGGCCTGCCGGGCACAAATCGTGAAGAGGGACCAGCCCCCCGCCAACTTCCTCGCCAAAGGCCACTACAACCTCCCTGACCGAAGCAACATTCGAGTCAACGGACGGGAGCACGTAAGCTTGAAAGCGGCGAGGTTTTCCTATGCCCAAGCTTTACTTATAGAACTCGTATGGATAAGAGAGATAACTTATCTGTTTGGGCTTGCCGGGGATCGCGATGTAGGCTTGTCTTCTCTTCTCCTTTTTCGGGACAGAATCCACGGTAGGAGCCTGCAGTATGATGCAGATGAAAATGATGCCTCATGCGATCTTATCTACATGAACATGCAATGCTCATGATGTGCTTATGCATGCATGCAATCTGTCGGGGGCCCCCCAGTGCTTCATTTTTTTTCTGTTGCTCAGGGTCCGCGCCTGGCTTTGCACAAGGGGTTTGCATGCAACAGAGGCAAGGCATGTACAAAAGGGTGGTTGCCGGGCAGGGCCCGACAGCCGCGCCTTACGGGTAGAACTTGCGGAGATGCTCAATGTTCCATGAGTTTTGCAACTGAATGCCATCTCCGGTCTCCAGACGGACTGCGCCAGGTCTGGTGACTTGTACTACCCGGTAAGGGCCTTCCCACTTCGGCGTCAACTTGTTTGCACCCTTGGTGGACTGAACGCACCTAAGGACAAGGTCGCCTTCCTCAAAACACCGGGCATGAATCCTGCGGCTGTGATAGTGACGCAGGGCCTACTGATAGCGTGCGACACGCGTAGTAGCCTGGAGACGGTTCTCCTCGAGTATTACAGCGTCGTCATGCCGGTGCTGATCTTGCACTACTTCATCGTAGGCAAGCACTTGAGGTGACCCGTAAATGAGTTCCGTGGGGATAACTGCTTCTGCCCCATAGACTAGGGAGAAGGGAGTCTGCCCGGTAGCTCAATTTGGTGTCGTTCTGAGGGACCAAAGAACCACCGGCAGCTCATCGATCCACCGCCTGCCGCATTTCTGCAGCCTATCGAAAGTTCTCGTCTTGAGTCCTCGCAACACTTCAGCGTTCGCCCTCTCAGCTTGCCTGTTGCTCCTTGGATGGGCCACAGAGGCGAACGAGATTTTGCTTCCGAGGGCATGAATGTATTGCATGAAGGCACGACTCATGAACTAGGTGCCGTTGTCAGTGATGATCCGGACAGGAACTCCGAAGCGGCACACCAATCCTTTCAAGGACTTGATAGCTGACTGAGCAGACACCTTTCTCATGGGCTCTACTTCCGGCCACTTTGTAAACTTGTCGATTGCAACGAACAAGAATTCAAAGCCCCCGGCAACACGGGGGAAAGGGCCGAGGATATCGAGCCCCTAGACCGAAAATGGCCATGACAAAGGGATTATCTGAAGAGCTTGGGCAGGCAGGTGGATGTTCTTGGAATGGAACTGGCATGCTTCACACTTGGTGACAAGCTCGACCGCGTCTTGGAGGGCGGTGGGCCAGTAGAATCCTTGCCGGAAAGCTTTCACAACCAATGCCCATGATCTAATGTGGGAGCCGCACATACCATTGTGTATCTCCGCCAGCAGTTCCTTTCCTCCTTCCCGGCAAATGCACTTCAATTTCACACCGTTGGGCCTCCTTCTGTACAGCGTGTCATCAACGAACTGATACATACTGGCCCTCCGGGCTACTCTTTCAGCTCTTCTTGCTCTTCAGGAAGTTCACCAGTTTGGAGGAAATGGACTATGTGCCGTGCCCAAGGCGGAGCCTGTGGCTCGGCAACGAGGACTAATGGCACCTCCTCATTCATGAGAGTGTAATCCTCGACCGCGGGGACCGGTGGCCTGGCGGGAGGATGCAACTCAGCGACCGAAGGGGAGTTGTGCCCGACAAGCTTTCTGTTGGGATCCTCGAGGGGTTCTACCGGGTGAGGCTTGCCGGAGTCCAGTTTCCTCCTCTTTCTGGCCATTGTTGCAGGGGATACGGAGGGCGGAGTCAGATGGAGAACAAAAGTTCCTGGTTCCACAGGGAGCTTTGGCGCAACGCACTTTGACAGATGATCAGCGATGCTGTTTTCCGCACGGGGTACGTGCTCTGTTTGCAACCCGTCAAAGCGCTCCTCCAACTTTCTCACTTCCTCAACGTATGCCTCCATCAATGGACTTTGGTAATCCTTGTTGACTTGTCTCACCACAAGTTGTGAATCTCCATGGATGATCAGCTTCTTGACCCCCAGTTCTGTTGCAATCCTGAGCCCGGCAAGGAGCCCTTCATACTCCGCTGTATTGTTGGTAGCTTCCTCCCGGGGAAAATGCATCTGGACGACGTACTTCAGGTGCTCTTCGGTGGGAGCAATGAGAAGCATGCCAGCCCCTGCGCTTTGTAGGGAGAAGGCACCATCGTAATACATGATCCATTCTTGGGGTGCTTCCTTGCCAGGGATAACTGTCTCCAATACCTCTTCATCAGGAGTTGGCGTCCATTCTGCAATAAACTCTGCCAATGCTCTGCTCTGAATGGTTGATGTGCTCTCAAACTTCAAACCAAAGCTGGATAACTTCAAAGCCAACTCCACTATCCTGCCGGTAGCCTCAGGGTTTTGGAGTATCCGTTGCAAAGGGAAACGGGTGACAACTGTGATCTCATGGGCTTGGAAGTAGTGGCGCAGTTTCCTTGAGGCCATGATAAGGCCAAAGATCAATTTTTGCATGCCAGAGTACATGGATCTAGCCCCCTGCAACAGGGAGCTGACGAAGTATACTGGGTGCTGCACCACTTTCTTCTTTGCTGTGACCAGAGAACTGCTTCCGCTATTTTGCTCTTCTCTACCTTGATCGGCACCTGACCCTGCCGGGGTATGTTCGCTTTCCTCCCCGGAAGGGACACCAGCTGCGTCTGCTGCTTCATCCACTTCCCTCTGTGTCACCAGTGCTGCGCTAACCACCTGAGTAGTTGCTGCTAAATATAGCAACAATGGCTCTTGAGGTTTTAGAGCAACCAAAGTGGGCACAGAGGAAAGGTAGGCCTTCAAATCTTGTAGTGTGGCGCCCGCCTCGGGGGTCCACTCCATGGGCCCTACCTTTTTCAAAACCTTGAAGAACGACAAGGCACGCTCGACACACATGGAAATGAACCTGCTGAGTGCGGCAACACATCCAGTCAAACGCCTCACGTCCTTGACTGTCTTGGGTGCTTGAATCTGCTCGATAGCATTGATCTTGTCGGGGTTGGCCTCTATCCCTCAGTGGGACACAAAGAAGCCAAGTAGCTTGCTGGAAGGAACGCCAAACACACACTTCTCCGGATTTAGCTTCAAGTTGATCTTGCGCAGATTAGCAAACATCTCTTCCAAATCCTGGATGAGGGTTGATCTGTCCTTGGTCTTGACCACAATATCGTCCATGTAGGCCTCAATGTTCCTGTGCAACTATGACCCAAAACCAATCTGGACTGCTCTTGCGAAAGTAGACCTGACACTCTTCAACCCGAAAGGCATCTGCACGAAGCAGTATGTGCCACATGGGGGTGATGAACGCGGCCTTCTCTTCGTCTTCCTTGGACATGAAGACCTAATGATATCCAGAGTAGGCATCCAGGAAGGAAAGCAGGTCGCACCCGGAGGTGGAAACCACAATCTGGTCGATGCGCGGCAAGGGGAATGCGTCTTCGGGCATGCCTTGTTCAGATCCGTAAAATCTATGCACAGCCTCCACTTCCCATTGGCCTTGCGTACCACCACTGGATTTGCTAACCATGTTGGATGTAACACTCCTCTAACCAGACCAGCTGCCTCAAGTTTCTTGATCTCCTTGGCAATAAACTGCTGCCGCTCCAAAGCTTGCTTCCGGACCTTCTGCTTGACGGGTCGGGCATGTTGGCAGACAGCAAGGTGGTGCTCGATTACCTTCCTGGGAACACTGGGGATGCCAGATGGTTGCCAGGCAAACACATCGACATTCACCCGCAGGAAGGCAACGAGCGCGCTTTCCTATTTGTCATCGAGGGTGGCGCTGATGGTGAAAGTACCACCGGTGTTGGGTAACGTAGCATGCAATTTAAAAAAATTTCCTACGCTCACGCAAGATCTATCTAGGAGATGCATAGCAACGAGAGGGGGAGAGTATGTCCACGTACCCTCGTTGACCGAAAGCGGAAGCGTTTGTTAACGCGGTTGATGTAGTCGAACTTCTTCTCGTTCCGACCGATCAAGCACCGAACGTACGGCACCTCCGAGTTTTGCACACGTTCAGATCGATGACATCCCTCAAAATCTTGATCCAGCAAAGTGTCGAGGGAGATGAGTTCCGTCAGCACGACGGCGTGGTGATGGTGATGGTGAAGTGATCCGCGTGGAGCTTCACCTAAGCACTACGAGAATATGACCGGAGGCGTAAACTGTGGAGGGGGGCACCGCACACGGCTAACAATTGTTGGTGTGTGTTCTAGCGGTGCCCCCCCTCATATATATAGGTTAGAGGGGAGGAGAGGCAGCCAAGGGGGTGCCCCAAGTAGGAGGAATCCTACTTGGGCGCCTCCCAATTCGCCCCCCCCCTTACCATATCCACCAGAGGGAGAAGGAAAGTGGAGGGAGGAGGGAAGGAAGGGGGAGGCCGAATCCCTCCCCTTCCTTCTCTTTTCCCCCCTTTCCTTCCTCATAAGGTGCGGCCCATATGGGGGGCGCAGCAGCCCCTGCTGGCTGCTGCGTTTCCCCTCTTGGCCCATTAGGCCCATATCTTTGCCGGGGGTGCCCGGAACCCTTTTCCGGTGAACCGATATGTACCCGGTACCCCCGGAACACTTCCGGTGTCCGAATATCATCGTCCTATATATGAATCTTTACCTCTCGACCATTTCGAGACTTCTTGTCATGTCCGTGATCTCATCCGAGACTCCGAACAACATTCGGTCACCAAATCACATAACTCATATAATACAAAATCGTCATCGAACGTTTAGCGTGCGGACCCTACGGGTTCGAGAACTATGTAGACATGACCGAGACACCTCTCCGATCAATAGCCAATAGCGGAACCTGGATGGTCATATTGGCTCCCACATATTCTACGAAGATCTTTATCGGTCGTACCGTAATGACAACATAAGTTATTCCCTTTGTCATCGGTATGTTACTTGCCCGAGATTCGATCGTCGGTATCTTTATACCTAGTTCAATCTCATTACTGGCAAGTCTCTTTACTCGTTCCGTAATACATCATCCTATGACTAAGTCACTTTGCTTGCAAGGCTTCTTATGATGTGCAATACCGAGAGGGCCCAGAGATACCTCTCCGATACTCGGAGTGACAAATCCTAATCTCGATCTATGCCAACCCAACAAACACCTTCGGAGATACCTGTAGAGCATCTTTATAATCACCCAGTTACGTTGTGACATTTGATAGCACACAAGGCATTCCTTAGGTATCCGGGAGTTGCATAATCTCATAGTCGAAGGAATATGTATTTGACATGAAGAAAGCAATAGCAATAAAACTGAACGATCAATATGCTATGCTAATGGATGGGTCTTGTCCATCACATCATTCTCCTAATGATGTGATCCCGTTCATCAAATGACAACACATGTCTATGGTTAGGAAACTTAACCATCTTTGATTAACGAGCTAGTCTAGTAGAGGCTTACTAGGGACATGGTCTTTTGTCTATGTATCCACACATGTATCAAGTTCCCGGTTAATACAATTCTAGCATGAATAATAAACATTTATCAGGATATAAGGAAATATAAAATAACAACTTTATTATTGCCTACAGGGCATATTTCCTTCAGTCTCCCACTTGCACTAGAGTCAATAATCTAGTTCACATCGCCATGTGATTTAACACCAATAGTTCACATCTTTATGTGATTAACACCCATAGTTCACATCGCCATGTGACCAACACCCAAAGGGTTTACTAGAGTCAATAATCTATTTCACATCGCTATGTGATTAACACCCAAAGAGTACTAAGGTGTGATCATGTTCTGCTTGTGAGAGAAGTTTAGTCAACGGGTCTGCCACATTCAGATTCATATGTATTTTGCAAATTTCTATGTCTACAATGCTCTGCATGGAGCTACTCTAGCTAATTGCTCCCACATTCAATATGTATCTAGATTGAGACTTAGAGTCATCTAGATCAGTGTCAAAGCTTGCATCGACGTAACTTTTTATGACGAACTCTTTATCACCTCCATAACTGAGAAACATTTCCTTAGTCCTCTAAGGATAATTTTGACCGCTGTCTAGTGATCTACTCCTGGATCACTATTGTACCCCCTCGACAAACTCATGACAAGGTACACAACAGGTTTGGTACGCAGCATGGCATACTTTATAGAACCTATGGCTGAGGCATAGGGAATGACTTTCATTCTCTCTCTATCTTCTGCCGTGGTCGGGCTTTGAGTCTTACTCAACTTCACACCTTACAATACAGGCTAGAACTCCTTTGACTGATCCATTTTGAACTCCTTCAAAATCTTGTCAAGGTATGTACTCATTGAAAATCTTATCAAGCGTCTTGATCTATCTCTATAGATCTTGATGCCCAATATGTAAGCAGCTTCACCTTGGTCTTATTGAAAAATTCTTATTCAAGTATCCTTTTATGCTATCCATAAATTCTATATTATTTCCAATCAGCAATATGTCATCCACATATAATATCAGAAATGCTACAGAGCTCCCGCTCACTTTCTTGTAAATACAGGCTTCACCATAAGTCTGTATAAAACCATATGCTTTGATCACCTTATCAAAGCGTATATTCCAACTCCGAGATGCTTGCACCAGTCCATAGATGGATCGCTGGAGTTTGCACACTTTGTTAGCTCCTTTAGGATTGACAAAACCTTTTGGTTGCATCATATACAACTCTTCTTTAAGAAATCCATTAAGGAATGTAGTTTTGACATCCATTTGCCAGATTTCATAAAATGCGGCAATTGCTAACATGATTCGGATAGACTTAAGCATCGCTACGAGTGATAAAATCTCATCGTAGTCAACACCTTGAACTTGTCGAAAACCTTTTTGCGACAAGTGAAGCTTTGTAGATAGTAACACTACCATCAGCGTCCGTCTTCCTCTTGAAGATCCATTTATTCTCTATGGCTCGCCGATCATCGGGCAAGTCCACCAAAGTCCACACTTTGTTCTCATACATGGATCCTATCTCAGATTTCATGGCCTCAAGCCATCTGTCGGAATCTGGGCTCATCATAGCTTCTTCATAGTTCGTAGGTTCGCCTTGGTCTAGTAACATGACTTCGAGTACAGGATTCCCGTACCACTCTGGTGCGGATCGTGTTCTGGTTGACCAACGAGGTTCTGTAGTAACTTGATCCGAAGTTTCATGATCATCATCATTAGCTTCATCTCTAGTTGGTGTAGGCATCACGGGAACGGATTTCTCTGATGAGCTACTTTCCAATTCGAGAGAAGGTACAATTACCTCATCAAGTTCTACTTTCCTCCCACTCACTTCTTTCGAGAGAAACTCCTTCTCTAGAAAGGTTCCATTCTTGGCAACAAAGATTTTGCCTTCGGATCTATGGTAGAAGGTGTACCCAATTGCTTCCTTTGGGTATCCTATGAAGACGCACTTCTCCGATTTGGGTTCGAGCTTATCAGGCTGAAGCCTTTTGACATAAGTGTCGTAACCCCAAACTTTAAGAAACGATAGCTTAGGTTTCTTGCTAAACCATAGTTCATACGGTGTCGTCTCAACGAATTTAGACGGTGCCCTATTTAACGTGAATGCAGTTGTCTCTAATGCATAACCCCAAAACAATAGTGGTAAATTGGTAAGAGACATCATAGATCGCACCATATCTAATAAAGTACGGTTACGACGTTCGGACACACCATTACGCTGTGGTGTTCTAGGTGGCGTGAGTTGTGAAACTATTCCACATTGTTTTAAATGAAGGCTAAACTCGTAACTCAAATATTCGCCTCCGCGATCAGATCATAGAAACTTTATTTTCTTGTTATGATGATTTTCTACTTCACACTAAAATTCTTTGAACTTTTCAAATGTTTCAGACTTATGTTTCATCAAGTAGATATACCCATATCTGCTCAAATCATCTGTTAAGGTCAGAAAATAACGATACCCGCCGCGTGCTTCAACACTCATTGGACCGCATACATCGCTATGTATTATTTCCAGTAAGTCATTAGCTCGCTCCATTGTTCCGGAGAACAGAGTTTTAGTCATCTTGCCCATGAGGCATGGTTCGCAAGTATCAAATGATTCATAATCAAGTGATTCCAAAAGTCCATCTGCATGGAGTTTCTTCATGCGCTTTACACCAATATGACCTAAACGGCAGTGCCACAAATATGTTGCACTATCATTATCAACTTTGCATCTTTTGGCATCAATATTATGAATACGTGTATCACTACGATTGAGATTCAATAAACCATTTACATTGAGTGTATGACCATAGAATGTTTTATTCATGTAAACAGAACAACAATTATTCTCTGACTTAAATGAATAACCGTATCGCAATAAACATGATCCAATCATATTCATGCTCAACGCAAACACCAAATAACATTTATTTATTTAGGTCCAACACTAATCCTGAAGGTAGAGGGAGTGTGCGATGGTGATCTTATCAACCTTGGAATCACTTCCAACACACATCGTCCACTCGTCATTAACTAGTCTCTGTTCATTTTGCAACTCCTGTTTCGAGTTACTAATCTTAGCAACTAAACTGGTATGAAATACCCAGGGGCTACTATGAACACTAGTAAAATACACATCAATAACATGTATATCAAATATACCTTTGTTCACTTTGCCATCCTTCTTATCCGCCAAGTATTTGGGGCAGTTCCGCTTCCAGTAACCATTTCCTTTGCAGTAGAAGCACTCAGTTTCAGGTTTGGGTCTAGCTTTGGGCTTCTTCATGGGAGTGACAACTTGCTTGCCATTCTTCTTGAAGTTCCCTTTCTTTCCCTTGCCCTTTTTCTTGAAACTAGTGGTCTTGTCAACCATCGACACTTGATGCTATTTCTTGATTTCTACCTTCGCCGATTTCAGCATCGCGAAGAGCTTGGGAATCATTTTCGTCATCCCTTGCATATTATAGTTCATCACGAAGTTCTAGTAACTTGGTGATAGTGACTAGAGAACTCTGACAATCACTATCTTATTTGGAAGATTAACTCCCACTTGATTCAAGCGATTGTAGTACCTAGACATTCTGAGCACATGCTCACTAGCTGAGCTATTCTCCTCCATCTTGTAGGCAAAGTACTTGTCAGAGGTCTCATACCTCTCGACACGGGCATGAGTCCGAAATACCAATTTCATCTCTTTGGAACATCTCATATGCTCTGTGGCGTTCACAATGTTTTTTGAAGTCCCGGTTCTTAGCCGTAAAGTATGGTGCACTAAACTATAAAGTAGTCATCATATCGAGCTTTGCCAAATGTTCATAACATCTGCATCTGCTCCTGCAATAGGTTTGTCACATAGCGATGCATCAAGGACATAATTCTTCTATGTAGCAATGAGGATAATCCTCAGATCACGGAACAAGTCCGCATCATTGCTACTATCATCTTTCAACTTATTTTTCTCTAGGAACATATCAAAAATAAACGGGGGGCTACATCGCGAGCTATTGATCTACAACATAGATATGCAAAAACTATCAAGACTAAGTTCATGATAAATTAAGTTCAATTAATCATATTACTTAAGAACTCCCACTTAGATAGACATCCCTTGAGTCATCTAAATGATCACGTGATCCAAATCAACTAAACCATGTCTGATCATCACGTGAGATGGAGTAGTTTTCAATGGTGAACATCTCTATGTTGATCATATCTACTATAGGATTCATGTTCGACCTTTCGGTCTCCAGTGTTCCGAGGCCATGTTTGTACATGCTAGGCTCGTCAAGTTTAACCCGAGTATTCCGCATGTGCAAAACTGTCTTGCACCCGTTGTATTTGAACGTAGAGTCTATCACACCCGATCATCACGTGGTGTCTCAACACGACGAACTGTCACAACGGTGCGTACTCAGGGAGAACACTTATACCTTGAAATTTAGAAAAGGGATCATCTTATAATGCTACCGCCGTACTAAGCAAAATAAGATGCATATAAAAGATAAACATCACATGCAATCAAAATATGTGACATGATATGGCCATCATCATCTTGTGACTTTGATCTCCATCTCCAAAGCACCGTCATGATCTCCATCGTCACCGTCTTGACACCTTGATCTCCATCGTAGCGTCGTGGTCGTCTCGCCAACTATTGCTTCTACAACTATCGCTAACGCATAGTGATAAAGTAAAGCAATTACATGGCGTTTGCATTTCATACAATAAAGCGACAACCATAAGGCTCCTGCCAGTTGCCGATAACTTTTACAAAACATGATCATCTCATACAACAATGTATATCACATCATGTCTTGACCATATCACATCACAACATGCCCTGCAAAAACAAGTTAGACGTCCTCTACTTTGTTGTTGCAAGTTTTACGTGGCTGCTACGGGCTTCTAGCAAGAACCATTCTTACCTACGCATCAAAACCACAACGGTGATTTATCAAGTTTGCTGTTTTAACCTTCAACAAGGACCGGCCGCAGTCAAATTTGATTCAACTAAAGTAGGAGAAACAGACACCCGCCAGCCACCTTTATGCAAAACTAGTTGCATGTCTGTCGGTGGAACCGGTCTCATGAACGCGGTCATGTAAGGTTGATCCAGGCCGCTTCATCCAACAATACCGCCGAATCAAAATAAGACGTTGGTGGTAAGCAGTATGACGATCACCGCCCACAACTCTTTGTGTTCTACTCGTGCATATCATCTACGCATAGACCTGGCTCGGATGCCACTGTTGGGTAACGTAGCATGCAATTTCAAAAAATTTCCTACGCTCACGCAAGATCTATCTAGGAGATGCATAGCAACGAGAGGGGGAGAGTATGTCCATGTACCCTCGTAGACCGAAAGCGGAAGCGTTTGTTAACGTGGTTGATGTAGTCGATCTTCTTCTCGTTCCGACCGATCAAGCACCGAACGTACGGCACCTCTGAGTTTTGCACACATTCAGCTCGATGATGTCCCTCAAACTCTTGATCCAGCAAAGTGTCGAGGGATATGAGTTCCGTCAGCATGACGGCGTGGTGATGGTGATGGTGAAGTGATCCGCGCAGGGCTTCACCTAAGCACTACGAGAATATGACCGGAGGCGTAAACTGTGGAAGGGGGCACCGCACACGGCTAACAATTGTTGGTGTGTGTTCTAGCGGTGCCCCCCCTCATATATATAGGTTGGAGGGGAGGAGAGGCAACCAAGGGGGCGCCCCAAGTAGGAGGAATCCTACTTGGGCACCTCCCAATTCGGCCCCCCCTTACTATATCCACCGGAGGGAGAAGGAAAGACGAGGGAGGAGGGAAGGAAGGGGGAGGCTGAATCCCTCCCCTTCCTTCTCTCTTCCCCCCTTTCCTTCCTCCTAAGGTGCGGCCCATATGGGGGGCGCAGCAGCCCCTGCTGGCTGCTGCGTTTCCCCTCTTGGCCCATTAGGCCCATATCTTTGCCGGGGGGTGCCCGGAACCCTTTTCTGATGACCCGATATGTACCTGGTACCACCGGAACACTTCCGGTGTCCGAATATCATTGTCCTATATATGAATCTTTACCTCTCGACCATTTCGAGACTCCTCGTCATGTCCGTGATCTCATCCGGGACTCCAAACAACATTCGGTCACCAAATCACATAACTCATATAATACAAAATCGTCATCGAACGTTAAGCATGCGGACCCTACGGGTTCGAGAACTATGTAGACATGACCGAGACACCTCTCCGGTCAATAACCAATAGCGGAACCTGGATGCTCATATTGGCTCCCACATATTCTACGAAGATCTTTATCGGTCGTACCATAATGACAACATACGTTATTGCCTTTGTCATCGATATGTTACTTGCCCGAGATTCGATCATCGGTATCTTTATACCTAGTTTAATCTCATTACTGGCAAGTCTCTTTACTCGTTCTGTAATACATCATCCTGTGACTAAGTCACTTTGCTTGCAAGGCTTCTTATGATGTGCATTACCGAGAGGGCCTAGAGATACCTCTCCGATACTCGGAGTGACAAATCCTAATCTTGATCTATGCCAACCCAACAAACACCTTCGGATATACCTGTAGAGCATCTTTATAATCACCCAGTTACATTGTGACATTTGATAGCACACAAGGCATTCCTCTGGTATCCGGGAGTTGCATAATCTCATAGTCGAAGGAATATGTATTTGACATGAACAAAGCAATAACAATAAAACTGAACGATCAATATGCTATGCTAACGGATGGGTCTTGTCCATCACATCATTCTCCTAATGATGTGATCCCGTTCATCAAATGACAACACATGTCTATGGTTAGGAAACTTAACTGTCTTTGATTAACGAGCTAGTCTAGTAGAGGCTTACTAGGGACACGGTGTTTTGTCTATGTATCCACACATGTATCAAGTTTCCGGTTAATACAATTCTAGCATGAATAATAAAAATTTATCATGATATAAGGAAATATAAAATAACAACTTTATTATTGCCTCTAGGGCATATTTCCTTCAACCGGCGCCAGCTAGCCCTGCCGGGACCTGTTTCACAGCGGGTGCAGAGGCCTTGGATCTCTTGCTATTGGAACTCTCCGGCGAGTTATCAACAGGCGCAACATACCCCGAAGAGGTACGCTTCCCGGATTCCTTGCCGGTGTTCCTTTTAGCATTCTTCTTTTCATTACTTTCCTTGGCGGGGATTGCAGCTTCAGTGGCCTCTGCCGTGACTGCATCCCGGTACATCTTGTCCACGCAAATAATTGCGTCCTTCTTGTCTGATGGAATGGAAATGACGCCCACCGGCCCTGGCATCTTCAAGGTTTTGTAGGCATAGTGGGATGCCGCCATGAACTTGACCAAAGCTGGGCGACCAAGGATTCCATTGTATGGCAGGGGGAGGTCAACCGCATCAAACACGATCTTCTCAGTCCGATAGTTCAACTCTCCCCCAAATGTTACTAGTAACGTGATTTTCCCCTTAGGACGACTCCTGCCGGGGTTGATCCCTTGAAATGTACCAGTAACTTTGAGCTCTTCTTCTGCTATCTGGAGTTTGCTGATGACCTTTGAAGAAATCAGATTCAACCCGGCCCCGCCATCAACCAACATCTTTGTGACTCTGAGGTTGCGGATTGTTGGTGATACCAACAACAACAAGCACCCTACCGCGGTGGTGCGGTCAGGGTGGTCCTCTTCATCGAAGATGATGGGCGTTCGGGACCACTTGAGCAGCCTTCGAGAGTCTGCCGCTGGCTCCACGGCATTGACTTCACGCGCCCACCGTTTAAGTTGGCGGTTAGAGGAGTGCAAAGATGCACCCCCGTCAATGCACAGGGCGTTAGTGGCTTTCTGGAATTCCTGCTTGCTGGTCTCCTCCTCATCTTCTCCATCACTCTCATCGTTGCAATCCCCCTTCTCACGGCCTCTGGCGGGTTTCCCTTGATTCTGAGGAGCCTTGCCGGGGCGGCTTGCTTCGCCACCCCGGCCCTTTCCGCCAGCGCCATTCTGACCTTTCTCTTTATCTTGCTTCTCATATTCAGCCCTCTACTTCTTGACAAGCTGCTCAACCTGATGACACTCCTGGAGATCGTTGCCCTTGGTCCGATGGATCTTGCAATATGGCCCATCGCCTTTCCCAGCCTTCTCGGCAGCCGCGGCTTCCCGGCAGTCAGTGCACGCAGCAACCTCCTTGCCGGGTATCTCAGCCTTGGCTTTCTTGCCGGTACTAGGCAGGCCCAATCCCTCAACGGTCATCACTGCCTTATCCTTGTGCTTCTTGTTCTTCTTCTTTTGACTGGTGGCCTCGTCATCATCTTCTGAATCAATGTCGATGCCATCCTCCTCTCCGGGGAGCTTCCTCCCTTCTTCAATTCGAGCACACTTATCCACCAGAGTGTAAAGCTCCTTCACAGTCTTGGGCAATCGAACGTTCATCTTGGAACGTATCCGACGATTGCGCATGTTGGATTGGAACGCAGCTATCACAGCTGCCGGGTGGATGTCCTGAATATTCCTGTGGACTCTGCTGAATCTCTGCATGTATTTCCGCAGGCTCTCGCCTTCCTTCTGTGGGAGGAGCTGCAAGTCACTGGGCCGCCCTGGTTCTTGATGGCCGCCCGTGAAGGCGCCAACGAACTCATGGCACAAGTCAGCCCAGGTCGAAATGGAGTTCTCCGGTAGGTGCATCAGCCAAGCCCTCACATTTGGCTTGAGTGCCAAAGGGAAGTAGTTGGCGAATACCTTCTCATCTCTTCCCCTGACAGCTTGAACAGCGATGGTGTAGATGCTCAAGAACTCTGTCGGGTTCAGTCTTCTGTCATACTTCTCTGGTATCTCTGGCTTGAACATGCGAGTGGATGGCCAACGGACTTGCCGCAGCTCGCGGGTGAAGGCAGGGCACCCAGCCTCAAAAGGCAGGTACCCGCCGTCAGCGAGTGCGGGCTCATCGACATTGGGGCCATCGCGCCTGTCGAACTAGCGGTGGGCGTTGCGGTGTCACTCGGTGTCGACACGCGCGCCTTCCCTACGACTGTCTTCTAGACTCGCCATGGGCCTTAACGCGCTCGAGGGTTGGACGAAGCCATCGAGATGTCGTCAGGTTCTTGGTCGCATGGCTCCCGCGGTGGCTGCCGCGTAGGGGATTGCACCGTAGGAGTGGCCCCATCCGCACGGCCAGCAGCGTGGGCCGTTGCCGCTGCCTGGGGAGGCCATGGCGGGCCAGCCCGCTGCGATCCTCCCGCCTCAGCGAAGCCAATCAGACTCTGAATGGTGGCTCTCCACTCATCCATCTGATCGGCTGCCGGCGGAAATTTCAACAGTAGCTAGGCTCGCGCCATGGCCTCCGAAGTGGTGCTCGGCATGGATGTCGATGAAGATCGTAACGTCGCCCGGCTCCTGACGGTGCCGGTAGCAGTTGCGCCGTGCTCTCGTCGTCGTGAGCCAGCCGCCTGGACGACGTGTGGACGAGGTGGAGGCGCTCGAGGGCCAGCAACTCTGTTTGGCGTAGCGGCTGGGTTGGCTCGTTCTCGGGGTGGCGCATGTTCTACGGCCGCTCCCGTGGCGGGAGCGATCGGGGAGTTGTGATTCCTCCCAGAGCGAGTACCCCCGTTGCAGCTGTGCCCTTCGGCCGGACGAGAAGGTGCAGATGGAATGATCTCTCCTCCCGTACCTTGTGGGACGTGACCGCTGGAATGTAGTTGGTGTTGTCCTTCTCCGGTCCCTCCTGCTCCTGCTTCGGCCACAGGGGAGGTGGTAACGATGTCGCCCGCGCCGACCACATTCCCCGCAGTGTCCATACTTCCAGGCGCCCACGTAGCCCCCGCGGCGTCGGCGGGCACGGGCGGCGGGTCCTTCGAGGTGGATGGATGAGCTGCGGCGCCGGGCTTCTTCTTGGGCGCCATGGAAGATGGAGCCGCTGACGAAGAAGATGGTGGTGACGATGACGCGCTTCGTACACTTCTCGGGTTTGCGCAAGCGTAGCCCCCTACCTGGCGCGCCAAAGATGTCGTGGGAAACCACAACCACCTATGGGGCAAAGGGCCCCTTTTGGTTCGGCAGGGGGATTGAGCTCATTGCACAAAGAGCGGAGGAGCGCAGCGTAGCGCGGCAGAGATCACACGAGCAGTTTTTACCCAGGTTCGGGCCGTCGCGAGCCGTAAAACCCTACTCCTGCTTTGGTGGATTGATGGTGGATGGTGGTGGAAATGCAGCGCTCTTGCCCAGCAGGGTTGCCTTGGGGCGAGAGCAGCTACGCGCGTATGGGTATACAGGGGTCCGAATCCTTTCTATGGTTGCCATGGGCCTTCTTTTATAGATTAAGGGGTCACCACAGTGGCAAATCAGTCATTGTGTACTGATTAGATAGCGAACAGTGCTATCATATATCCTCTGCAGACAGAGCTGTACGCATTAAATGCGCCGCTCAGTGTCACATCATGGCCTGCCCGACACGCCTTGCCGGGCTGTTTGGCCACCTTCTCTCCTGTCTACATGACACGTCGCATGACGGGTGTCATCTGGAGGTGATTCCCGTAGGAAGTGGCTGCCATGTGGCAAAAGGTAGCCACTTAGTCATCTTGGGGCTTGACACCGCACCGATCGGTGACTTGCGTCGTCGTGAGGTGGGACGGTGAAGCCTTGGCGGGGCGTTTTGCCTCCGTACGCCCCCGGCAGGCCTGCCGGGGCGGCCTTGAGGTTTGCTTTCGGGGCAACTATGATCTTGTCAGGCTCTCCTGCCCGGCAAGGGAGGATTTTCCCTTAGCGGTGTCTTTCTTCTTAGCTTGACTTGGTCTTCTCAACTTGCCCT
Source organism: Thinopyrum elongatum (assembly GCA_011799875.1). Taxonomy (NCBI): domain Eukaryota; kingdom Viridiplantae; phylum Streptophyta; class Magnoliopsida; order Poales; family Poaceae; genus Thinopyrum; species Thinopyrum elongatum. The sequence goes on along the minus strand of CM022298.1, from coordinate 454,767,218 downwards.
TTGATTCCTCAAAGAGCCTATCTCTTTACCTTGGCCTTATCCTGGATGTTGCAGTCTTGATCTTGGGCCTGTGCACGGTCTGGGAAACAAACCCAAGGTTTGTTGCACAGACAGATCCCCTGCGTACTTCGAAGATGTAAAAAAATTGGAGAACTGCGAATTTGAATGGCAGGTGCTTATGCTACCCATGAAATAAAAATCAGGTGCCTGAAAATTCGTTTCGAAACAAATGATTCAGCTTTATATCCACGTCGAGCCTCGACATGATGGTTGGAAGCAAATGCCAAGTTCATACCGAAAGATCCTTAACAACAATACCAACTTGCAGACGACCAGGTAGTACAAGTACCAATACCAAACTAACTTATAATCTTTTTAGTCCTGGCCCTAGTGTTCGTCTGGTAGAAAATCTTGCAGAGGACCAGCTCCCGCTCCTTCTCTTGCTCCAGGTCCCCGAGGTGGTACTGGTGCATCACCCAGTTGGTCCTCTGCTGGTTGAAGTTCTTGTTGGTGTGCAGCACCAGAACCTTTTTGTTGCCCGTCTGCCGGCCGTTGACCATCACCGGCTAGGTATTGCCGGTCTTGTGCCACATCGTGTGCATGCCGCACTCCGACTGTATCTTGCGACGCGTCCGCGTGCCCCTTTTGAACGCCCTGGAGTTGCGCTGGAAGAAATGC